>JACEEZ010025783.1:298510-301010 GCA_016584305.1 Chionoecetes opilio | reverse complement strand
TGTACATTTCGGAAGAGGTTAGATGATAAACATTTTGAAACAGAACCAGATATATTAATTTTGGAAGAGGCCATGAATATACATTTTAAAAGGGGGCAGGGGATACAAATTTTTGAAAAGGTGTCCAGAAATAAGAAATAGAAATATTGGAAGAGGGCCAGGAATAATCATTAACAAACGGACCATGTATGACAAATATTAGAGAGAGATCCAATGGCAAATATTTCCAGGATATATAAGAATTATTGACAGCCTTATAATGGCATAAAATTTATACCAACTGAAATATACTTTATAATTATAGATAATTCATTTCCAGCAGCGTTAATAAAATTGAAAAAGAGCTGAAATCGTGCCTGCAATGGGACAGAGAGCATGACAGAGCGGCAGTAAGCGTAACCAGTCGCCGTCATTGCAAGCCCATGCATCACTACAGCATAATGGTTGGGGCGGCGCGTCATTCACACACGATCAATGCACAGCGTTAGTTAGGCGTCCAGTGGCGTGAAACTCGTATTACGTACACGCTATGGGTGGGTAAGTACTGGCTGGGTATTATTTAACCTTACTTATGCGTGTCAGGCATTTGGTATGAGGTTATTAAGGCTCAAAATCTATCTTACTGTCGGTTGCGCCCCAAAAAAACTCGTCTTACCTAACATGCTATGGCTGAGTAAGGACTGGTGGGATATTATATATTCTAATCTTGCCTTTCGTGTGTTAGGTATAAATATGGCTCAAATCTATCCGTACGGTCGATTGTTCTAAAATAAACTAGTATTTTAAAACAAAAAGGCGAAGAATGTATTAATCAGACGGGTTTAAGAGTTCATTACCGCGTTTCAAGTCAATTAAGATCAAGTTTCAGTCATTAAATTGATATCGAATATCAGTCATTTAAGATGTAAAAAAAACCTTATGATTGACAGATGAACCTTCGTCATGTCTCTTATTTCAGATAAAGTTTAATGGGTAATATAATCATCCTGGTCTTAGCCTGGTCGTTCCCAGTTTAGATTAATAGTTTATAATAAAAATAGAAATTATAGATATATTGATTGATAGATTAGTCTTCAATTGTCCCGCTGCAGAGGCTAGGAAGTGGGATCACGGGCGCGGTGGGCGGTGGGTGGTGGGCTGGCCAATCACTGGGTAGACAAGGGCGCAGTAGGCGGTTGGCGGCAAATCACTGGGTAGACAAGGGCGCAATGGCGGTTGGCGGCCAATCACTTGGTAGACAAGGGCGCGGTGGGCGCTGGGCGGGCATTCACTGGGTAGACAAGGACGCGGTTAGCGGGCGGGCCAATCACTGGGTAGACAGGGACGTGGTGGGCTGTGGGCGGCCAATCACTGGGTAGACAAGGTAAGGCGGCAGATTTCAGGTGAGAGCCGCGAGCTGCCAGGTACAGTACGCGCGCTCCTCTGTCATGTCGTAAAATTAATGCTGACTTGACTGTAGCACCTAAGAAATTAATGATATTTTGTTGGATTTAAGTTATTGAATAGTTGGATCCTGTTTTTATGTGGTATACGCTTTCATATTCATTGTATTTGTGTGGATTTTTGTATTACGTGGATGAAACCCAAGTCACGATAAGAGCTTCGAGGAATAGAAAGAAAGAAAGAATACGTAGGTATGCATCTAGAGTTTATACACTGCTCTCTCTCTCTCTCTCTCTCTCTCTCTCTCTCTCTCTCTCTCTCTCTCGTCTCTCTCCTCTCTCTCTCTCTCTCTCTCTCTCTCTCTCTCTCTCTCTCTCTCTCCTCTCTCCTCATCTCCTCTCTCTCTCTCTCTCTCTCTCTCTCTCTTCTCTCTCTCTAAAAAAAAGGTAAAGAAAGATAGTAGAGAACCCTACCATTGAGCCCGTGACCAATGTCTCCTGATCAAGGTTTGAAGGTGGTTTTTAAATGACTTAGGGATACTGAACAAAATAAGCTCCCAGGTCCTTCGCAAAAGTGCGGGCTAACTCTGCCAGGGGGAAAATCATAGATGGCCACCGTGAAAACGAGATTTGTCATATCTTCACTCATTAAATAGCTATTTATATGTTCTTGGTGTCTAAATGTATGTTTTTTAGGTCAAGGAAAGCAATACAGACATCATAGAGTGGATTTGTGGACAAAAAGTCATTGTAATTGATTATTTTATAAAAAGATGAGGACAAAACATTTCAATATTCATCATTTTCGAGAACCGTATCATGCTTATTGGCAATCACATGAAACTTTTTTTCACTAGATTATAACTCATGTTGATGTTACTGAAAAAAGATATAACCCAATTCATCTCAAAACGTGTTACAAGAACTCCAAGTAACACGATATGGCTGATACACAATTTGAATTTGTTCTATTAGTATGTGTATATTGCCGATGTATTCTAGGTGTCAACAAATAGGTTTATCAGACCAATGTTTTCAATGCTAACTTACATGAATTAATTTGTTTAATCAAAATTGAAAAGAATTATTGTTTTATCGTAACTCATTACATATTTCAG
>JACEEZ010025783.1:261010-283510 GCA_016584305.1 Chionoecetes opilio | reverse complement strand
CTGAAGCAATTGTGAATAAGTTCTCAATATTTTGTGCTAGTAATACACAGATGCCGTTTATATACAAAAGAATTGTATTTGATGCTGCCGTGATGACGGCATTGTTATATGGTTCCGAATCGTGGTTGACGAATAGAATGAAAGGAATAGAAAAGCAGTACACTAAACTGATTAAGTGTCTACTGGGTGTTCGAAGAAACACGATTATAAATCTGTGTATGGTGGAGGCAGGCATCCCTCCAGTCCAGACAATAATTGAAAAAAAGAGGTCTATTTTCGTGAAGTCTAAAAGTGTTCGCATAGATTTTGATAAACCATTCCACCTTGTGTACCGTATATGTAGTGAAGTGAATACGCCTGGAGCTCGATTCCTTGACAGATGTGTGGGGATTGCTAATATAAACCCATTAGAAAAAATAACAGAAACCGTACGTGAAAAGGCACAGGGCGCAACAAAGTTAACGAACTATATTACTGATATGAACCCGTCTATGACAGCGCTCCCGATATATACCAGTAAAGTGTATATTCCGAATTATAAACGTGAATCTTTCACAACACTGCGTCTCATGTCTCACAACCTCTAAAGTAGAGGTTGGGAGGTGGAGCCGTACACCGCCAGAGGAACGTGTGTGTCAGTGTGATGATACTCAGGTGCAAACAGAGAAACACGTATTGATAGACTGCCCATTGGCTTCCGGTGCCGTGAAAGGTACACAATGTTGAACTTTTCTGATATTGGCGAATTATTCAATGAAGGAACTAATTTGTGCGAGTTGTGCAGTTTTGTATATGAAGTACTTCATATTTATATGTAATTTCATATGCTCCTCTCAAGTTTATTTGTTTATTTAGTGTTATTATGGACAAAACAAAATAAGATGTTCTTTTGTATAGATTTTTGTATGTATTGTGCTATGCTTTGTCAATAAACTACTACTACTACTACTACTACTACTGTACACAGGCTGATCACCAACTAGCTGTATGAATGGCATGTTCTTGACTATGGCTACAAGTACTAATCTGTTCATCACTTGATGAACCACTGATTTATGTGGTGGATTTGGTAATGTCAGGAAATAATAGGATTCTTTCTTCACCACTAAAGGCTGAACGGAGGCTTGGAATCCTGCAAAGGTACCCACTGTTTGTTCAGAAACTACTCTAGGCTTCATATTCTCATCACAACGTGCCAATACATGAATAAGGCTTCTCTTACGCTGCATATTTGTGTCATATGGGGTGTCTATATTGGCTGCTAGTCTTATGTTTGATGTACCACGTTGAACTGTTTTGTATGACTGTACAAGATGTTGAGAAGCACACAGGGCTTTCATATCGTCAGTTGTGTGAATGCTCAGAGATTGACGTGAAACAGCAGAAGTCTCCACCAATTCTTGTGGCTGGACAAACATGACATTGGTTCGATGAGATGTGCTTGCTTCAGTCAGAGTATCGTCTTTGAAGTCATCATTGTCCATAACTGCTGTACCTGGTTGGCCCATGGCTAGCTCATCAGGACATGCTCTATTTATTTTGATGTCAAACTTGGCCCATGCATCATAAAGATTCAGAACATCCTTGTAGCTGATTCCAAGAGAAAACTTATGCATGAAGTCAATTATTTCTCGGCTTCGAGTCAGGCCATGTAGCGTCACTGCCAGCTTCACCTTGAATGATGTTCGATTCCCCGTTATGTATGAAGTTAGAAAGAGATGTCAGGGGCCAGAAACTGCCGGGCTTTTTGGTCTTAAACAGTCCTTTGGCTTCTTCCAACAAGGTTACACATTTTTTACAAAAGCTCTTTCCGAGTCCTCCTCGTCCACCAATTCATCGACATGAGGTGGCCATGACATCACTTGTGCCTGTGATGCATGTACATTGATCCGTTGTGCTACGGTCGAAATCAGTTGGTCGTCAGTTACACCCCAGCAGTTGATAGCAGCTTCTGCATATGTACCCCCAGCATAGGTATCATAAACCAATGAACTGTGGTTCTTCTGGTATCGGTTCATGAAAGCCTATGCGATCGTGAAATCTTCCTGTATCATAGTTTTGTTTGGTGCATGATTTACACCACTCCCAACATTCATTCCAAAATTACGCAGCATCTAAATATAAAACATGAAGAAGGCTCTGTAATGTGCGAAGTTCATGCTGCTCCCAGCACAACATTTCGAATATGTTTGAACCACATCTCTTTCACTTCTGATAAAGCCCCATGCTGTGGATGAAGATTGGGATCATCTTTTCCCGTATTTGAGGTGGCTGATATGTACTTACCCAACATGTTCGGTGATAACGGATTTCACAGAAAAATGGGTCTGAAGTTGACTCAATAAAGGTCAACAGCCGTTCTTTCATGGTAAGATCTTCTAAGTACATAGTATGGCTTTTGAAGGCATATCATGCATTCAGCTGTTGCATGATATGCCACTTGTCTCTTCCGCGATTTTTTTGGTCAAAAGGGGGTTTCATACACCATATGCATAGGTTTTTGTCATGTACTAAACCTGTGGATCCAACGTGTTTGTCTTGGGTATCAGTTTAAATTGGGACCTTTGATTGACGAGGGGTCATTTGCATCTGTGCTGCAGTTCCTACATTTTCAGAATGGCATTTTTCTTTTCGGACTCAGGGCTTGCTTCAGTTTTCTACTATTTAACAAGTTCAGCTACAATTTTGATGGAAGTACACACCATTCGATCCATTTTCCCAGACAACTTCATCATACACTGAACCAGAGATATCCAGCCCTACCCATTGCTTTGCATGCTCCTTAAGATTGTTCCAGGCATCTACGTTTGTGTCGTTCCGATCTTCATCACAATGAAGATGAGACAATATTCAGGAACCAATGGCTGAATCTTCACTCCTCCGCTTTCGAATTTTATGTGGTGGTCTCAACATCTTCCAATCTGTAAACAAAAGGACATTTTATTAAAAAGATGATAATAAGGCAATCATATCTTAATAAATTTAACTGTAAATCAATGAGTAAATATGCTTGATACGATTATTGACATTTTTCGTGTTCATTTTTTAATAAAATATTCATATACAATAACTTTTTGTACATAAATCCACTCTATGGCGTATTTATTGCTTTCCTTGAACTAAAAACATACATTTAGAGACCAAGAACATATTAATAGCTATTAAAGGAGTGAAGATATGACAAATCTAGTTTTCACGGCGGCCATCCTGGATTTTGCCCCCTGGCGGAGTTAGCCCGCACTTTTGTGAGAGACATGGGGACTTTTTTTGTTCAGTATCCTCAAGTCATTTAAAAACCACCTTCAAAACTTGATTAGGAGAAATTGGTCACGGGCTCAATGATAAGGTCCTCTACTAAAACGTTGTGGAAGAGACGTGTAAGAGAACACCAATTTAGTTTTAGGTTGTCTTAACCCTTTCACGCACGAAAAGTTTAATAAGTTTTTCCGTCCACTGCGACATCAGTCTGGGGCTCTCTAAGGGGCCGCGCGTAATGGCCGGACTCTGCGGCGAAGGTTTTGGTTATGTTATCAATTTCAACCACGATTATTTTTTTTTCCTGGCATTATTATATTTCGTTGGTTTCGCAAGAGATTATTTTGCCTTATGAAAGACAAAATTAACAAGAAATGCAAGTAAATAGCGGAGTTTAACGACTTAGAAGTAACATTGAGTAAAGATAAATAAGAAATACTTACGTTCACCACTTCGTAGCTCGATACTTCCAATGTCAACTTTTTATAGTTTATATGCCAATAAAAGCGGATTTTTATGAGGATTCCAACGCTACCATTAGACTTTTCATATGACCAGTAGTTCTTGAGAAAATGGAAGAAAACTGAAACACATGTTGGAAGACGGATTAGGCTACAAGTATGGCTTACCCGGATCGGGACACGTTTTAAAGGGACGGGCAGTCCGCGCTGACAGGCTGCCCCACCCTCACGAGCGAGTTGACAATGAGTTTATTTTATTGGCCTAGCTTGGATCTTTGACGCAGTAAATTTCGACTCGATTCTGATAAATACTTGAATTTTGGCGAATTTGTAAATGTTTTTTGACGCAGTTCGCGTCAAAAGCTCAGATCTAGACGGGCCCGTTTTGACGCGATCGCGTCGCCGTGCGTGAAAGGGTTAATACATGTTTCTTAAAAAAGCTCAGGTCTGACCGAGGATGGTAGAAACACGATATACATCTGGTAGTTCCAGAGTTTTATCAGTAAAAAGGGATTTAGAAATATATATAAGTTACTGGTTAATTCCTATTATGGTAGACCAGCGGTTCTTTACCTGGGGGGCGTGGGTACTTACCTACAGGGGAGGGGGGGGGCTTGAGCCAGGAGAGGAAAAGTAAGAAGTATTAACTAGTTAACATGAAGGTCGGCTTTCACTTTAATTAACATGTGTCGCACGCGAGGGTGAGCGAAGAAAGTCGCCACAGAGAAGCAAGTGTGGCTGAAAAACTTTGCATTGGCACCTTGCCCTGTTTCACTAACTCCACACAGACGTTTATGCAATTGTTTTTTTGTTATAATTATTACTATTGTTATTGTTTTTATTATTCTATTATTTTTATCATTATCATTATCGTTACCATAATTATTTTTGTTGTTATTATTATTAGTAGTATTGTTATTAGCATTATTATCATTAATATTACTGTCAAAACAGGTGTTGAAGGATACACGGGCTGGGAAGTGAGTACTTTATTCCGGACTAGTTTCACCTCTACTGGGCGTCTTCAGGAGAATACGTATTCCTCTGAAGAAGCCCAGTAGAGGCACAACTAGTCAAGAATAAACCTGTTCTTACAACTGTCAGTATGTCTACACATTACTATTACTATTATTATTGTTATTATTTTATCAAAATTATCATCATCATTATACTGCTAGAGCGTTATCTATCTTTGATAAAGCTCTCGCTGACTTTCTCGCTGCCAGTGCGGCCGCATCCTAATTATTATTATTGCTTGCCATAATTATGTTATCATTGCATGCCCGAATTAGTATCATTGCTGGCCCTAATTATTATCATTGCATGCCCAATTAGTATCATTGCTTGCCCTAACTATTATCATTGCATGTCAATTAGTATCATTGCTTGCCCTAATTATTATCATTGCATACCCCAATTAGTATCATTGCTTGCCCTAATATATTTGGTATTTTATTGTGCCATTTACTTCTGCCCTAATCTATTATCATTGCTTGCTATTAATCACTTTTGCCCTNTTGGTTTTGTGTGTATATTCGTTTGTTTATACATTGTTCGGCCTGTCGCGTGTCCTTGGGATGAAAATAAAATGTTAACAAAGTAGATATAAAATAGAATAAAAACTGTAGTGTTCTGTTGTGAATAAACAAACAACAATATCGTGAAATAACATCTTACTTTCAGAATTCATGGCAGCGTTTTTGTAGTTTAACTTAGCAAAATTTGAGGCTTTTGACGATGATCACAAAAATAAGTACTTGCATGACGTGAGTGGTCGGGAACATGCGCAGTAAGCAGAGTATAAGATAAGGACGGAGCTTCCCAGCACACCATGGCAGACGCAGCTCCTCCTGTCACCGCAGCTGAACCTTCTCCCACTCTGCATCATGCGAGCAGTAAGTAATTGCTTTGCCTGGCCCGCCAGTGCCTCACCCTTACACGCCCACACCCTCCCACAGACCCCCGTACTCATGACGTCTCTCCCCTCAGCTGACTCTCCTGCTGGTGGTAGCCGTGGCCCTGACGGCACTGGTGGTGGTGCAGGCCGCGCCCGAGCCTTTCCGTATCCGGACCCTGTGGCCTCGCTGATCCCGCGGCACTCCCTGACCCTGAGGCCCTTGCCGATCCTGTTCCCTGGAAGGGATAAAGGAGCCATGAGTTCGGCGGTGTTACCGCAGAAGTGCAGACAGAAAGGGTGGGGCGTCTACAAATTCTGGATAATTGAAAGCAGGCTCACGGGCATGAATAACCCAACCTGCACTGAAGGGTAGACCACGGAAGGATTGGGTTTATTCTCAAAAGCAAAGATGGAAGCATGCAGGACGCACCACCATCGCCACCGCAGCCACTCCTTCCCCGGATGCCGCCCTCTGTTTGATGACACTTCACTTCTGGTGGCGGAGCATCTTCAATTCGCCCCGAAATCTAAAATTCCAAAGTCAATTACAATTTTTTAGTGAGCTCCAAAAGCTTTGTTTGCTTTGTCGATTGACATCTTAACGTGAAATAAAAAAGAAGAAAATGCATCTATACAGTATGTACATGTCCTCAATAAGAATGCATATTTAGCAGGAGGCGGAGGGAAAGAAAGGAATTCCGTATCTGTATTTATTAATGTGTGCTATGCGCCTGTAGACAGTGACTCCAGGGCTCGGATGTTAGGCCCTGGAGGTTCACTTCAGGGCTGTGATGGTTGACCCTCGCCGTGGTGGCGCAGGCAGGAAGATGGCAGAAACAGTACTTATAGCTTGGGTCACGGCCGCAAAGAGCCGACGAACCAGGTCCAGGTGACGTTCAAGGGGTCTCTCCCTGTCAGGACTCCTTGATCTGGGTTCGTGGGGTGTGTACTCTCTCAGGGGGTTCAATCCAGAACCTCTGCGGTGCTTCATGTCAGGCCTTCGGGCATGTCCAGAAGCACTGCAGGCGCTCGAGCTCTGTGGCTCTGTGGCATCCCACATCTAAGTGCGTCAGCGCTCTGAAGTCTGGTGAAAGCCGCCCTGCACGATGCCCCAACTGTGGTAGGGGTCACCGTATGTGGTCTATGTTCTGCTCTGAGCGACTGAGGAGGCTTCCTCCTCGTTGCCTTATGGTTTGTATCAACATTATATTTTGATCTCTCTCTCCTCTTGCCTTTTTGTTTGTTCCCGCATCTTAAAACCTGTTCGCCCACTTGTTATATTGTCAGGGAAGATATGGAGTGGTGTGAGGGAAGGTATGAGGGGTGTGAGGGAAAGTATGAGGGGTGTGGGGGAAAGGGGTATGAGGGGTGTGAGGGAAAGTATGAGGGTTTTGAGGAAGGTATGAAGGGTGTGAGGGAAAGTATGGGGGTTTGAGGGAAGATATGAGGGTGTGAGGGAAGGTATGAGGGGTGTGAGGGAAAAGTATGAGGGGTGTGTGAGGGAAAGGGTTTTTGAGGGGTGTGGGGGAAATTAAACAACATTTAATTCAGGGCCTGTCCCAATTACCAATCAAGAATATATAATCTTGATGAAGCCCCAAAGGCAGTCCTCCACACACGTAAGGTCCCCACCACAGGCTGAGGCATTGGGAGGAGGAGGATGAGTAGGATCTCCAGGCCTCGTTTTATTCTTGGTGAGACATTTTTTTTTGTCATGCAAGTCTTAAAAAGATCCAACTTCTTCGCCTTCTTTGCTAAGGAAAAGAGAGAAAATGGCACGATTTTTTTCTTAAGTAAATATCCCTCTCATTAAATTACTGATTAATGATCATTACCATCATCATTAAGGCGGCGTTCGTTGGAGGAAAGTTTCTTCTCCTTACACTATAACGCCGCACAGGGTGGATAATGTGAACTTGCATTTTCTTGTCCCCAAAAACAAGTACGCATGCGGCCATACGGCCATACCTCCTCTCTCTCCTCTTGCCTTTGTTTGTTTTCCGCGTCTTGACCAGTTTTGTCATGTTTTAGGTTGTTGATTGTCTGCACTTGTTGGTTGTATCATTGTCAGGATAATCACGCCTTGTCCTCCTTGGTCTTTTTCATGCATGTACTTTCACTTCCCTTACAAATAATAATATCACAAAAACATAATGACTAACTTCTTCTATAACTTCGCCGTCATCGCGACACACTCACTTCCAGCCGGCCTACCAACCACCCCTCCGCCCCATTGCTATTGTGAGGGAAAATCCCTAATGTTAATGCTTCGCATCGGGGGCACCGTTGCCTATATTGTTTCCATAGTTTCAAAATAGTAGGACCTCATCGACACGCCTAGATGAGTGCGGTATACATACAGAGAGCAACTTACATGTGATAGAATGATACATCGGTAGCCCCTGCTCGCTCTCTATCGTGCATCCGCCGGAACAGACGCAGCGCAGCAGAAATTTGAGCTGCTTACTGTCATAAAAAAGTCGCTGGCGTGTCGCTCGTGGTAGGTTCTAGAAATAGACCTTCTATAAAAGGGGAATGGAAGGTGAAGCCGTGCCCTGGACAGCCTAGTTACGCAGCGACCTCGTTGAGGAAAGGCTGACCATCTCTGACACGGCATCATGGCTATCATGTGAGTACGTAAACTAATACCCTTCCCTCAGCATACGAAACACGACTTCCAGCATTTATGCGTTTCAATTACCATGAAAATATAAATCCCTGTGTTTAGTTATCTTGAATACTTGCTCTCCTTTAGCTCTTTTGATTCTTATCAGTATGTAGTTATTATGTTAGTTAGTGATAAAATGAGCTACGTTTTAAAAAAGTATACCGAGCAAGGGTTGGGGTTGGGTTTGTTTTGCTATATGAAGGCCTTCGCAGCACTAGCGTGATGCAGGCATGCAGTCAGTCATGATAAGTTTAACTAGTCAGTAAGAGGTCGCGCTGGCCATGTGAATGTATAATGTTGTAGAGAAGAGGGACTAGTGTGAACCGGCAATGGAGCACAGGTTCTGACATGTTCATGCATCGAATTGTTACAGCTGTAAGTCGTCACGACGACAGTCTTGGTAGTCTTATCATACTCTCATGGAGTATAACTTCTAACATGCTTCCATTTTACACGACTTCCATGTAATTATATCTATATATACATATAGTATATATACAGTATATATCAGACGATGATAACACACGGAGTTCACCACGTTCACTGTTGATACTTCTTGCGGTCTCAGGGCTGCGGGCCTCGCTACTGGTGGCCGGCCGTGGCCTGACGGCGTTGTGGTGGTGGTGCAGGGCCGATGCCTGAACCGCTACCCCAGACCCGTAACCCTGAGGCATTCGCCTGACCCTCGACGCCCTATGCTGATCCGAGAGTCCTCTCGCTGACCTGATCGCATCCTGGAGATGGGTATGGGGGCATCATCATCATCATCAATGGTGCATCGTCATCATCATGGTCATCATGCATCATCCATTTCATATGTCATCTATCAATCATCATGGTCATCATCATTCTCATGGTCTCATCATCAAGCGGGTTAAAGCTGCGGACTAAGCGAACATGCTACCAGAGAGCAATTGTATCGAACGACAGGCTGAAGTCACTCACGCTGAGATCTCAAGTATTGTACGTATAGTGAGGACGACACGAGCGACAGTGGCATGTCACCACCACCAGCCCGTAACCACCACTGCTGCTGCTGGCTGGCATGGCCACCATCTCCGACACGCCTTCATCGTCTGCTTCTAAGTGCCTTTCATTTACACATCATAGCGAATGTCAGATAATAATACATTTTCATTTAATCTTTTTTCTGGGATTCAAAATAAAGGTATTCGTTTTATATGCTAAGTTTGATTTATGCCCATTTCATTGTTAGTCCTTTCCTGAGTCGATGTGTTGAGATGGCGTATTATGATGAGATGAATTTCGCAGATTTGGAATACAGTTTGGTGTGCTCTTTTTTGAAGCTGATTTTAAGTGGCTTAATCTTTTACGAAACAAGAGGCAGACTCAGTGATGAGAGCGGCATAGTTCGCAGGTATGGCTCTATATCCAGACTGTAGTTATATACTATATAAGTTAGTATATTAATTATATATATATTATAGTATAAGCTATTATGCCGTGTCATTTCCTTAGGAGTTTTGTTATGTTCTTTGAGAGGGGGAGGTGAAGAGGGAGGAGAAGATGGAGGGAGGAGGAGGAGTAGTAAAGGGTAAGTAATCAGTGCGACTACAACATAACTTTCAAGGACTCGGTATTGTATATATAAGAAGAAAAGATGTGTTCAGAGCAGCGTTATGTGTTGTAGTCATGTGTGTTTGTTTGTGAAGTGTTGTCAAGCGTTTCTGTCTATGGTAAGTGTGATGACATTTGTATTTTGGGGCTAAGCTTGTTAAAGCATGAGCCTATGATGCATTGTCATGATATTATCATTGTGTGGTTTATAAAAGTAATGTGTTTTTGGAGTCGTATTGTGTGTGTGTGTGTGTGATGTTTAGGGCTTGGCTAAAATGTTAGGATTTTTCTGAATGTTGATATATATGAAAAACATGAGAAGTATATTATTTTTTTCCAGTGACATTTTCAGTTTCCCGGCCGCATTAACCTTGAATAAACTCCTTTTATCATTTCTTGTCTGGCTACTTCTCTCTCTCTCTTCTCTTCATTTCATTTCGTCACATCTCTCTCGATCTTTCTAATCGCATCTCAATTCTCTCTCTCTCTCTCACTCTCTCTCCTTCGTCTTCTCTTTCTCTCTCACTCATCGTCTTCCCTCCTCAAACTCTTCTCTCTCTCTCCGTCTAATCTAGCGTCGTCTCACATCTTCTCTCCTGAATCTCATGCTTCTCATCGTGTCGTTCTTCTCTCGCTCTCTCCCTCCCGCCTCTGGTCTAACATGTTTGTTGATACTAATAAATCGACACTCTCTGAGTACTAAAGAAAAAAACAAAACACTGATATGTTGAGTAACTAAATAATCTAAGCTAATACTGAAATCGGCTGCTATATCAGATCCTTTCTTCTAACGCAACACATTACCAAGCCCACAATGAGCTAGCGCTGGCTGTATTTTCCCTGGCTGGTCGACCACATGTTGGGGCTCCTTGCTGCCGTGCGATCGCTCGTTAATCCTCCGCAAGCACCAATATTTCCGTTTTCCCCACCCCCCGCCGAGTTTTCTCATTTGATGCATCCGGTTGCCCTACTCAAATGTAGGTTACGCTGCGTATAACGAAAATTCTTTTTCTCAATCTTTGGCATGCCATTTTCCTATGTAAAATGGAATTCTAAGCAGGGCGATTTTAAAATGTAGTTCCATTTTTGCATATGAGGGCATTCTTACTATGGGGCAGTAATGTCGCACTTTTATATGTGCAGCTCACGGTATGCGCATTAATGCTTATAATGAGTGATCGCAAGTGTCCGGGTTGTCCTGTTTATTGGAAACAAAAAACTACATACCACAATATAAGTTCGCAAATACTAGTCGGTGGTAAGGTCTTCCTTTCTGGATCGTTGGTTGTAATCAGGCACTACATCACAGTGTCACAACAGCCTCTAATCTATCGACGCGTTGGGCCTAGAACGTGTCTTCATCATGTCCTTCTATAGACTGAAGCAAGACGTGGTTCTCGGCTCGTGGTGGGCCCAGAGCCTCGATGAACCCGTCTCTGGCGCTGCTGCCCCACGCAGCTGGCTGCGGCGGCAGCCTCTGTCACCTGACCGCTTCAGCGACTCTTCGTGCTCTTGTGTGGATAGAGACTCGCGGAACTAGTACGGGCTTGACCATTGCAGGCTTCTCTTGGATCTGATCCCCGGACATGAACAGTACGTGAATGTCCGCTCGTGCTACCTGCCATGCTGGGTCAGCTGATCATGTCCTGCTAATGCTGGTGACTGACAAGGTTCAGCTTGGTGTGATAGGCGTAGGTCTTAGAACTCGGTGTCCCATAGCTCCTCGCCAGCCCATCATCTTCAGAAATCTGGGTCACGGGCGATACGCTGCGTCGTCTCACTCTCTGCCTCGGCCTTATCAGCGAGAGGATAGACAGCATGCTGAGTGTGCGAACCTATGGCTCCTGTCGCGCAACGTAGAAGGGCTACAGCTGTTTGGACGGCTTCTTGGTCTGGCGAGCCTCATCACTGCTGAGGGCTGGCGTGAGGATGTGCTTGGGGCCAGGTCTCTCTAGTCTCGTGGTGAACCTTGATGTCTTAGTAGAGTTGTGGAAGTACACTGCTAGGCATGTACTTGACTAAGATTTTTCCAAGGGTGTTCAGATAGTTATTGGCGAGTGCATATCGCATGGGACACACACACTGAGGTCCGACCAAGGTCTCTCGTGAATGGTCCATTTTCAGATGGTAGGCCGTCGATGCTGATGATAAGGTGGGCGGGCAGGGGCAACGCGTTTGGTGGTGCAACACGCATATACTCGGCCAGAAGAGCTTGCGTCCTAGCATCTTCTCGCTAAATGGGTCGTGAGTACCAACTTCCCTTTCCACCCCCCATGTTGGCGCGCTATTTGAGTCACCGTTGCAAGTACGATCAGTGAGTCGGGTGGAGTCATATGTAGCCAGCATGATCATAGAGAGGCTGAGCCACTCCTGAACGCAGGCTTCTCAGGTGGTCAACCTGTTCCTCTAGGGGGTACACGAAGTGCGCAAAGGTACCATTCCAGAGGCTCCTCTGTCACAGGACACATGCTCGTCTTCGCCTGATCAACCTTTGGTGCAGTTTTCCCTAGCTGTCGAGAAAAAAAAAAAAAACACATCGCCCCTGTTCTTGTCTTCTCCGCATCGTAACCGCAATCACAACTATTTTGGTACCTACTTAACTGCATGGGTAGGCTTCCCCTGTTCTAGGTCCGCTGTCGCGAGTGCCATGGGCATCCTGGCGCTGGTCTCCCTCAGCTTTAGGATCGCAGACTTCTAAGTACGACGACTGTCTGGAGTAGAAGGTGGCCGTCAGGGCGATATGTGTTCGCTAGGAGGTAGTCCAGAAGCCAAGGCAGGGGCAGCAAGCTAGTGGGCGGACGTCGAACTAGCGGATGCTTGCGCAGGAGTCGCTCAGTTCTCGGACTGGCATTGTGTTCTTCTTGGCAGCTCTGGCTTTCTGTCCAAGACTGGCTTCAGGCTAAGGGTTTGTCAGGGACCCCTCTAGCACTCCAGCCTCACCTTGAGCAAGCTCGGTCTAGGCATTATGGGTAGCCTCCTGCTGCTCCTGCCTCTTTCTATCTGAGTGGGCAGGGTGAACGACGCCTGCCGTCCATCGCTCAGAATCCTGGTGATCTTCGGCTGGCCTAGGAACATCTGGCTCTTTATCCTGCACTCAAGACTTCTGACTCTTTTCATTGTTTGCTGGGCTTCTGCTTCTTTCAGCTTAGCCTCCTCTTTCCACTGCTTTCCTCTTGTGCTGCTTTCCACAGGTCTATGCGTCTCATTTCTTGTCTATCCCTAGTCATCATCATTGCACTCTTCCTCTCCACTTTGATCCTGCTGGTAGGTACAGTCCCCCAAAAAAAAAAGACTCCGAGGTCTAAAAGTAGGGACTTTGCTGGCCAGGGGCTAGTCACACTGCACGTGTGCTGCGCGTATTCTAGCGTGTCTACACGGCTGGTGGTTAGGTAGGGGCATTGATTCCGGTCCTTGCAGAGGGAAGATCCTGTGAGGGCTAGGCCGTTATGTCAAACTCAGGGTCGCGCTGTCCTATATTCTTGTACCACTAATTCGCTTACTGCTTTAGTTGCTGCTGCGTCGTCTCTACACTTCACTTTATACCTCTTCCAAAATTATCTATCCTTCTGGTCCACGGACCGTCAATAGACAACTTCACTTGGAGGTGCAAGCTGGGGCGTTTGTTTCTTCCTACTGGGCAGCACCCATTGGATGCAGATTTTGCGCAAGTCTCTGCACTGGTACGCTGTGGCTGCCCGCTTGTCAACACCTTCCGTCGTATGCCGCGCGAGTTGCTGGTAGTAAGATTCCCCTCTTCATCTACGCCGCGATATCGTAGGCACGCTCACTCTCAGCAAACTCTCGTGCCACGCCAACAAAGGCGACCTAACGAACTTGGGTATCCAGAGCCTCTGTCTAGTTGCGGGCTTCGACTCTACACTTTGGTTTACCAGTGAGTAGGCCTATCTGAAAAGACAATCAGATTGATGATAGGTGCATTAATGAAAGCGTCTTACTTGTCGAGCTAAGCTATGTTTTGCATATAAATATAAAAGATCCATTTTTGCAAAGTGCAAGACAGTGCTCAAACGCTAAAAAGTTGAAGCGGACAACCACCCTTAAAATTCAATTTTACAGCAGAGAAATACACCCTGCCAGCAAATTCGAAAAAATAATCTAGAAAATTTCAGCTTTGCATTGGACCTAGCGTCGTACCGTCTACGTATTCAGTGCCTACTGGCAGTAATATATTATAATAAAAGGTATCTTGGGTGGCAGTGTAAAAAGTGTTGATTGATTAATTGGTGATGTGTATATTCGTGTTTAATACATTCGCTCGGCTTGGCGCGTGTCCGCATTGGGATGAAATAAAAATGTTAACAAAGTAGATATACAAATAGAATAGAAACTGTTAGTGTTCTGTTGTGAATAAACAAACAGAGCAATATCGTGAAATATACATCTTACTTTCAGCGGGGAGAGAAAGCGCCGTAGAAATAGTTTAAACTATTTTCTACGCGGCTTCTTCTCACCCTGCACGCAGGAAGAAGTAAAGATATTAGTCACAAATCGTCAACCGTATGTGAAGCCTGCTAGATCCAGGAGATGGAGAATAAAACTATAAATGTTTTACGAAAAACAAGATCACCAGGCAACGCTCCTTCTCTCGTAACAGCACGCAAGCCAGGCGAAGGAGACAAAATCAAAAGTCTGTCGTATATGAGGCCTCACATTGCGAAAAGAGTGATTAACTGTGAAGTCCTGCTCCCTCATGCCTACATCGTCCTTATCGACGAAGCGAGCTGTCTCGGCGTCTTACTTGCCACCTAAATTCCGGAGTGCCCACCACAAATCACCTATTAGAAAACATGGCATCATCACCACAAAACTATTTTTAGGAAGAAGTAATAACAGATTGGTGCGATCACAATGTGTGGCAGATGTGCGGGCAGACTTCCAATTTAGAAGCTATCTATACATAAATATATCATCAATCCCAAGTTTTTAACGTACAGGCACGATCACGCCACAAGGCTCCTACTTAGCATGAAAAGTGAAGTCTATCTGTTAATAACAGGGGCCTTACTCACAGAAGAAACTAACGAAAGCGAGGAGTCAACAACCAATAAGGTCGTCGCCCCTCACGGAGATCAAAATCAACGGAGAAGACAGAAACGCAATCTACACGGCAATCAGCCACCACCCGGGACACCATAGGCTGCGGCGGCAGCCAGACTTGCATCAATAAATAAGTGGGCTTCACATCAAGCTAAATCATGCTCCCTCTAGCGACTGAGGGGAACACATCTTCCACATGCTGCTAAGAAAGGGTTTTTAAGACTGAGAGCCAATCGCTATAGGCAGCATAAATCGACATGGCTACGGCGAAGTCATTAAAGTTGATTACAAAAGGAATTACATGACACTCTTTCTTAAGACAACGAGACATTATCTATAAAAAGATATAATAAATGTTGAACTAGGTATGGCACTTTTAGACGAGATATATATATATTAACACACACACCAGCGACATACGTACGTATATATCTTAGATTGATGATATATGAGTGGATAGAGCTTCGCCCTCCTGGAGTTGGATGTAAAGCAGAGTCCGCCATTTGGTGGTCCGGGTCAAGACGCTCTGTTGGCGGCACATTTTGTGATTGTCATGTGTGCTGTCTTTTGTGCTTCCACTACCCTTTGAGGCTAACGCAGTGCATTTGTAATATGCAATAAAATGTATAATAGTCTTGTATTTGTTAGGATTTGAATCGAGCAGGGGGCTGGAGGTGTTTGTGGACATGTATTTTTTTCTAGGGGAAAAGAATTTTTCTCCTCCTCCTCCTCACTCCTCCCTCCTCCTCCTCCTCCTCCACCACCACCACCTCATCCTCCTCTCTCCTCCTCCTCCACCTCCCCACCACCACCACACTCCTCCTCCTCCTCCTCCTCCTCCTCCTCCTCCTCCTCCCTCCTCCTGCTCCACCTCTTCTCCTACTCCTCCTCCTCCTCCTCCTCCTCCTCCTCCTCCTCCTCCTCCTCCTCCTCCTCCTCCTCCTCCTCCTCCTCCTCCTCCTCCTCCTCCTCCTCCTCGTCCTCCTCCGCCAGTCAGCAGAGCAGTCTTAAAGGTGCTTAAAAACTCTGCGCTGACGCCTGTTCGCTTTTCACAAACTCTAGATTTTTTTTGTTTTACCAATAGGAGTGTAGACAGCAGCCAAATTGAACCTATAATCTAACCTTTATAATAACATTCCAAACCTTATCTAACTATAAGCCTTAAAAATAACTAACCTAAAATTTATTTAGGAGAAAAATAAATGGGGAAAATTAAATAAGGGGAAAATGAGGGGAAACTAGGGATTTTAAGGCAAATATTTTGTTTTGGGGAAAAGGGTGAAAATGAGGGGATATTAGTGGAAAATGAGGGGAAATGAGTGGTTTAAGGGGCAAATGAGGTGAAAATAATGGGAAAATGAGGGGAAATGAGAGGATTTAAGGGGGAAAGTGAGAGGAAAATTAGGGGGAAATGAGGTGAAAATTATAGAAAAATGAGGGGTTCTAAGGGGAAATCTGGGGGAATAAGGGGGAAGTGAGGGGAAAATAAGGGAGGGAAATAAGGGTTTTAAGGGAAATTAAGGGAAAATGAGGGGAAATTAAGGGAAATTAGGGTAAATATGGGGAAAATGAAGGGGAATCTGAGGGGGAAATATGGAGAAAATAGGGTAAAATGAGGGGAAAGTGAGGGGAAATAGGAATTTCTAGGCTAGTTTTTGTTTTGGAATAGGGGAAAAATGACAGGCAAGTGAGGGAAAATGAGTGGTTTAAGGAAAGTGAGGGGAAATTAGCGGTTTTAAGGCGGAAAAGAGGGAAAATAAGGATTTTAAGGGGAAAACTAGGGGGAAAATGAAGGGGAATCTGAGGGGGAAATATGGAGAAAATAGGGTAAAATGAGGGGAAAGTGAGGGGAAATTAGGGATTTTAAGGCAAATTTTTTGTTTTGGGGAAATTAGGGGAAAATGACAGGAAAATGAGTGGTTTAAGGAAAGTGAGAGGAAATTTGCTGTTTTAGGGGGAAACGAGGGGAAATTTGAGTTTTAAGGCGGGAATTGAGGGGAAATGATGGGTTTTAAGGGGGAAAAGAGGGGAAATGACAGGAAGTGAGGAAACTGGGGGGTTTAAGGAAAGTGAGGGGAAAAATTGTAGACGGTTGTAGGGGAAATGAAGGAGGAAAATGAAAGGAAAGTGAGGGAAAATGGTGTTGGTTTAAAGGAAAGGAGGGGAATTGCTGTTTTAGGGGGTAACGAGGGGAGTTTGAGTTTAAGCGGGAACTGAGGGGAAATTATGGGTTTAAGGGGAGAAAATAGGGGGGAAATGACAGGAAAGTGAGGGGAAAATGGGTGGTTCAGGAATAGTGAGGGGAATTTAGTTTTCCTGGTTTTAGGGGGAAACGAGGGGAAATTTGAGTTTTAAGGCGGGAATTGAGGGGAAATTATGGGTTTTAAGGGGGGAAAGAGGGGAAATGATAGGAAAGTGAGGGGAAATGGGTGGTTTCAGGAAAGTGAGGAGAAATTAGCGGTTTTAAGGAAAAATGACAGGAAGTGATGGGGAAAGGGGTGTGGTTTAAGGGAAAGTTGAAGGGGAAATTAGCGGTTCAGGGGAAATGAGGGGAAAACTGACAGGAAAAGAGGGGAAAGGGGTGGTTTAAGGAAAGGTGAGGGAAAGAGGGGTTTAAGGGAAAATGACAGGAAAAGTGAGGGGCAAAGGGGTGAGTTTAAGGAAAGTGAGGGGAAATTAGCGGTTTTGAGGGGAAAAGACAGTAAGGTGAGGGAAATGGGTGGTTCAGGGAAATGAGGGGAAATGCACGGTTTAAAGGGGAAATACAGGAAGAAAGTGGGGGACATGGGTGGTTTAAGGAAACAGTGAGGGGAAATGAGGGGTTTTAAGGGGGAAAGACAGTAAAGTGAGGGGAACAGGGGGTTTAGGAAAGTGAAGGGAAAAATTAGCGGTTTTTGAGGGGCATAATGAGGGGAAAAATGACGGAACTGAGGGGAAGTGTGGTAGTGGGTGTGGTGTGTGTGTGTGTGTGTGTGTGTGTGTGTGTGTGTGGTGCTGTGCGTGCGGTGTGTGCGTGCGTGCGGCGTGGCGTGCGTGTGTGGGTGTGTTGGTGTGTGTGTGTGCTCTGTGTGTGTGTGTAGTGTGTGTGTGTGATGTGTTGGTTGTGATGTTGTGTGTTGTGTGTGTGGGTGTGTGCATGTGCGTGAGTGTTGTGTGTGTGTGTGTGTGGTTGTGTGAGACAGATGTATCCACACACCATGGCTTGCCCATATGAGTCGGACTCACGATCGACAGTTTCACCTTTCACGGAGCGAGCTGGAGCTCATAGTGACCGATATGGAGTAAGCTGGGACCTCACAAACCCCCATCCCCTTGCTCAAGGGGGACAGTACCCGCCCAAATTTTACCAGTGAAAAATCCCTGAGAGAGAGATGGGGATTCGAACCAGCTAACCACATAATGGCACGCCAAAGCTCTATACCTGGATCATCTTGGCGTTGTGTGTGTGGGGTGTGTGTGTGGTGTGTGTGTGTGTGTGTGTGCGGGGGTGTGTGTGTGTGTGTGGTGTGTGTGTGTGGTGTGTGTGGGGTGTGTGTGTGTGTGTGTGTGTGTGGGGTGTGTGCGTGTGGGTGTGTGTGTGTGTGGTGTGTGCGTGCGTGTGTAAATGTGTGTAAGTGTTTTTTACCTTCAACCAGATCTGATTACGCGCTGAACACGTCATCGCCAGCTGTCAATCTCCGGTAAAAGATAAAACTTCACAAGGCGCCGATCTTTTAATAAGGGCTCGGGTTCCACACCAAACACACCTCATATTTTGCTCAAGAGGGACAAAAACCCGCCCGCATTGGCCGGTGAATTTTTTTTTTTGAGCGAGTATGAATGAGGATTGAATGCGTAGCCGCTGACTGGTTGATCACGCGTTATGCCACTAAGCGACTCTTAAGCCACGCTGTGGTGTGTGTGTGTGTGTGTGTGTGTGTGTGTGTGTGTGTGTGTGTGTGTGTGTGGTGGACAGACAGTGTAGCTCGGATCCAAACAGTCAACATTTCGGAGTGCCATGGGGCTTTTACTCCCCACTGTCAATATTCAGTTCTATACTACCTTTATACCCCCTTGCTGCACACACACACACAAAAACACACCACCCCAAAACACACACACACACACACACACACACACACACACACACACACACACACACACACACACACACACACTGGGGGGGCAAACACACCTGCTGTCACTACACACCTGTACGGCCTCGCAACACACACACACACACACCTGTCACCTGTGTAACCTAACCTTCCTACCGTAGATAACACTATAGTCGCCAAATGAACCGCAACAACACGAGAGAATGGCCCATCATGGATGGTCTTGTCCACGCGAGGTGACTCGCGATCGCCAGCTTGTACTACCGCTCATTGCGGGCTTGCTAACCACTTGATAATACTTCTATTATAGCTGCATGGCAGATCGTTTAACAGACAGACAGACAGACAGACAGACAGACAGACAGACAGAGCCCGTCGGTGCCATGGTAACGGCGGCCATCGCTGTGACGTCACCGCCTCGCCTAACACAACACTTGAGTGAAAGGTTTTTGCAATGGATAAATCTCCCCCCAAAACCCTTACAACGCCCCCTGAAAGGGCCGAAACGACTCCCTAAATACCCAGAACACTTTAGGCCCTAGATTACAATAGCCTATATAATGCTATCTCTAACCCCCTATCTATAACCCCAAAAAAAAGCCACTTTCATCTCCAATGAAACCCTGGTTTTAATAAACCTGTTTTTGGGACATTTTGTGTCCTCCGCTCAGATATCTGCGGGGGAGGCACCTGGTGAGTGTATACTTACTGTTTCCTCTCGTAACTGTGAAATAACGCTATGCACGTGACTCTACACGCACTCTATAATGAATTAAGTGTCTAATCTACCTTTGTCTAGGCTTCAGACCGTGCCAGCCGCGTCTGGGAGCCTGAAATAAGGGTGAAGGTAAGGGTGTTTTTTTGCCCTGATTTCAATGTTCGGTGGCTGGTTGGAGTTATAGGGTGGTTATTAAGGTGTTTTCCGGTTTGTTTGAGGTGTGAGGAGGCGGTCATAGGTATTTGGACGTGTTTTTCATGCCGTCCTAACGTGAAATAAGCCTCTGGGAGCCTGAAATAAGGGTGAAGGTAAGGGTGTTTTTTTGCCATGATTTCAATGTTCGGCGGCTGGTTGGAGTTATATGGTGGTTATTAAGGTGTTTTCCGGTTTGTTTGAGGTGTGAGGAGGTGGTGATAGGTATTTGTCACGTGAAATAAGCCTTCCCATGCCTTTTTGAAAGCCTGTAGCGGCAAATGAAGGACTATTTTTTTAATCTTGAACCTGGTCGCCCAGGACCTATGTGCAATTTTTTTGTGTCCTTTGGTGTTCCCGCGCTTTAACTCACCCCCCCCCCCCCCCAAAACTTGTACCTCTCTCCTCTTGTTCTTGGCAGTGGGACCAGATGCACATGGCAGTGGGACGAGATGATGATGATGAGAGAGGTGAGACGAGAAGCCAGCCCTGTTGCTGCTGCTGCTGCTGCTAGTTAGTTTAGTGCTGCTATTACCGGCTAACAGGGTTACACCGGGTGTGCTGCTGCTGCTACACCCCCTGTACAAAAGTCTGCGCTCACGCCTGTTCGCTTTCACAAAACTCAGGGCTTTTAATTAATTCATTTAATGTCAATTTTATAAAAATAAAGGGATAAATAAAAATAATGGATTTTTTCTAAGGGAAAAGAATTTTTTTCCTCCTCCTCCCCCCTCCTCCTCCTCTCCTCCTCCTCCACCACCACCCCCACCTCCGCCTCCTCCTCCTCCTTTCCCCACCACCTCCACCACCACCACCCTCTCCTCCTCCTCCTGCTCCACCCCCTTCTCCTCCTCCTCCTCCTCCTCCTCCTCCTCCCCCTCCTCCTCCTTTCCCCCTCCCCTCCTCCTCCTCCTCGTCCTCCTCCGCCAGTCAGCAGAGCAGTCTTAAAGGTGCTTAAAAACTCGCGCTTTAACGCCTGTTCGCTTTTCACAAACTCTAGATTTTTTTTGTTTTTCCAATAGGAGTGTAGACCAGCAGCCAAATTGAACCTATAATCTAACCTTATAATAAAAATTCCAAACCTTATCTAACTATAAGCCTTAAAAATAACTAACCTAAAATTTATTTTGGAGAAAAATAAATGGGAAAATTAAATAAGGGGAAAATGAGGGGAAACTAGGGATTTTAAGGCAAATATTTGTTTTGGGGAAAAGGGTGAAAATGAGGGGATATTAGTGGAAAATGAGGGGAAATGAGTGGTTTAAGGGGCAAATGAGGTGAAAATAATGGGAAAATGAGGGGAAATGAGAGGATTTAAGGGGGAAATTAGGGGGAAAGTGAGAGGAAAATTAGGGGGAAATGAGGTGACAATTATAGAAAAATGAGGGGTTCTAAGGGGAAATCTGGGGGAATCAGGGGGAAGTGAGGGGAAAATAAGGGAGGGAAATAAGGGTTTTAAGGGAAATTAAGGGAAAATGAGGGAAAATTAAGGGAAATTAGGGTAAATATGGGGAAAATGAAGGGGAATCTGAGGGGGAAATATGGAGAAATTAGGGTAAAATTAGGGAAAATGAGGGGAAACTAGGGATTTTTAGGCTAATTTTTTGTTTTGGGGAAATTAGGGGAAAATGACAGGCAAGTGAGGGAAAATGAGTGGTTTAAGGAAAGTGAGGGGAAATTAGCGGTTTTAAGGCGGAAAAGAGGGAAAATAAGGATTTTAAGGGAAAATGAAGGGGAATCTGAGGGGGAAATATGGAGAAAATAGGGTAAAATGAGGGGAAAGTGAGGGGAAATTAGGGATTTTAAGGCAAATTTTTTGTTGGGGGGAAATGAGGGGAAAATGACAGGAAAATGAGTGGTTTAAGGAAAGTGAGAGGAAATTTGCTGTTTTAGGGGGAAACGAGGGGAAATTTGAGTTTTAAGGCGGGAATTGAGGGGAAATGATGGGTTTTAAGGGGGAAAAGAGGGGAAATGACAGGAAAGTGAGGGGAAATGGGTGGTTTAAGGAAAGTGAGGGGAAATTTGATTTAGAAATTTGATTTAGGCTCAAAAATACTTGATCTCGTACACAAATTTAATGAACAAAATGATACCATTATGTGGGAACAAATGATACCATTCCAAAAAATAAGTGAAAGGTGATGTTGTTATTTATTTAATAATAATATATATATATATATAAATAATAAATATATATATTAATATATAATATTATAATTATATAATATATTATAGTATACAAATATCAAAGTTAGAGCTAGGCACCATTCATTATTCACCATTATGTAATTGTCCTTTTTTTTTTGCTCATGGAAAAGTACAAGTTAAAACTTTATTTTTTGTTACCATCAAATAACCAAAAAATTAAAAAACACTTCCATTAGAAAAATACCAAAACACCCAAAAATAATGTTAATTTCCGAAATAGTCTTAAAGTCCTTAAACGAATAGTTAACCTCATAAAACATAGAAGAAAAAGGAAAAACAAGAGATCGGAGCCCTACACGAGGTAGTCGTTACACACATATATATTTTAAAAGATTATACATACGATTCAAAATAAACGTTCTTGCCCT
>JACEEZ010025783.1:220878-248176 GCA_016584305.1 Chionoecetes opilio | reverse complement strand
AAATGGAGGGGAAAGAGACAAAAGGGGTTTTTAAGGGGAAACGAGGGGAAATTAGAGTTTTAAAGGGGAAAATGAGGGGAAATTATGAGTTTTAAGGGGTAAAATGAGGGGAAATTAGGGGTAAAGGAGGGGAAAGTGAGGGGAAACTAGGGATTTTAAGGCATTTTTGTTTGTTTTGGAGAAATGAGGGGAAAATGACAGGAAAGTGAGGGGAAATTGGTGGTTTAAGGAAAGTGAGGGGAAATGAGTGGTTTTAAGGGGAAACGAGGGGAAATTAGAGTTTTAAGGGGGAAAATGAGGGGAAATTATGGGTTTTAAGGGGTAATATGAGGGGAAAAGAGGGGAAAGTGAGGGGAAACTAGGGATTTTAACTTTTTTTTTTTTTTAGAAATGAGGGGAAATTGACAGAAAAGTGAGGGGAAATGTGTGGTTTAGGGAAAGTGAGGGGAAATGAGCGGTTTTAAGGGGAAACGAGGGGAAAATAGAGTTTAAGGGGGAAAATGAGGGGAAATTATGGGTTGTAAGGGGAAAATGAGGGGAAAGTGAGGGGAAACTAGGGATTTTACGGCAATTTTTTGGTTTTAGAGAAATGAGGGGAAAATGACAGAAAAGTGAGGGGAAATGGGTGGTTTAGGGAAAGTGAGGGGAAATGAGCGGTTTTAAGGGGAAACGAGGGGAAATTAGAGTTTTAAGGGGGAAAATGAGGGGAAATTATGGGTTTTAAGGGGTAATATGAGGGGAAAAGAGGGGAAAGTGAGGGGAAACTAGGGATTTTAACCCTTTTTTTTTGGAGAAATGAGGGGAAATTGACAGAAAAGTGAGGGGAAATGGGTGGTTTAAGGAAAGTGAGGGGAAATGAGCGGTTTTAAGGGGTAAAATAAACTAACTAGTTAGGTTAACTAACTAGTTAGGTTAACTAGCTAGTTAACCTAACTAGTTAGGTTAACCTAATTAGTTAGTTAACCTAACTAGTTAACCTAACTAGTTAGTTAACCTAACTAGTTAGTTAACCTAACTAGTTAGTTAACCTAACTAGTTAGGTTAACTAGCTAGTTAACCTAACTAGTTAGTTAACCTAACTAGTTTTAACTCTAACTAGTTAACCTAACTAGTTAGTTAACCTAACTAGTTAGTTAACCTAACTAGTTAGGTTAACTAGCTAGTTAGGTTAAACTAACTAGTTAACCTAACTAACTAGTTAACCTAGCTAGTTAGGTTAACCTAACTAGTTAGTTAACCTAACTAGTTAGTTAACCTAACTAGTTAGGTTAACTAGCTAGTTAACCTAACTAGTTAGTTAACCTAACTAGTTAGGTTAACCTAGCTAGTTAACCTAACTAACTAGTTAACCTAACTAGTTAGGTTAACTAGCTAGTTAACCTAACTAGTTAGTTAACCTAACTAGTTAGTTAACCTAACTAGTTAGTTAACCTAACTAGTTAGTTAACCTAGCTAGTTAGGTTAACTAGCTAGTTAACCTAACTAGTTAGGTTAACCTAACTAGTTAGTTAACCTAACTAGTTAGTTAACCTAACTAGTTAGGTTAACTAGCTAGTTAACCT
Organism: Chionoecetes opilio; assembly: GCA_016584305.1. Classification (NCBI taxonomy): domain Eukaryota; kingdom Metazoa; phylum Arthropoda; class Malacostraca; order Decapoda; family Majidae; genus Chionoecetes; species Chionoecetes opilio. The sequence goes on along the minus strand of JACEEZ010025783.1, from coordinate 246,614 downwards.
AACTAGTTAGTTAACCTAACTAGTTAGGTTAACTAGCTAGTTAACCTAACTAGTTAGGTTAACCTAACTAGTTAGTTAACCTAACTAGTTAGTTAACCTAACTAGTTAGGTTAACTAGCTAGTTAGGTTAACCTAACAGGTTAACCTAACTAACTAGTTAACCTAGCTAGTTAGGTTAACCTAACTAGTTAACCTAACTAGTTAGTTAACCTAACTAGTTAGTTAACCTAACTAGTTAGGTTAACTAGCTAGTTAACCTAACTAGTTAGTTAACCTAACTAGTTAGTTAACCTAACTAGTTAACCTAACTAGTTAGTTAACCTAACTAGTTAGTTAACCTAACTAGTTAGGTTAACTAGCTAGTTAACCTAACTAGTTAGGTTAACTAACTAGTTAGGTTAACCTAACTAGTTAGGTTAACTAACTAGTTAGGTTAACTAACTAGTTAGGTTAACCTAACTAGTTAGGTTAACTAGCTAGTTAACCTAAATAGTTTGGTTAACCTAACTAGTTAGGTTAACTAGCTAGTTAACCTAACTAGTTAGTTAACCTAACTAGTTAGTTAACCTAACTAGTTAGGTTAACTAGTTAACCTACCTAGTTAGTTAACCTAACTAGTTAGTTAACCTAACTAGTAGTTAAACCCTAAATAGTTAGTTAAACCTAACTAGCTAGTTAACCAACTAGTTAGTTAACCCTAACTAGTTAGTTAACCTAAAGTTAGTTAACATAACTAGTTAGTTAACTAACTAGTTAACCTAACTAGTTGAGGTGAACCTAAAACTAGTTAGGTTAACCTAACTAGGTAGTTAACCCTAACTAGTTAGTAACCTAACAAGTTAGGTTAACTAGCTAGTAACCTAACTAGTTAGGTTAACTAACTAGTTAGGTTACCGACAGTTAGGTTAACTAGCTAGTTTAACCTAAATGTTTGGTTAACCTAACTAGTTAGGTTAACTAGCTAGTTAACCTAACTGTTAGGAAACCTAACTAGTTAGGTAACTAGCTTAGTTAACTAACTAGTAGGTTAAACACTAGTTAGGTTAAACTAACTAGTTAGGTTAACTAGCTGTAACTAAATCGTTTGGTTAACCTAACTAGTTAGGTTAACTAGCTAGTTAAACCTAACTAGTTAGTTAACCTAACTTAGTTAGTTAACCTAACTAGTTAGGTTAATAGTTAAAACCTACCTAATTAGTTTAAACCTAACTAGTTAGTTAACCTAATAGTTAGTAACCTAACTAGTTAGTTAACCTAAAACTAGTTAAGTTAAACCTAACTAGTTAGTTAACTAACTAGTTTAGTACCTAACCTAGTTAGTACCTAACTAGTTAGTTAACCTAACTAGTTAGGGTTAACTAGCTAGTTAACCTAACTAGTTAGGTTAAACCTAACTAGTTGTTAACCTAAACTAAGTAGGTAACCTAAACTAGTTAGTTAAACTAACTAGTTAGGTTAACTAGCTAGTTAACCTAACTAGTTAGGTTAACTAACTAGTTAGGTTAACTAGCTAGTTAGGTTAACCTAACTAGTTAACCTAACTAACTAGTTAACCTAGCTAGTTAACCTAACTAACTAGTTAACCTAGCTAGTTAGGTTAACCTAACTAGTTAGGTTAACTAGCTAGTTAACCTAACTAGTTAATCCTACTAACTAGTAACCCTATCTAGTTTAGGTTAAACCTAACTAGTTAACTAACTAGTTAGTTACCTATACGAGTAACCTAACTAACTAGTTAACCTAGCTAGTTAGGTTAACCTAAACTAGTAGTGAACTCACTAGTAGTTAACCAAACTAGTTAGTTAACCTAACTAGTTAGTTAACCTAACTAGTTAGTTAACCTAACTAGTTAGTTAACCTAACTAGTTAGTTAACCTAACTAGTTAGGTTTACCTAACTAGTTAACCTAACTAGTTAGTTAACCTAACTAGTTAGTTAACCTAACTAGTTAGTTAACCTAACTAGTTAGTTAACATAACTAGTTAACCTAACTAGTTAGGTTAACCTAACTGTTAGGTTAAACCTAATAGTTAACCTAACTAGTTAGTTAACCTAACTAGTGGTAACCTAATAGTTAAGTTAACCAACTAGTTAGGTTAACCCTAACTCAGTTAGGTGAACCTACTAGTTAACCTAATAGTTAGTTAACCTAAACTAGTTTGTTAACCTCACTAGGTTTGTTAACTAACTAGTTTGTTAAAACCTAACTAGTTTGTTAATCTAACTAGTAATTAACCTAACTAAGTTAACCAACTAAGTTAGGTTTAACTAGCTAGGTTAACCTAACTTAGGTTAAATAAGTATTAACCTAGCTAATTAGGTTAACTAGTTTAGTTAGGTTAACTAGTTAGGTAACCTAATCGTTAGTGTTAAAATAACTAGTTAGGTTAACTAGCTAGTTACCTAACTAATTAGGTAAAAAACCTAACTAGTTAGGTTAACTAGCTAGTTAACCTAACTAGTTAGGTTAACTAAGTATTAGGTAAACTAACTAGTAGGTTAACAGTTAGGTTACCTAATAGTAGGTTAACTAGCTAGTTAACCTAACTAGTTAGGTTAACCTAACTAGTTAGTTAAACCTAACGGTTAACCTAACTAGTTAGTAACCTAATAGTAGTTAACCTAATTCGTTAGGTTAAACCGAACGAGTTAGTAAACCTACACGAGTTAGTTAACTAACTATGTTAGTTAACCTAACTAGTTAGTTAACTAAACTAGTTAGTTAAACCTAACTAGTTAAGTTAAACCTAACTAGTTAGTTAACCTAAGTAGTAGGTTTAACCTAACTAGTTAAACCTAAATAGTTAGTTAACCTAATAGTTAAGTTAAACCTAAAATAGTTTAGTTAACCAACTAGTTAGTTAACATAACTAGTTAACCTAACTAAGTTAGGTTAACCTAACTAGTTAGGTTAACCAAACTAGTTAACCTAACAGTTAGTTAAACTAACTAGTTGTTACCTAACTAGTTAAGTTAACCAAACTAGTTAGGTTAACCTAACTAGTTAGGTTAAACCTAACTAAGTTAACCTAAATAGTTAGTTAACCTAACTAGTGTTAACCTCACTAGTTGTTAACTAACTAGTTTGTTAACCTAACTAGTTTGTTACTAACTAGTTAATTAACCTAACTAAGAACCTAATAGTTAGGTTAATACTAGGTTAAACCTAACTAGTTAGGTTAAACTAAGTAGTTAACCATAGCTAATAGGTTAAACTAGTTAGTTAGGTTAACTAGTTAGGTTAACATAATAGTTAGGTTAACTAACTAGTTAGGTTTAACTAGCTAGTTAACCTAATAATTAGGTAACCTAACTAGTTTAGGTTAACTAGCTAGTTACCTAATAGTTAGGTTAACTAAGTAGTTAGGTTAACTTAACTAGTTAGGTAAACTAGTTAGGTTAAACTAAAACTAGTTTAGGTTAACTAGCTAGTTAAACCTAACTAGTAGGTTAACCCTAAACTAGAGTTAACCTTAACTGTTAAACAAAACCTAACTAGTTAGTTAACCTAACTAGTTAGTTAACCTAATAGTTAGGTTAACCTAACGAGGTAGTTAACCTAACGAGGTTAGTTAACCTAATACGTTAGTTAAACCTAACTCGTCGTTAACCTAACTAGTTAATTAACATAAATAGTTAACCTAAACTAGTTTAGTAACCTAACTAGTTAGTTAACCTATAGTTAATTAACATAAACTAGTTAACCTAACTAGTTAGTTAACCTAACTAGTTAGGTAATAGCTGTTACCTAACTAGTAGGTTAAACCTAAACTAGTTAGTTAACCTACTAGTTAGTTAACCTAACTAGTTAGGTTAACTAGCTAGTTAGTTAACCTAACTAAGTTGGTTAACCTAACTAGTTGGTAACTAGCTAGTTAACCTAACTAGTTAGGTTAACCCTAACTAGTTAGGTAATAGTTATGTAAGTAACTAGTTAGGTTAACTAACTAGTTAGGTTAACTAAATAGTTAGAGTTAAACTCGTTATGTAATTAAATAGGTTCGGTTAACTAACTAGTTAGGTTAACTAACTAGTTAGGTTAACTAACTCGTTAGGTTAACTAACTCGTTAGGTTAACCTAACTAGTTAGGTTAACTAACTAGTTAGGTTAACTAACTAGTTAGGTTAACTAGTTAGGTTAACTAACTAGTTAGGTTAACCTAACTAGTTAGGTTAACTAGCTAGTTAACCTAACTAGTTAGGTTAACCTAACTAGTTAACCTAACTAGTTAAGTTAACCTAACTACTTAGTTAACCTAACTAGTTAGGTTAACTAGCTAGTTAACCTAACTAGTTAGGTTTACCTAATTAGTTAGGTTAACTAGCTAGTTAACCTAACTAGTTAGTTAACCTAACTAGTTAGGTTAACCTAACTAGTTAACCTAACTAACTAGTTAACCTAATTAGCTAGGTTAACTACTTAGTTAACCTAACTAGTTAGGTTAACCTAGCTAGTTAACCTAACTAGTTAGGTTAACTTAGTTAGGTTAATTAACTAGTTAGATTAACAAACTAGTTAGGTTAACAAACTAGTTAGGTTAACAAACTAGTGAGGTTAACAAACTAGTTAGGTTAACTAACTAGTTAGGTTAACTAGTTAGGTTAACCTAACTAGTTAGGTTAACCTAACTAGTTGGTTAACTTAACTAGTTAGGTTAACCAACTAGTTAGGTTAACTAACTAGTTAGGTTAACTAGTTAGGTTAACCTAACTAGTTAGGTTAACCTAACTAGTTAGGTTAACTAGTTATGTTAACTAACTAGTTAGGTTAACAACGAGTTAGTTAAACTAACTAGTTAGGTTAACTAACTAGGTAGGTTAACTAGTAGGTAAAACCTAACTAGAGTTAGGTTAAACTAACTAGTTAGGTAACTAACTAGTTAGGTTAACTTAACTAGTTAGGTAACTAACTAGTTAGGTAACTAACTAGTTAGGTAACTAACTCGTAGGTTAACAACTCGTTAGGTTAACCTAACTAGTTAGGTTAACTAACTAGTTAGGTTAACTAACTAGTTAGGTTACGAGTTAGTTAAATAAAACTAGTTAGGTAACCTAACTAGTAGGTTAACTAGCAGTTAACCTAACGATTTAGGTTAACTAAACTAGTTAAACTAACTAGTTAAGTTAACCTAACTACTTAGTTAACCTAACTAGTTAGGTTACTAACTAGTTAACCTAATAGTTAGGTTAACTAATAGTTAGGTTAACTAGCTAGTTCAACCTAACAGTAGTTAACCTAAAGTTGGTTAACCTAACTAGTTAAACCTAACTAATAGTTAACCTAATTAGTAGGTTAACTACTTAGTTAACCTAACTAGTTAGGTTACCTAGCTAGTAACCTAACTAGTAGGTTAACTAGTTAGGTTAATAACTAGTTAATTAACAAACTAGTTAGGTTAACAAAAATTAGTTAGGTAACAACTAGTGAGGTTAACAAACTAGTTAGGTTAACTAACTAGTTAGGTTAACTAGTTAGGTTAACCTAACTAGTTAGGTTAACCTAACTAGTTGGTTAACTTAACTAGTTAGGTTAACCAACTAGTTAGGTTAACTAACTAGTTAGGTTAACTAGTTAGGTTAACCTAACTAGTTAGGTTAACCTAACTAGTTAGGTTAACTAGTTATGTTAACTAACTAGTTAGGTTAACTAACTAGTTAGGTTAACTAACTAGTTAGGTTAACTAACTAGTTAGGTTAACTAGTTAGGTAAACCTAACTAGTTAGGTTAACTAACTAGTTAGGTTAACTAACTAGTTAGGTTAACTAACTAGTTAGGTTAACTAACTAGTTAGGTTAACTAACTAGTTTGGTTAACTAACTAGTTAGGTTAACTAACTAGTTAGGTTAACCTAACTAGCTAGGTTAACTAGTTAGTTAGGTTAACTAGTTAGGTTAACTAACTAGTTAGGTTAACTAGTTAGGTTAACCTAACTAGATAGGTTAACTAGTTAGTTAGGTTAACTAGTTAGGTTAACTAGCTAGTTAACCTAATTAGTTAGGTTAACCTAACTAGCTAGGTTAACTAGTTAGTTAGGTTAACTAGCTAGGTTAACTAGTTAGTTAGGTTAACTAGTTAGGTTAACCTAACTAGCTAGTTAACCTAACTAGTTAGTTAACCTAACTAGTTAGGTTAACTAGCTAGTTAACCTAACTAGTTAGGTTAACTAACTAGTTAGGTTAACTAACTAGTTAGGTTAACTAACTAGTTAGGTTAACCTAACTAGTTAGGTTAACTAGCTAGTTAACCTAACTAGTTAGGTTAACTAACTAGTTAGGTTAACTAACTAGTTAGGTTAACCTAACTAGTTAGGTTAACCTAACTAGTTAGGTTAACCTAACTAGTTAGGTTAACTTAATAGGTAGGTGAACTAACTAGTTAGGTTAAACTAAATGTTAGGTTAATAATTAGGTAGGTTAACTAGTTAACCTAACTAGTTAGGTTAACTAACTAGTTAGGTTAACTAACTAGTTAGGTTAACTAGCTAGTTAACCTAACTAGTTAGGTTAACCAAACTATTTAGGTTAACTAGCTAGTTAACCTAACTAGTTAGGTTAACCTAACTAGTTAGGTTAACCTAACTATTAGGTTAACTAGTAGTTAACCCTAACTGTTAGGTTAACTAACTAGTTAGGTTAACTAGCTAGTAAACCCAACTAGTTAGGTTAACCAAACATTTAGGTTAACTAGCTAGTTAACCAAACTAGTTCGGTTAACCTAACTAGTTAGTTAAAACCTAACTAGTTGGTAACTAGCTAGTTAACCTAACTAGTTAGGTTAACTAACTAGTTAGGTTAACTAACTGTAGCAAGGTTAACCTAACTATTTAGGTTAACCTAAACTAGTTAGGTTTTAAGTAAATAGTTATTTAACTAACTAGTATGTAACTAACTAGTTAGGGTTAACTAAACTAGTTAGGTTAACTAACTAGTTAGGTAACTAGCTAGTAGGTTAACTAACTAGTTAGGTTACTACTAGTTAGGTAACAACTAGTTAGCGTTAACTACACTAGGTAGTGTAACTAGTTAAACCTAACTAGTAGGTTAACTAACACTAGTTGGTTAATAACATAGTTAGGTTAACGAGATAGTTAACCTAACTAGTTAGGGTAAAACAAACTATTTTTAGGTTAACTAGCTAGTTCACCTAACTAGTTGGTTACCTAAAAAAACTAAGGTGGGTTAGTTAACCGAACTAGTTAGGTTAAATAGCTAGTAACCTAAACTAGTTAGGTTAACCTAACTAGTTAGGTTAATAGCGAGTTAACCTAACTATTAGGTACCCAATAGTTAACCTAAGCTAGTTAAGTTAACCTAACAACTTAGTTAAACCTAACTAGTTAGGGTAACTAGGCTATGTAACCTAACTAGTTAGGTTTACCTAATTAGTTAGGTTAACCTAGCTAGTTAAACCGAACCAGTTAGTTTTAACCCTAACTAGTAGGTTAACTAACAGTTAACCTAAAATAACTAGTTAACCTAATTAGCTAGGTTAACACTAGTTAAACCTAACTAGTTAGGTTAACCTAGCTAGTTAACCTAACTAGTAGGGTAACTTAGTTAGGGTTAATTAACTAGTTAGATAACAAACTAGTTAGGTTAACAAACTAGTTAGGTTAACAAAACTAGTGAGGTTAACCAAAACTAGTAGGTTAACTAACGAGTTAGGTTAACTGTTAGGTTAACATAACTAGTTAGGTAACACTAACATAGTTGTTAACCTAACCTAGTTAGGTTAACCAACAAAAAAATAAACACCACCCCCAAAAAAAAAAAAAAAAAAAAAAAAAAAAAAAAAAAAAACAAAAAAAACCCCCCCCCCCCCAAAAAAAAAAAAAAAAAAAAAAAAAAAAAAACAAAAAAAAAAAAAAAAAAAAAATAAAACCAAAAAAAAAAAAAAAAAACTAGTTAGGTTAACTAACTAGTTAGGTTAACTAGTTAGGTTAACTAACTAGTTAGGTTAACTAACTAGTTAGGTTAACCTAACTAGCTAGGGTTAACTAGTTTGTTAGGGTAATAGTTAGGTTAACAACTAGTAGGTAACTAGTTAGGTTACCTAACTAGATTAGGTTAACTAGTTAGTTAGGTTAACTAGTTAGGTTAACCTAACTAGTAGTTCAACCTAACTAGTTGGTTAACTAACTAGTTAGGTTAACTAACTAGTTAGGTTAACCTAACTAGTTAGGTTTAACTAGCTAGGTAACCTAACTAGTTAGGTAACTAACAGTTAGGTTAACTAACTAGTAGGTTAACGAAAAAACTAAAACTAAAACCCTTAAAGTCTAAAATGTACTTGAAAGTACTAAATGTCCTAAAAATGTCTAAAATGTCCATAAATGTACTAAATGTCCAAAAGTACATAATGTCCTAAAAATGTTAAAATGTACTAAAATGTACGAAATTATACTAAAATATCCTTAAAAATGTCCTAAAAATGTCCTAAAAAGTCCTAAAATGGTCCAAAAAGCTCTTCTAAAAAGGTCCTAAATGTCATAAAATGTCCAAAATGTCCAAAATGTCTAAAATGTCCAAAATGTCTAAAATGTCCAAAATGTCCTAAAAGCTCTAAAAATGTCCTAAAATGTACTAAAATGTCCTAAAATGTACTAAAAAACCTAAAATGTCCTAAATGTCCTAAAATGTCCTAAAATGTCCTAAAATGTCCTAAAATGTCCTAAAATGTCCTAAAATGTACTAAATGTTCTAAAATGTCCTAAAATGTACTAAAATGTCCTAAAATGTCCTAAAATGTCCTAAAATGTACTAAAATGTCCTAAATGTCCTAAAATGTACTAAAATGTCCTAAAATGTCCTAAATGTCCTAAAATGTACTAAAATGTCCTAAAATGTCCTAAAATTCCAAAATGTCCTAAAATGTCCTAAAATGTCCTAAAAGCCCTATTAAAAAAATGTCCTAAAATAGGCCTAAAAGTCCTCAAATATACTAATAAGTCCTAAACTGTCCTAAAATGCCTTAAATCCCTAGTTCCCCTCACTTTCCCTCATTTACCCCTAATTTCCCCTCATTTCCCCCTTATAACTCTAATTCCCCTCGTTCCCGTTGTTTTTTAAAACCGTCATTTCCCCTCACTTTCCCTAAACCACCCCATTTCCCTCACATTTTCTGTCATTTTCCCATCATTTCCCCTCATTTATCCCCCTAACAAACTCTAATTCCCTTCGTTTCCGTTAATTTCAAACCGCTCATTCCCTCACTTTCCCTAAACCAACCATTTACCCTCACTTTTCTGTCATTTGCCCCTCATTTCTCCAACAACAAAAAAAGCTTAAAATCCCTAGTTTCCCCTCACTTCCCCCTCTTTTTACCCCCTAATTTCCCCTCATTTTACCCTTAAAACCCATAATTTCCCCTCATTTTCCCCTTTAAAACTCTAATTTCCACTCGTTTCCCTAAACCGTCATTTCCCTCACTTCCCTAAACCACCCATTTCCCCTCATTTTTCTGTCAATTTCCCCTCATTTCCTCAAAACAAAAAAAAAAACCTTTAAAAATCCCTAGTTTCCCCTCACTTTCCCCTCATTCCCTCATATTACCCTTAAAAACCATAATTTCCACTCATTTCCCCCTTAAAACTCAATTTCCATCGTTTCCCCTCTTTTCTCCTTTGTAAAAACGGCTCATTTTCCCTCACATTTCCCTAAACCACCCATTTCGACTACAATTTTCTGTAAATTTCCCCTCATTTCTCCAAAAAAAAATGCCTTAAAATCCCTAGTTTCCCCTCATTTCCCCTCATATTACCCCTAATTTCCCCTCATTTTGACCCCTTAAAACTCATAATTTCCCCTCATTTTCCCCTTTAAAACTCTAATTTTCCCTCGTTTCCCCTTAAAACTGCTCATTTCCCCTCACTTTCCCTAAACTACCCATTTCCCCTCACTTTTCTGTCAATTTCCCCTCATTTCTCCCAAACAAAAAAAAATGCCTTAAAATCCCTAGTTTCCCCTCACTTTCCCCTCTTTTATCCCTAATTTCCCCTCATTTTACCCCTAAAACTCATAATTTCCCCTCATTTTCCCCTTTAAAACTCTAATTTCCCCTCGTTTCCCCTCTTTTATCCTTAAAACCGCTCATTTCCCATCACTTTCCCTAAACCACCCATTTCCCCTCACTTTTCTGTCATTTCCCCCTCATTTCTCCAAAAAAAAAATGCCTTAAAATCCCTAGTTTCCCCTCACTTTCCCCTCATTTTACCCCTTAAAACCCATAATTTCCCCTCATTTTCCCCCTTAAAACTCATAATTTCCCCTCGTTTTCCCCCTTAAAACTAATTTCCCCTCGTTTTCCCCTAAAACCGCTCATTTCCCCTCACTTTCCCTAAACCACCCATTTCCCCTCACTTTTCTGTCATTTTCCCCTCATTTCTCCCAAACAAAAAAATCCCTAGTTTCCCCTCACTTTCCCCTCAGTTACCCCTAATTTCCCTTCATTTTACCCCTTAAAACCGCTCATTTCCCCTCACTTTCCCTAAACCACCCATTTCCCCTCACTTTTCTGTCATTTTCCCCTCATTTCTCCAAAACAAAAAAATTGCCTTAAAATCCCTAGTTTCCCCTCACTTTCCCCTCCTTTACCCCTAATTTCCCCTCATTTTACCCCTTAAAACTCATAATTTCCCCTCATTTTCCCCTTTAAAACTCTAATTTCCCCTTAAAACCGCTCATTTCCCCTCACTTTCCCTAAACCACCCATTTCTCCTCCATTTTCTGTCATTTTCCCCTCATTTCTCAAAAAAAAAAAATGCCTTAAAATCCCTAGTTTCCCCTCACTTTCCCCTCATTTCCCCTCATTTTACCCCTTAAAACCCATAATTTCCCCTCATTTTCCCCCTTAAAACTCTAATTTCCCCTCGTTTCCCCTTAAAACCACTCATTTCCCCTCACTTTCCTTAAACCACCCATTTCCCCTCATTTTCCTGTCATTTTCCCCTCATTTCGCCAAAACCAAAAATTTGCCTTAAAATCCCTAGTTTCCCGTCACTTTCCCCTCATTTTACCCCTTAAAACCCATAATTTCCCCTCATTTTCCCCCTTAAAACTCTAATTTCCCCTCGTTTCCCCTTAAAACCACTCATTCCCCTCATTTTCCTTAAACCACCCATTTCCCCTCATTTTCCTGTAATTTTCCCCTCATTTCGCCTAAACCAAAAATTTGCCTTAAAATCCCTAGTTTCCCCTCACTTTCCCCTCAGTTACCCCTAATTTCCCCTAATTTTTCTCCCCCTTAAAACCCATAATTCCCCCTCATTTTTCCCCTTTAAATTCTAATTTCCCCTCATTTCCCCTTAAAACCACTCATTTCCCCTCACTTTCCTTAAACCACCAATTTCCCCTCACTTTCCTGTCATTTTCCCCTCATTTCTCCAAAACCAAAAATTTGCCTTAAAATCCCTAGTTTCCCCTCACTTTCCCCTCAGTTACCCCTAATTTCCCCTCATTTTACCCTAATTTTTCCATATTAACCCCCCAGATTACCCTTCATTTTCCCCATATTTCCCCCTTAATTTCCGTAAATTTCCCCCTTACAACCCCATCATTTCCCCCTTAAAAAAAAAATTTCCCCTCGTTTCCCCTTTATAACAGCTAATTTCCCCTCATTTTCCCTTTAAACCACTCATTTCCCCTCACTTTCCTGTCATTTTCCCCTTATTTCTCCAAACAAAAAATTTGCCTTAAAATTTCCTAATTTTCCGGCACTTTCCCCCAATTTCCCCTCATTTATCCCTAATTTCTCCATATTTTCCCCTCAGATTCATATTCCCTCCATACTTACCCTAATTTTCCCCTAAAAACCTTTATTTCCCCTCTTTTACCCCATAAAACTCTAATTTCCCCTCGTTTCCCCCTAAAACAGCTCATTTCCCCTCCCTTTCCTAAAACCACTCGTTTTCCTTCACTTTCCTTCTTTCCCAAAACAAAAAAATTGCCTTAAATCCCTTTTTTCCCCTCATTTTCCCCTCATTTTCCCCTATTTGCTCCATTTTCGCCCTCAGATTCCCCTTCATTTTCCCATTTTTACCCTCTTTTCCCTTTTTTTTTTTTTTTTTCCCCCCCAAAAACCCTTTTTTCCCTCCCTTTTTTTCCCCCTCACCCCTCTTTTTTCCTCCTCATTTGCACCTTAAAAAAATTTTAGGTTAGTTTTTTTTGGGGTTTTTCTTTTGGANGTAGGGGTTTTTAAAGCCCCCCCCCCCCCCCCCCCCCCCCCCCCCCCCCCCCAAAAAAAAAAAATTTTTTTTTTTTTTTTGGGGGTTTTTTTTAAATTTTTTTAATTTATTTTTAATTTTTTTAAAAATTTGTTTTTGTTTTTTATTTTTAAATTTTTTTTATTTTATTATTGTTAAAAAAAAATTTTAAAAGGGTTTTTTTTTTTTTTGGTTTTTTTTTTGTAAAATTTTTTTTTTAAAAAAAGGAAAATTGGGGTTTATTTTTTAATTTTTTTTTTTAAAAAATTTTCTTATTAATATTAAAAATTTTTTTTTTTTTTAAAATTTTAATTTTTTTTTAAATTTTTTAAAAATTTTTTTTTTTTTTTTTTTTTTTTTTTTTTTTTTTCTTTTTTTTTTTTTTTCTTTTTATTTTCTTTCTTTTTTTTTTTTTTTTCTTTTTTTTTTTTTTTTTTTTTTTCTTTTTTATTATTTTTTTTTTTTATTTTTTTTTTTTTTTTTTTTTTTTTTTGCCCCCCAAATTTTTTTTTATTTTTTGAAAATTTTTTTTTTTAAATTTAAAAATTTTTTTTTTTAATTTTAAAATTTTTTTTATTTTTTTAATTTTTTTTTAAACTTTTTAAATTTTTTTTTGTTAAAATTTTTTTTTATTTTAAAATTTTTTTAAAATATTTTTTTTTTTTATTTTTTTTTTTTTATTTTAATTTAAATTTTTTTTTTTTTAAAAATTTTTTAAATTTTTTTTTTTTTAAAATTTTTAATTTTTTTTAAAAAATATTTTTTTAAAAAATTTTTTTTTTTTTTTTTTTTAAAATTTTTTTTTTTTTTAAAATTTTTTAATTTTTTAAAAAAAAATTTTTTTTTGTTTTTTTTTTAAAAAATTTTTTTTAAAATTTTTGAAAAAAAAATTTTTTTTTTTAAAAATTTTTTTTAAAATTTTTTATTTTTTTTTAAAAAATAAAAATGATTTTTTTTTATAAAAAATTTTGGGGAATTTTTTTTTTTTAAAATTTTTTTTTTTTAAAAATTTTTTTTAATTTTAATAAAATTTTTTTTTTTGTTTTTTAAATTTTTTTTAAAAAAAAAAATTTTTTTTTTTTGAAATTTTTTTTTTTTTTTTAAATTTTTTTTTTTTTAAAATTTTTTTTTTTTTTAAAAAAAATTTTTAAAGTTTTTTTTTTAAATTTTTTTTTTTTTTTTAAAATTTGGGGAAAAATTTTTTATTTTTTTAATTTAAATTTTTTTTAAAAAAAATTTTTTATTTTGGGGTTTTTTAAATTTTTTTTTTTTTTTTAAAAAAATTAAGCATTAGTTTTTTTTTTTTTTTTTATTAATTTTTTTTTTGTTTATTATTATTATTATTATTATTATTATTATTTTTTTATTTTTTTTATTTTTTTTTTTATTAAATTTATAATTATTTTTTTTAATTTTTAATGATTTTTTATAATTTTTTTTTTTTTTTTGTTATTTTTTATTATTAATTTTATTAATATTTTTTTTTTTTATTATTTTTAATTATTTTTTATTAATTTTTATTATTTTTTATTATTATTATATTTTTTTTTTATTATTATTATTATTATTATTATTATTTTTTTTATTATTATTATTTTTTTTTTTTTTTCATTATTTTTTATCAATTTTTTTTTTATTATTTTTTTTTATTATTTATTATTATTTTTTGTTATTTTTTATTATTTTTTATTATTTTTTATTATTTTTTATTATTTTTTATTATTTCTTATTATTTTTTATTATGTTGTATTATTTTTTATTATTTTACTAATATAATATTACTATATAACTAACCTAACTAGTTAGTTAGCTAGTTACTAACTAACTAGCTAGTTAGGTTAACCTAACTAGTTAGGTTAACTAACTAGTTAGGTTAACTAGCTCGTTAACCTAACTAGCTAGGTTAACCTAACTAGGTAGTTAACCTAACTAGTTAGGTTAACTAACTAGTTAGGTTAACTAGTTAGGTTAACTAACTAGTTAGGTTAACTAGCTAGTTAGGTTAACCTAACTAGTTAACCTAACTAACTAGTTAACCTAGCTAGTTAGGTTAACCTAACTAGTTAGGTTAACTAACTAGTTAGGTTAACCTTACTAGTTAGGTTAACTAGCTAGTTAACCTAACTAGTTAGTTAACCTAACTAGTTAGTTAACCTAACTAGTTAGTTAACCTAGCTAGTTAGGTTAACTAGCTAGTTAACCTAACTAGTTAGGTTAACCTAACTAGTTAGGTTAACTAGCTAGTTAACCTAACTAGTTAGTTAACCTAACTAGTTAGTTGACCTAACTAGTTAGTTAACCTAACTAGTTAGGTTAACTAGCTAGTTAGGTTAACCTAACTAGTTAACCTAACTAACTAGTTAACCTAGCTAGTTAGGTTAAAACCCTAACTAGTTTAACNTCTCCCCCCCCTCCCTCCTCCCCTCCCCCTCCCCTCCTCCTCTCCCCCCCTCCTCCTTCCTCCTCCCTCCTCTCTCCTTCCTCCCCTCCTCCTTCCTCCTCTCAGGGAGGAGTTTTTATTAGTTTTTATTGTTTTTTATTATATTATATTATTTTTTATTAATTTTCATTATTATTATTAATATTTTATTATTATTATTATTTTATTTTTTTTTTTATTTTTTTTTAATATTTTTTTTTTTTTTTTATTATTATTATTATTATTTTTTTTTTTTTTATTTTTAATTTTTTTTTTATTATTTTCTATTATTATTATTTTTTTTTTTTTTTTTTTTTATTTTTTTTTTTATTATTTATTATTTTTTTTTTTTATTTAAAATTATTTTTTTATAATTTTTAATGATTTTTAATTTTTTCTATTTTTTTTTTTATTTTGTTTGTATTATATTATTTTTTTTTATTATTTTTTATTATTTATTATTTTTTTTTATTATTTTTATTATTTATTTTTTAATTTTAATTATTTTTTTATTATATATTATTATTTTTTATTATTTTTTATTATTTTACTAGTAGATATAACTAACCTAACTAGTTAGGTTACCTGACTAGTTAGGTTAACTAACCAGATAGGTTAACCTAACTAGTTAGGTTAACTAACTAGTAAGGTTAACTAACTATTTAGGTTAACTAGTTAAGGTTAACCTAACTAGTTAGGTTAACTAACTAGTTAGGTTAACCTAACTAGTTAGGTTAACAAACTAGTTAGGTTAACTAGTTAGGTTAACTAACTAATTAGGTTAACTAACTATTTAGGTTAACTAGTTAGTTAACCTAACTAGTTAGGTTAACCTAACTAGTTAGGTTAACTAACTAGTTAGGTTAACTAGTTAGGTTAACTAACTAGTTAGGTTAACTAAATAGTTAGGTTAACTAGTTAGTTAGGTTAACTAGTTAGTTAGGTTAACTAGTTAGGTTAACATAACTAGTTAGGTTAACATAACTAGTTAGGTTAACTAACTAGTTAGTTAACCTAACGAGTTAGGTTAACTAACTAGTTAGGTTAACTAACCAGTTAGGTTAACCTAACCATTTAGGTTAACTAACTAGTTAGGTTAACTAGTTAGGTTAACCTAACTAGTTAGGTTAACTAACTAGTTAGGTTTATTAGTTAGTTAGGTTAACTAGTTAGGTTAACCTAACTAGTTAGGTTAACTAACTAGTTAGGTTAACTAACTAATTAGGTTAACTAGTTAGGTTAACTAACTAGTGAGGTTAACTAGTCAGATTAACCTATCTAGTTAGGTTAACTAGTTAGGTTAACCTAACTAGTTAGGTTAACTAGTTAGTTAACCTAACTAGTTAGTTAACCTAACTAGTTAGGTTAACTAACAAGTTAGGTTAACTAGTTAGGTTAACTTAACTAGTTAGGTTAACAAACTAGTTAGGTTAACTAACTAGTTAGGTTAACTAGTTAGGTTAACTAACTAGTTAGGTTAACCTAACTAGTTAGGTTAACCTAACTAGTTAGGTTAACAAACTAGTTAGGTTAACTAACTAGTTAGGTTAACTAGTTAGGTTAACCTAACTAACTAGTTAGGTTAACTAACTAGTTAGGTTAACTAACTAATTAGGTTAACTAACTATTTAGGTTAACTAGTTAAGGTTAACCTAACTAGTTAGGTTAACTAGTTAGGTTAACTAAATAGTTAGGTTAACTAGTTAGTTAGGTTAACTAGTTAGGTAGGTTAACCTAACTAGTTAGGTTAACTAAATAGTTAGGTTAACTAGTTAGTTAACCTAACTAGTTAGGTTAACTAACTAGTTAGGTTAACTAGTTAGGTTAACCTAACTAGTTAGGTTAACCTAACTAGTTAGGTTAACTAGTTAGGTTAACTAACTAGTTAGGTTAACTAACTAATTAGGTTAACTAGTTAGGTTAACCTAACTAGTTAGGTTAACTAGTTAGTAGGTTAACTAGTTAGTTAACCTAACTAGTTAGGTTAACTAACAAGTTAGGTTAACTAGTTAGGTTAACCTAACTAGTTAGGTTAACAAACTAGTTAGGTTAACTAACTAGTTAGGTTAACTAGTTAGGTTAACAAACTAGTTAGGTTAACTAACTAGTTAGGTTAACTAGTTAGGTTAACCTAACTAGTTAGGTTAACGAACTAGTTAGGTTAACCTAACTAGTTAGGTTAACTAACTAGTTAGGTTAACCTAACTAGTTAGGTTAACTAGCTAGTTAACCTAACTAGTTAACCTAACTAGTTAGTTAACCTAACTAGTTTGTTAACCTAACTAGTTAACCTAACTAGTTAGGTTAACCTAACTAGTTAGGTTAACCTAACTAGTTAACCTAACTAACTAGTTAACCTAACTAGTTAGGTTAACTAACTAGTTAGGTTAACTAACTAGTTAGGTTAACTAGTTAGGTTAACTAACTAGTTAGGTTAACTAACTAGTTAGGTTAACTAGTTAGGTTAACTAACTAGTTAGATTAACTAACTAGTTAGTTAACCTAACTAGTTAACCTAACTAGTTAGTTAACCTAACTAGTTAGGTTAACCTAACTAGTTAGTTAACCTAACTAGTTAGGTTAACTAGCTAGTTAACCTAACTAGTTAGGTTAACTAACTAGTTAGGTTAACTAGCTAGTTAACCTAACTAATTAGGTTAACTAACTAGTTAGGTTAACCTAACTAGTTAGGTTAACTAGTTAGTTAACCTAACTAGTTAGGTTAACTAACTAGTTAGGTTAACTAACTAGTTAGGTTAACTAACTAGTTAGGTTAACTAGTTAGGTTAACTAACTAGTTAGGTTAAGTAACTAGTTAGATTAACCTAACTAGTTAGGTTAACTAGCTAGTTAACCTAACTAGTTAGGTTAACTAAGTAGTTAGGTTAACTTAACTAGTTAGGTTCATTTCCCCTCACTTTCACTAAACCACCCATTTCCCCTCACTTTTCTGTCATTTTCCCCTCATTTCTCCAAAAAAAAAAATTGCCTTAAAATCCCTAGTTTCCCCTCACTTTCCCCTCATTTATCCCTAATTTCCCCTCATTTTACCCCTTAAAACTCATAATTTCCCCTCATTTTCCCCTTTTAAACTTTAATTTCCCCTCGTTTCCCCTTAAAACCGCTCATTTCCCCCTCACTTTCCCTAAACCACCCATTTCCCCTCACTTTTCTGTCAATTTCCCCTCATTTCTCCAAAAAAAAAATGCTTTAACAGCCCTAGTTTCCCCTCACTCTCCCCTCATATTACCCCTTAAAATCCATAATTTCCCCTCATTTTCCCCCTTAAAACTCTAATTTCCCCTCGTTTCCCCTCCTTAAAACCGCTCATTTCCCCTCACTTTCCTTAAACCACCCATTTCCCCTCACTTTCCTATAATTTTCCCCTCATTTCTCCCAAAGAAAAAAATTGCCTTAAAATCCTTAGTTTCCCCTCACTTTCCCCTCAGTTACCCTTAATTTCCCCTCATTTTACCCCTTAAAACCGCTCATTTCCCCTCACTTTCCCTAAACCACCCATTTCCCCTCACTTTTCTGTCATTTTCCCCTCATTTTTCCCAAAAAAAAAGCTTTAAAATCCCTAGTTTCCCCTCATTTACCCCTAATTTCCCCTCATTTTCCCCCTTAAAACCCATAATTTCCCCTCGTTTCCCCTTAAAACCGCTCATTTCCCCTCACTTTCCCTAAAGCACCCATTTCCCCTCACTTTTCTGTCATTTTCCCCTCATTTCTCCAAAAAAAAAAAATGCCTTAAAATCCCTAGTTTCCCCTCACTTTCCCCTCCTTTACCCCTAATTTCCCCTCAATTTTACCCCTTAAAACTCATAATTTTCCCTCATTTTCCCCCTTAAAACTCTAATTTCCCCTCGTTTCCCCTTAAAACCGCTCATTTCCCCTCATTTTCCCTAAACCAGCCATTTCCCCTCACTTTTCTGTCAATTTCCCCTCATTTCTCAAAAAATAAATTGCCTGAAAATCCCTAGTTTCCCCTCACTTTCCCCTCATTTACCCCTAATTTCCCCTCATTTTCCCCCCTTAAAACCCATAATTTCCCCTCATTTCCCCCCTTAAAACTCTAATTTCCCCTCGTTTCCCCTCATTTCCTCTTAAAACCGCTAATTTTCCCTCACTTTCCTTAAACCATCCATTTCCCCTCACTTTCCTGTCATTTTCCCCTCATTTCTCCAAAAAAAAGCCTTAAAATCCCTAGTTTCCCCTCATTTACCCCTAATTTCCCCTCATTTTACCCCTTAAAACCCATAAATTTCCCCTCATTTCCCCCTTAAAACCCCTCATTTCCCCTCACTTTCCTTAAACCACCCATTTCCCCTCACTTTCCTGTCCTTTTCCCCTTAAAACCGCTAATTTCCCCTCACTTTCCTTAAACCACCCATTTCCCCTCACTTTCCTGTCATTTTCCCCTTAAAACCCCTAATTTCCCCTCACTTTCCTTAAACCACCCATTTCCCCTCACTTTCCTGTCATTTTCCCTCATTTCCCCTTAAAACCGCTCATTTCCCCTCACTTTCCTTAAACCACCCATTTCCCCTCACTTTACTGTCATTTCCCCTCAAAACCGCTAATTTCCCCTCACTTTCCTTAAACCACCCATTTCCCCTCACTTTCCTGTCATTTTCCCCTTAAAACCCCTCATTTCCCCTCACTTTCCTTAAACCACCCATTTCCCCTCACTTTCCTGTCAGTTTCCCCTCATTTCCCCTTAAAACCGCTAATTTCCCCTCACTTTCCTTAAACCACCCATTCCCCATCACTTTCCTGTCATTTTCCCCTAATTTCCCCTTAAAACCGCTAATTTCCCCTCACTTTCCTTAAACCACCCATTTCCCCTCACTTTCCTGTCATTTCCCCTCTTTTCCCCCTTAAAACCCATAATTTCCCCTCAATTCCCGCCTTAAAACTCAAATTTCCCCTCGTTTCCCCCTAAAACAGCAAATTTCCCCTCACTTTCCTGAAACCACTCATTTTCCTGTCATTTTCCCCTCATTTCCCCCCAACAAAAAATTTGCCTTAAAATCCCTAATTTCCCCTCACTTTCCCCTCATTTTACCCTATTTTCTCCATATTTCCCCCTCAGATTCCCCTTAATTTTCCCCCTATTTTTCCCCTTAAATCCCTTATTTTCCCTCTTTTCCGCCTTAAAACTCTAATTTCCCCCCCGTGTTGCCCTTAAAACCGCTAATTTCCCCTCACTTTCCTTAAACCACCCATTTCCCCTCACTTTCCTGTCACTCTCTCCATTTCCCCAAAACAAAAAATTTGCCAAAAAATCCCTAGTTTCCCCTCATTTTCCCTAATTTCCCTTAATTTCCCCTCCTTTTCCCTTAATTTCCCTTAAAACCCATATTTCCCTCCCTTATTTTCCCCTCACTTCCCCCTTATTCCCCTAGATTTCCCCTTAGAACCCCTCATTTTTCTATAATTTTCACCTCATTTCCCCCTAATTTCCCCAAAAAAAAAAACATTGGCCTTAAAATCCCTAGTTTCCCCTCATTTTCCCCTTTATTTAATTTTCCCCATTTATTTTTCCCCTTTAAATAAATTTTAGGTTAGTTATTTTTAAGGCTTATAGTTAGATAAGGTTAGGTTTTTTATTATAAAGGTTAATTATAGTGCCGTGACCGCAGAGTATTTAAGCACCGCTGACTGCTCTGCTGACTGAGAGGATGGGGGAGAGGAGGAGGAGGAGGGGGAGGAGGAGGGGAGGAGGAGGAGGAGGAGATGGAGGAGAGGAATGGAGGAGGAGGAATGGGGGAAGGAGGAGGGGGAGGAGGAGGAGATGGAGGGGAGGAGATGGAGGAGGAGGAGATGGAGAGGAGGAGATGGAGGAGATGGAGGAGGGAGAATGGGGAGGAGGAGATGGAGGAGGAGGAGGAGGAGAGGAGGGAATTTGGAGGAGGAGGAGTTTGAGGAGGAGGAGATGGAGGAGGAGGGAGATGGAGGAGGAGGAGATGGAGGAGGAAGGAGGAGGAGGAGTTTGAGGAGAAATGGAGGAGGAGGAGGAATGGAGAAGGAGGAGAGGGAAAAGGGGGAGGAGGAGGAGGAGAGAGGAGGAGAGGAGGGGGAAATGGATTTGATGGAGAGAGTTTGTGAAAAGCGAACAGGCGTGAGCGCAGACTTTTGTACAGGGGGTGTAGCAGCACCACCACCCGGTGTAACCCTGTTAGCCGGTAATAGCAGCACTAAACTAACTAGCAGCAGCAGCAGCAGCAGCACTAAACTAACTAGCAGCAGCAGCAGCAGCAGCAGCAGCAGCAACAGGGCTGGCTTCTCGGCACACCTCTCTCATCATCATCATCTCGTCCCACTGCCATGTACATCTGGTCCCACTGCCAAGAACAAGAGGAGAGGTACAAGTTTTTGGGGGGGGGGGGGGTGAGTTAAAGCGCGGGAACACCAAAGGACACAAAAAAATTGCACATAGGTCCTGGGCGACCAGGTTCAAGATTAAAAAAATAGTCCTTCATTTGCCGCTACAGGCTTTCAAAAAGGCATGGGAAGGCTTATTTCACGTGACAAATACCTATCACCACCTCCTCACACCTCAAACAAACCGGAAAACACCTTAATAACCACCATATAACTCCAACCAGCCGCCGAACATTGAAATCATGGCAAAAAAACACCCTTACCTTCACCCTTATTTCAGGCTCCCAGAGGCTTATTTCACGTTAGGACGGCATGAAAAACACGTCCAAATACCTATGACCGCCTCCTCACACCTCAAACAAAACCCGGGAAAAACCCCCTTAATAACCACCCTATAAACTCCAACCAGCCACCGAACATTGAAATCAGGGCAAAAAAACACCCTTTTCCCTTTTACCCTTATTTTTAGGCTCCCAGACGCGGGTGGCACGGTTTTGAAGCCTAGACAAGGTAGATTAGACACTTAATTCATTATAAGTGCGTGTAGAGTCACTTTCATAGCGTTATTTCCAGTTACGAGAGGAAACAGTAAGTATAAATCACTCACCAGGTGCCTCCCACCCCAGATAAACTGAGCGGAGGACACAACTGTCAACAACAGGTTTATTAAAACCCAGGTTACATTGGAGAAAGAAAGTGGCTTTTTTTCTGGGTTTAGATAGGGGGTTAGAGATACCATTTATATAGGCTTTGTAATCTAGGGCCTAAAGTGTTCTGGGTATAGGAGTCGTTTCGGGCCCCTTTTAGGGGGCGTTGGTAAGGGTTTTGGGGGGGAGTTTATCCATTGCAAAAACCTTTCACTCAAGTGTTGTGTTAGGCGAGGCGGTGACGTCACAGCGATGGCCGCCGTTACCATGGCACCGACGGGCTCTGTCTGTCTGTCTGTCTGTCTGTCTGTCTGTCTGTCTGTTAAACGATCTGCCATGCAGCTATAATAGAAGTATTATCAAGTGGTTAGCAAGCCCGCAATGAGCGGTAGTACAAGCTGGCGATCGCGAGTCACCTCGCGTGGACAAGACCATCTATGATGGGCCATTCTCTCGTGTTGTTGCGGTTCATTTGGCGACTATAGTGTTATCTACGGTAGGAAGGTTAGGTTACACAGGTGACAGGTGTGTGTGTGTGTGTGTTGCGAGGCCGTACAGGTGTTTTTAGTGGGCAGCAGGTGTGTTTGCCCCCCCAGTGTGTGTGGTGTGTGTGTGTGTGTGTGTGGGGTTGTGTGTGTGTGTGTGTGTGTGTGTGTGTGGTGTGTGTTTTGGGGTGGGTGGTGTGTGTGTGTGTGTGTGTGGGGTGTGTGTGTGTGTGTGTGTGGGGGTGTGCATGTGTTGTGTGTGTGTGTGTGCAGAAGGGAAATATAAAGGTAGTATAGAAACTGAATATGACAGTGTGAGTAAAAGCCCATGGCACTCCGAATGTTGACTGTTTTTGGAAACCGATACACGTGTCTGTCCACCCACACACACACACACACACACACACAACACACACACACACACACACACACAAAACACAAAACACCACACACAAAACACACCCCACACCACACAACAAAACACACACACACAC
This sequence comes from Chionoecetes opilio, assembly GCA_016584305.1. NCBI lineage: Eukaryota > Metazoa > Arthropoda > Malacostraca > Decapoda > Majidae > Chionoecetes > Chionoecetes opilio. The sequence continues at coordinate 223,982 of JACEEZ010025783.1, read as the reverse complement.
ACCACAGCGTGGCTTAAGAGTCGCTTAGTGGCATAACGCGTGATCAACCAGTCAGCGGCTACGCATTCAATCCTCATTCATATACTCGCTCAAAAAAAAAAAATTCACCGGCCAATGCGGGCGGTTATTGTCCCTCTTGAGCAAAATAATGAGGTGTGTTTGGTGTGGGAAGCCCGAGCCTTATTAAAGATCGGCGCCTTGTGAAGTTTTATCTTTTACCGGGAGATTGACAGCTGGGGATGGGCGTGTTCAGCGCGTAATCAGATCGTGGTTGAGTAAAAAACACTTACACCCCATTTACACACGCACGCACACACACAACACAACACACACCCCAAAACACACACACCACACACACACACCACACACACACACACAACCACACACACACACACCACACACACACACACACACACACACACCACACACACACACACACACACACACACACACACCACACACACAAAACACACACCACACACACACCACAACACACACACACACACACACACACACACACACACGCGCGCGCGCACAACACCCCACACACACACACACCAACGCCAAAATGATCCAGGGTATAGAGCTTTGGCGTGCCATTATGTGGTTAGCTGGTTCGAATCCCCATCTCTCTCTCAGGGGTTTTTCACTGTAAATTTGGACGGGTACTGTCCCCCTTGAGCAAGGGGATGGGGTTTGTGAGGTCCCAGCATTACTCAAAGATCGGTCACTATGAGCTCCAAGCTCGCTCCGTGAGGTGGAAACTGGCGATCGTGAGTCCGACTCATATGGGCAAGACCATGGGTGTGTGGATCTCTGTCTCACCACACACACACACACACACACACACAAAACACACACGCACACACACACACACACGCACACACACCAAAACACACACACACACACACACACACACAAACACACACCCCACACACACACACACACACACAAGAGACAGATGAGACTGAAATAAAAGTATATTTTTCCTTCTAGAAGGTCCTATAGCATACCTCAAATAAAAAAAAATGGCGGCCATTTGGACGCCGCATTCAATAATGCGGGAGCTGATCAAAATTGAGAGAATCTTACCCCCCCCCCTCTCCTCCTCCTCCTCCTCCTCCTCCCTCCTCCTCCCCCTCCTCCTCCTCCCAACACCTCCTCCTCCTCCTCCTCCTCCTCCTCCTCCTCCTCTTCCTCCTCCTCCTCCTCCTCCTCCTCCCAGGAGGGGGAGTTTTTATTAGTTTTTATTGTTTTTTATTATATTATATTATTTTTTATTAATTTTCATTATTATTATTAATATTATTATTATTATTATTATTATTTTATTTTTTTTATATTATTTTTTAATATTTTTTATTATTTTTTATTATTATTATTATTATTATTTTTTTTTTATTAATTTTAATTATTTTTTATTATTTTCTATTATTATTATTTTTTTTTTTTTTTTTTTTTATTTTTTTTTAATTATTATTATTTTTTTTTTTTTATTTAAAATTATTTTTTTATAATTTTTAATGATTTTTTAATTATTTTCTATTTTTTTATATTATTTTGTATTATATATTATTATTTTTTTATTATTTTTTATTATTTATTATTATTTTTATTATTTTTTATTATTTATTATTATTTTTTATTATTTTTTATTATATATTATTATTTTTTATTATTTTTTATTATTTTACTAATAGATATAACTAACCTAACTAGTTAGGTTACCTGACTAGTTAGGTTAACTAACCAAATCGGTTAACTTAACTAGTTAGGTTAACTAACTAGTAAGGTTAACTAACTAGTTAGGTTAACTAGTTAGTTAACCTAACTAGTTAGGTTAACTAGTTAGGTTAACTAACTAGTTAGGTTAACCTAACTAGTTAGGTTAACAAACTAGTTAGGTTAACTAACTAGTTAGGTTAACTAGTTAGGTTAACCTAACTAGTTAGGTTAACTAACTAGTTAGGTTAACTAACTAGTTAGGTTAACCTAACTAGTTAGTTAACCTAACTAGTTAGGTTAACTAACTAGTTAGGTTAACTAGTTAGGTTAACTAACTAGTTAGGTTAACTAAATAGTTAGGTTAACTAGTTAGTTAGGTTAACTAGTTAGTTAGGTTAACTAGTTAGGTTAACATAACTAGCTAGGTTAACATAACTAGTTAGGTTAACTAACTAGTTAGTTAACCTAACGAGTTAGGTTAACTAACTAGTTAGGTTAACTAACCAGTTAGGTTAACCTAACCATTTAGGTTAACTAACTAGTTAGGTTAACCTAACTAGTTAGGTTAACTAACTAGTTAGGTTTATTAGTTAGTTAGGTTAACTAGTTAGGTTAACCTAACTAGTTAGGTTAACTAACTAGTTAGGTTAACTAACTAATTAGGTTAACTAGTTAGGTTAACTAACTAGTGAGGTTAACTAGTCAGATTAACCTATCTAGTTAGGTTAACTAGTTAGGTTAACCTAACTAGTTAGGTTAACTATATAGTTAACCTAACTAGTTAGTTAACCAAATTTAGGTTTAAACTACAATTGGGTTTTAACTAGTTGGGGTTTAACTTAACTATTTAGGTTAAAAAACTATTAGGTTTAACAAACTAGTTGGGTTTTTTTAAAAACTANTGGGGGGAGTAAGCGCGGGAACACCAAAGGACACAAAAAAATTGCACATAGGTCCTGGGCGACCAGGTTCAAAATTCAAAAAATAGTCCTTCATTTGCCGCTACAGGCTTTCAAAAAGGCATGGGAAGGCTTATTTCACGTGACACATACCTATCACCACCGCCTCACACCTCAAACAAGCCGGAAAACACCTGAAACCAACTTCACGGGAACGAAAATTGAACATCAGGGCAAAAAAACACCCTTACCTTCACCCTTATTTCAGGCTCCCATACCATGCTGGCACGGTCTGAAGCCTAGACAAAGCTAGATTAGACACTTCATTCATTATAGAGTGCGTGTAGAGTCACGTGCATAGCGTTATTTCACAGAGACGAGAGGAAACAGTAAGTATACACTCACCCGGTGCCTCCCCCGCAGATATCTGAGCGGTGGACACAACCGTCAACAACAGGTTTATTAAAACCAGGTGACATT
>JACEEZ010025783.1:213378-215878 GCA_016584305.1 Chionoecetes opilio | reverse complement strand
TAACCTAACCTAACCTAACCTATCCTATCCTATCCTATCCTATCCTATCCTATCCTATCTTATCCTATCCTAACCTAACCTAACCTAACTAACCTATCCTATCCTATCCTAACCTAACCTAAACTAACCTAACCTAAACTAACCTAACCTATCCTAACCTAACCTAACCTAACCTAACCTAACCTAACCTCCAAAAACCCCTCCCTGTATCATCTGTCACCCGAACTAAGCACCTAATGCCTTAACTAACACCTTAACTAATCACCCTGTCTCTCCTCCCTCTCCCTCAGGACCTCCACCACCTTCATCACCCTATCGCTCCTCTACGCCGCCGCCACCCTATTGGTGGTGGTGGTCTGCTTAGGGTTCCTGCTATCTGAGGTTCTCACCCACAATGTCCCGCTCTACTACTATGAGGTACGTGTTTGTGGGTGTGGGTGGGTGTGTGTGTGGGTGGGTGTGTGGGTATGGGGGTGGGTGTGTGGGTGGGTGTAGGTGTGTGGGTGTGTGTGTGTGTGGGTATGTGTGTGCGGGGATGGGTGTGTGGGTGGGTGTGGGTATGTGGGTGGGTGTAGGTGTGGGTGGGTGTGGGTATGTGGGTGGGTATGTGTGTGCGGGGATGGGTGTGTGGGTGGGTGTAGGTGGGTGGGTGGGTGGGTGGGTGTGTGTGGGTGTGTGGGTATGTGTGTGCGGGGATGGGTGTGTGGGTGGGTGTAGGTGGGTGGGTGGGTGTGTGTGGGTGTGTGGGTATGTGTGTGCGGGGATGGGTGGGTGGGTGTGGGTGTGGGTAATAATGTCACTAAGAGATACATCAAATGCACTCTCCTATGCAGGCTGCTGGCTTCACCTAACTACCTGTATGGAGTCACTTGTTAAATACTATCAGAAAGTCATTAGATTAACAATATATTACAAAGACATGACATTAAATACATTACATAGATTATCACAAAGAAACTCACCTGTTTTCTCTCTCTCTCTCTCTCTCTCTCTCTCTCTCTCTCTCTCTCTCTCTCTCTCTCTCTCTCTCTCTCTCTCTCTCTCTCTCCCTTCCCCTCTCTCTCACTCCTCTCTCTCCATTTAATTAAACCTAACACCCCCCCCCCCCCCCCCCCCCCCCCCCCCCCCCCCGTAGTCTGGAAATAGTCACAGGGCTGTTGCTGTCTGTTCTTCCTATGTATTCCTTTGTATCCCCTCTCACACACCCTCTCACCCCCCCTCCTGTCCCTCTCACAGGTACATAGTGACGTTCTCCCCTCACGTGGACCAGAGGACAGAGGAACCACACACAGTCTGTCATCATGTGGGACTCCAGGTCAGGTCAGGACAGAAGAAGCAGCGAGCCTTTAATGCCGAACGACCGCCTGTGTGGCCTGTGTTCAAATGGTCCAATGATGATAGGTACTGTGATGATAGGGTGTGTGGGTGTGGGTGTGGTAGTGTGTTTGTGGGTGTGGTAGTTGTGTGTGGGTAGGTGGGTGGGTGTGGGTGGTTGGGTGTGTGTGTTTGTGGTAGGTGGGTGTGTGTGTGGGTAGGTGGGTGGGTGTGGGTGGTTGGGTGTGTGTGTTTGTGGTAGGTGGGTGTGTGTGTGGGTAGGTGGGTGTGGGTGTGTGTGTGTGTTGTGGGTGGGTGTGTGTGTGTGGGTAGGTGGGTGGGTGGGTGTGGGTGTGTTATGGGTGGGTGTGGGTGTATGTGTGTGTGGGTGTGGGTGGGTGGGTATGTGTGTGTGGGTGGGGGGTGTGTGTGTGTGTGGGTGGGTGGGGGTGTGTTGTGGGTGTGGGTGGGTGTGTGTGTGTGTGGGTTTGTTATGGGTGGGTGTGTGTGTGTGTTGTGTGGGTGTGTGGGTTTGTTGTGGGTGGGTGTGGGTGGGTGGGTATGTGTGTGTGGGTGGGGGTGTGTGTGTGTGGGTGGGTGGGGGTGTGTTGTGGGTGTGGGTGGGTGTGTGGGTGTGTGGGTTTGTTATGGGTGGGTGTGTGGGTTTGTTATGGGTGGGTGTGGGTGTGTTATGGGTGGGTGTGTGTGTGTGTTGTGTGTGTGGGGTGTGTGTGTGTGTGTGTGTGTGTGTTTGAAAAAAAATTATAATAGCTTAAGTATTGTTATTGTTGTTATTATTGCTGACCATCCTTCCTTCCTTCCTTCCTTCCTTCCTTCCTTCCTTCCTTCCTTCCTTCTCCTTCCTCTTTCCTCCTTCCTTCCTTCCTTCCTTCCTTCCTTCCTTCCTTCCTTCCTTCCTTCCTTCCTTCCTTCATCCACACCCAATTCTTCCACCCCCCCTCCTCCTCCTCCCACACACCCTTCCTCCTCCTCTTCCTTCCTTCCTTCCTTCCTTCCTTCCCCACATACCCTTCCTCCTCCTCCTCCTCCTCCTCCTCCTCCTCCTCCTCCTCCTCCTCCTCCTCCTCCTCCTCCTCCCCCCCCCCCACACACAGAGCTTTGGGCTGCTGGACAAGAAGAGCACTTAATGTCACTTAATTTATATATATTTACCCAAGAAAACTAA
>JACEEZ010025783.1:48378-208378 GCA_016584305.1 Chionoecetes opilio | reverse complement strand
AAACACTTAAAACTAGAAAAAAAACATGAAAACACAAAAAAATATAAATAAAATCATAAACTAAAAAAAAAAAAAAAAACCTCAATCCACGCACCTGTCCGCCTTGCCCCCAGCATGTCGCGGTGGAGGCCTCCGGACACCGGCAGCTCATCCACCACCTGGCAATCCACCGCAGGGCTCTTCTGTTCCTCCACTACTATGTCATCATCATCAGCAGCAGCACTAGGGCATAGTTCATCGTCACTATCACCACCTGTTCGTGAGAGAGATTCACGTACTAGAGAATAAAGCATATATTCATACACGATGACCAAAATTAAAATAATAAAAATAATAAAAAAACTTTTAATAGTAAATGACANAAAAGGATTCATATTAATTTTGGCAAGACCTGGGCGTGAAGGGGTTAACTAAGGGACAAGAGTTAGTGGATGACGTCAATGAAACCCTGCAGAGGAATAGCTTGGGCCGTTCTAGAATGAGGACAATACGTCAGTGGGCCAGCCAGACAAGGCTGATCCAAGGGGCCTCCTGTGAAGAGACCAGTGGCCATCAAAGTCACAATTCTGGAAACTGCTCTGTGTGTTCAATAAATAAGACCCACCTATACTAAATAATGCTATGAAGAGAGTATCACATGTGTGTGTTGATGGAAGCACACACGAGAGACTGTCACAACAGATCGGAACACCAAGGTAGGGAGAGAGAGAGAGAGAAAGCTAAATGCCTCCAACACTTTAACATGGATACAATTTAAAGGTAGGAGAATGGTAGTGCCTGAGGAAAGAGAGAGAGAGAGAGAGAGAGAGGTTAACCCCTTCAGGCCCAGAACGTAATTGCCATTGTAATTTGACTACCATTAGACGATTTTTAGTGACTATAAGGCACAATATATTACGAATTTTAGCATCACTACAGCCTTTTATGTGCCACTGAAGACATGTAGTGTGATGTACATAATATAAAGTACTGTGTATCATCTTCAGTGGCACATACAAGGCTGTAGTGATGCTATAATTTGTAATATATTGTGCCTGGCGACATTAGTGCAGTGGCAAGTGAGTGGTGCCTTTAGTGTTATCTAGGGTACAGGAAACTTGGCTGGCTTCAAGACCAATCCATACTTGGCATTTAATATTTCACATAGTTGTATGGATCAGACCTGGGCTTTCTACACTGACATTTTGACATCAACCTAAATTAAGAATATAAGAACATAAAAAAATCAGCGATCTGATAGAAGTTTTTAAGTGGATAACCCTAGAACTGTAACGATCATTTTGACTGACGTGGATTGCAACGTGAGTCCGGGCGGACCCACTGCAGAGAATAATACACAAAAAAAATAGAAAAACTTATTAATTTACCACAAGGGCTACATATCCTTAAAAAACAACCATTTCTGAGTTAAATGATGGTTACTTACTCCAAGTTAGTGGAGATTAAATTGACTCCAAGCTACTCGGGGAGGCGGTGGCGGAGTGGTTAGCGTCTCCGCCTGGCGTTCTCGGTGACCCGAGTTCGATCCCCGACGAAAACCAAAAAACCTTGCTGCACCGTGGAGTGGCCTAAGAACACCCACATGCCCCTGCCTATCAACTCTACCTTCGATTGTGAGTGCATCGGAGGACACAGGGGGGCGGCATGAGCCTCTAATCACAGGCGTCACTATAATAATCCTGCCTGCACCACCACGGGCGAGGCCCAGCCATCACAGCAGCCCTCAAGTGAACCTCCAGAGCCTACCATACGAGTCCTGGGTCACCACTGCCTACAGGCGCTATAGGCACAGATGTAAAAAAAAAAAAAAAAAAAAAAAAAAAAAAAAAATATAATATATATATATAATATATATATATATATATATATATATATATATATAATATATATATATATATATATATATATTATATATATATATATATATATATATATATATATATATATATATATATATTATATATATATATATATATATATATATATATATATATATATATATATATATATATATACGTATATCCTTCCTGGTGGGGCAAGAAGTAGGACTGACGTCCCTTGGGTAAATCTCCTTCCTATTAGTCGAGACACCGTGACGTTATAGTCTCTGATTAGCTGGTGGTGGAGTGGGGCAGAGCTTCCAGTATCCCCAGTGCGACATACAGTAATATAAATACAACTCCAAGCAACAAAACTGACTTACAGTATTCCTTTTAATTAATCACGTATATGGGTACGTGACGTCGTGACGGCTCATTTTACGTATAAGCTCATCCCGTATATGTGTACGTGACGATGCGGAAAGGGTTAATACTGTAAATTGTACAAATCTCCACAAGCAATATATTACGGAACTCTGCGCCATTATCACTTAGTAATACTTTTAGTGTGGAAAAAGGGCAGAAATGGTGAGTAATTAATGCATGGGCCACAGTCGCAGCCATTTTATTCGTCACCGGTGCGAGGACAACAAACCTTGAAAAATGGTCTACACACACCAGAAGATATTGTGAGCCGTGATGACTCTTGGGCAACTGTAGAAGATCTATTGCTACTACGTCCCATGGTTGCTCAGGTTGCGGGTATTCTAAAATAGGAGCGGGTCCTGGAGTCGTCCCTTTTCTGTTGGGCACAAGATACACACCTTTTATTTATTTTTTACATCTTAGCCTATAGCGCCAGTAGGCAGTGACCTCTAGGAGAGGGATGGTAGGCCTTGCGGGTTCACTTGAGGGCTGTGATGGTTGGCCCTCGGCCGTTGGTGGTGCAGGCAGGATTGTTATAGTGACGCCTGTGATCGGAGGCTCATGCTGCCCCCCTGTGTCCTCCGATGCACTCGCAATCGAAGATAGAGTTTATGGGCAGCATGTGTATGTGGGGCCATTCAGCGGTGCAGAAAGATTTAAAGTAGATTTTGGTTCTCATCGAGGATCGAACTAGGGTCAGCGAGAATGCCACTCGGAGATGCTAACCACTCTGCTACCGCCTCCCCAACATATTGTTGGGGAGGCGGTAGGCATATGTTGCCATACCTGGCAACTTCTTCAATGCCCACACGCATCGTGGGCCAAAAATACACATGCCTCGTGGCTGCAAGGGTACGGTTAGGTCCCGGATGTCCAACCATGGGTACATTGTGCACAAGTTTAACTACCGTTAAGTACAAGTTTAAGCCCATGGAAAGCCCATTTCCATGGGCTTAATGGAACCCATGGTTCCATTAAGAACCATGGGTTCTGGAAGGAACAAAAATGTCAGGAATAACATATTGTTCCACTGGATCCTTTTTCTGTGGCCAATGTGGGCAAAGTATCCTGTCAGTGGACAGTAAAAGTTGTGAGTAATACACTAGTAATGATGGTAAGGAGGTCCCATCGCCTGATTCTGAGGCATAGATGACCTTCCCACAAATTTCATGTTTGCGCTGTTCAACGGCCAATTCATATGAGTGAAAAATTTGGCACGGGAGTTGCCCCTGTGCCCCAACCAACAGAACGTTTTGCGATAGCGCATCAGCTACCACATTTGCACGCCCAGGCAAATGTTTGAAGGTTGGATTAAACTCTTGGATCGTCAGATACCATCGGGCAAGCCTACCGGATAAACTCTGAAGGTCGGTTCACACTGGCCAAATACCTGCAGATTTATGCCCCGGGAAACCGGGAAATAGCAGCCGTGTGCCGCGCTTACATTCACACGTGCGATTCGTTCCGTTGACAAATAGCCAGGTTGCTGTCCCCGCCATCAACAAATCGTAAAATTTCGGTAATGGACATTCACAGATTTCGAGGCCAAAACATAATTTACTTGAATAATTTTGATATACTTTAAAAAACTTTTTTTTTTTTTTTTTTTGTACATTTGTGTCTATAGCGCCAGTAGGCAGTGGTGACCCAGGGCTCGGATGGTAGTCTCTGGAGGTTCACTTGAGGCATGTGATGGTTGGTCCTCGCCCGTGGTGGCGCAGGCAGGATTTTTATAGTGACGCCTGTGATTAGAGGCTCCACTGTGTGCCGCCCCCTGTGTCCTCTGATGCACTCGCAGTCGAAGGTAGAGTTAATGGACAGGGCATGTGGGACTGTGGGTGTTCTTAGGCCACTCGACGGTGCAGAAAGACTTTAAGTGGATTTATGGGTCTCACTCGGGATCGAACTCGGGTCTCGAGAACGCCATCCGGTGATTGCGTAAGTGATACCAGTGTTAAAATGCGACTCCCCCTAACATCTTGTACATGTTACAACAATGCTCCCCTCTCCTTGGATTACATGCCTGCTGCTACCTGTTCACTGGTAAGTGGTTTTTATGCTTTTACAGTACTGTACAGGGAGGTCCCGGAGATACAAGCAGTTAGTGTATCAGCAGGTGATATCATTCATCGTCTTTGTTTGCGAGGAGATTGGTGCATTGCGTTCGTGGTGTCTAGTGACGTGGCTATTGTTGGAACACTTGACCTGGCCGGTGTCGAGGAGTGTGTGGCTCACTCTTACATCTGGTTTTGGTGGAAACGGACATAAGGGGGTGTAGACAGGACTTGTGGGTGTCTCCACGCCCCTTCCTAACTTCATGGATTTCCTTAATGACGAAGGATTACTGGCTGTTACTGACCGCCGAGGTATTCGTGTAAACGAGAGGAGCTAGTGTTGTGAGTATTGGTTCATTTTCTGTGCCTATTATTCTTGTTGTTTGTTGGACTTGTTATTTTGTTTGGTGTACTAAGTAGAGGTGCTTTTGGTAATATGTGAGTTCAGGAGGCAAGTGTTGTTTAAGTTTATGGTCTAGTTATTAATTTGCGGATCTTTGACTAGTGATTCATACTTGTTACGTGTTATGTTCGGTGTTCTGGACTGCTTGTTAGTCCATAACTTATGCTTGCAGATCAAAGCGATTTGGATGAATAAATGTGCTACGGGATACTGGTGCTTGCATATACACTCGGCACACTTTGATAACATTCCCGACGAGATGACGGGGACTAAGGATGAGCAGCTGGCAGCCCTTCGCAAACAACGTGGGATTGCGAAAGGCAAGGTTACACGGAAGATGACTATGTTTAAGAATTGTGTCCATAGGCAGGATCCTATTGAAATGTGGAAGGAAACTTACGGTGAGGTGAGTGACGCCTTTAAGGAGTTGGAGACTATTCATAATGGCTATGTGGTTGTGCTGACTGATGAAAGTGTAATAGAGGAGGCGGAACAGTATATCTCTGGTGTAGAATATGAGGTGAAGGATTGTTTGAGCAAGATTTACAGACTGAATAAGTGCAAGGAAAGTGAGAGTAAAATGAAAGTCAAAGTAAAGGCATTAGAACCCCCAAAATTTACCGGAGATATAAGAGATTATCCAGGCTTTAAAGACGATTTTATCCGCATCATAGAAAAGCATTATGGCAAGGACCCCTTGGCATTAAAACAGTGTATCAGTGACGACGCTCTAAAGTGCCTAGCGGGGTGCCATAACGACTACGACTCAATGTTTAAGCGTCTTGATGATCAATATGGTAATCCCCGGAAGATCGTTGATGTGGTGATTAGTGAATTGAAAGCACTGAAGTCATTGAGTGAAGGAGACAATAAAGGGTTCATCAAAATGGCGGGGAAGGTGGAGCAGTGTTGGTTGGACTTAAAAATAGTAAACCTGCAATTGGAAATGAATACTGCTCATGTCGTGAGCATGGTAGAGAGAATCTTGCCGGCGTTACAGAAAAGAGAATGGGTCATGAAATCTGGTGAACTATCTCTAACCTGTTCCCAGCATTGTTGGAACTCCTATTGAGAGAGAAACAAGCTCTAGAATACATGGACTCTAGTGTTAGGTGTAGTACTGTCACTAAGAATGTCAATAGTTTAACGGGTGTTTCGGAGAGGAATGAAAGTGATCATAATATTGTGGACGCTATTAAGAATATCCAAATAACCCAAGGTAACAACAACCGGGAATTTGAGAAACATATAGTAAATTTGACTGAGGCTGTGAGGAAAATTGGCACAGGAAACCAATCTATGGATAAAAAATGCTGGCTGCATAATACTGTTGGACACAATATATACGAATGTGACGGATTCAAGGCATTAAACAATGCAGCGAGGCTTGAGGCAGTCAAATCCAGGGGTATATGTTTCAATTGTATTGAAGGTAGTGACATGGCACGTAACTGTGGTTATGGTACGCAGTGCGGGGTGAAAGTCAATGGCAGGGCATGCACAAGATTCCATCATCCTTTACTGCACGATGCCTTGAGTCAAAACTATGACACGTTCAACATCTATAGCTGTAAGGGGAACAGTACTTTATTAGCGATAGGTAAAGCACATTGCGGTGGGCGACCTATGTCAATTCTGTATGATTCAGGCTCAGATGTTACCCTCATACGCCATCAAAGGGCGCGTGAACTTGGCATAAAGGGGAGAATATCACTATGACGATGGTAAAGATTGGAAATGCCAAGGAGAGTTTTCTTACAAAGGAATATGTAATTCCTCTTGAGAATAATGATGGTAACATAGTGGAATTAAGGGCAATAGGAATTGATGAAATTTCAACTAATATTGATAAGCTTGAAATATCTAGTATAGCATCGGTGTTTGAAGGCATCTCAGCTGAAGATGTAAGGAGGCCTGCGGGGCATATTGACATTCTGATTGGCGTTGATTATTGTGAACTCTTACCTGAGGTGGTGCAAACAAGGGGTAAATTACAGTTGTTAAGGAACACATTTGGATACTGTATACGTGGCTCACACCCCCTCATTCCCCAGACTTGTGGTACTGTGAGTCATATTACCATCAGGACCCATCCTATCGCAGGTCAATTCCAAGTGGATCAGTTATTAGTTGATGTAAAGGATGAGTTGAAGAACCAGTTGGAAGAATTCTTTACTATTGAAAATATGGGAACAGAATGCAAGCCAAAATGTCCCCAGTGCTTATGTAGTAACTGTCCAGAATCAGAACATAGTATGAAGGATGAAAGAGAATTAGCCTTGATTGAAAATGGATTAAGATATAATGTGGAGAAAAGGGAGTGGGTGTCTAGTTATCCATGGCTGAAGGATCCCCGAGAGTTAAAAAACAATGTGAGGCTGGCTATTGCCCGGATGAAGTCTCTCGAGGTTAGGCTAAGGAAACTGGGTCCTGATTATACACAAAAGTATCAGAGTGAAATTGATGATATGAAAGATAGGGACGTTGCTAGGAAACTCAGTAAGGAGGAGATACAATTTCATAAAGGTCCAGTTCATCATTACCTCCATCACCACGAAATACTTAAACCGGGATCCACGTATTGTCCTCCCTTTAATTCATCAGCAAGATACATGGGACAGTGTTTGAATGACTGGTGGGCTAAGGGTCCGGATGTTGTTAGCAATCTTTGTGGAGTGTTACTTAGATTCAGACAGGATCGGGTGGCAGCCACAGGAGACATTGGGAAAATGTATCTTTCTGTGAAACTGGGCAATATCGACCAGCACACTCATAGATTTGTATGGCGGGATATGAAACCGGAAAAGGAACCTGATCGTTATATACTGGCATCCGTTACATTCGGAGAGAAATGTAGTGGAGCTCTTGCCACGCTAGCAATGAGGAAAACTGCAGAAATGTATAAAGATGAGTTTCCCAAGGTGAATCAAATCATAAACAGGGACTCTTATGTGGATGACATACTCTTCTCAACTGAAAGTGGCGAAGGGATTACTGGAGATATGAGAAACGTGGAGACAGTTCTAAAGCATGGGGGATTCCACATAAAACACTGGATTGTGAGTGGAAATATCAATCATGATAGTGTGAATATTCTGGATTCAGATAGAGAGAAGGTATTAGGTTTGCAATGGGAGCCTAAGAAAGACCTGTTCTTGTGTTACTATTTTGGGAATGGAGTGCTTTATACATGAAAACAAGTGATATTGTTTATAAATAAGCATGCGTCATAGATATAAATATCCTAGAGACGTGATTAGTGTACAATAAATGTCGTAAATGATGAATTATCGCTCCGACACCGACGAGTCGTGGTGGGAGCGATGTTGCCAAGTTGTCAAGCTCAAATGGAACAGAAAAATCTGGGAATGCCAAGGCAGGAGCTTTCACGAGTGCATGTTTTAACTATTCAAAACTTCGCTCATGAGGGGCATCCCAATGAAATGAAACATCTTTTCTTAAAAAACGTGTTAGGGGAGATGCAATTTTGGCAAAAACTTTGCTAAAGGGGCGGTAATAGCCCGCTAATCCCAAAAAGCTAACATTCTCAACACTCTGGAGTTGAGGAAATTTTTGACTGCCAATATCTTATCATCCATGGTGTGCCGGTGTGGAGTCCCTCCCAGTCGACAATATGGCCCAAGAAGCTAATCTGAGCTTTAAAAAATTCCCACTTGGTGAGCTTGGCTTTGAGACCAGCTGACAACAGTTGCTGCAAAACTGACTCTATATTTAAAGTTTTAAAGTGAGACTCATTGTCTTTTCTAGCAATTATAATGTCATTCAGGTATGCAAACACGGAGTTACCTAGCATACCAGCAAAAATTGCGCTTATCATTATCTGAAAAGTAAGCAGCGCGGATTTCAAGCCAAACGGCATCAGAAGCCATTCGTAGTGACCTCCCGGCGTATTGAACGGCGTAACCTCTCTGGAGGATTCTGCCATGGGTACCTGCCAGTACCCCGACAAAAGGTTCAAGCTATTGAAAAGTATTATTACCCTGACCTAACGACATGAGCAGATCTTTTAGGACTGGTAACGGATACCTGTAATCCTGTGAGACCTGATTCACTCACCGAAAGTCTATGACTGGGCGAAAAAATTTGTTTGTTTTTTAGAGGAGGAACAAAGGAGTGTTCCACGGTGAGCCTGAGTGTTGAATAACTCCTTGCTCCAATATTGCCTCAACATGTGTATCCACTACAGCCCGTTGGCTGTGAGGAAGCCTGTAAGCAGGAATGTAAGCTGGTTTGATCCCTGGACTGAGTTTAATGTAATGCTCCGCTTTGTTGCTAGCAGAGGTGGGCACCACAAACGAAAATCTACTTCTGCAAACGCAAATCAGCAAACCCTAATCCTTACTTTCAGCAAAAAGTCCGCACATCCGCAAACCAATTAAGTGATATTTTCCCTGCATAAAATGCATGAATAAAGGTAAAGCTCTTTGCAGTAGTAAATTAGTTAATATCTTACCAGATCACTTACAATGTCAATTGATATACACACAACCCTCGTTTTCCCGGACTAATAGGGGGCAGCACTGGTCAGGGAACCGCAAACGTCCGGGAATCGCAGCAGTCCGAGGCCATTACCCACCCCCGGACGTTTATCCTACTCTAGTATTTACTGTCCGGCAACCGCCAATATCAACTACCCCGCCGCGGACTTTTACGTCACTTTGTTGTTGTTTTTTGGGCTGCGAGGATCCCTTGGGGAACACTATGAGCCCTAGTGATGTCCTATGATGCTATCACAGGCGCGGTAGTTGACCTGTCTTCCTCAGGAAGGCACAGGTGAGGCGGATGACAGCGTGTTGCCGGGAGGGGTGGACGCCAGCCGCCGCCAGCAGGGTGGGCAGGTCAAGGGTGGCAACGTTCAGGGTGAGGAGTTGAGAGCGTAGCACACACGGTGGGAGTGGAAGCGCGGACACTGCAGCAGAAAGTGTTCAATAGTCTCAGAGACGTTCCTGCACCAGGGGCAGTGGGGGTCAGGGGACTGACAGAGGCGGTGCAGGTGAGCCGTGAGTGTCTTGTGCCCAAATGTAAACAATACGACCGCTGAGCATGCTGCCACCTGGCGGGAGGCGCGGACACTGACCAGGGGTGACAGGAGGCGCTCGGACCGCCGGACAACCTTGTCGATTTACGGACTGGACCAGGCATTTGTCCGGGACTCTGACATATCCCCGGACCTCGGATTTTGTCCGGCAAATCCGATATCCGGGAAAACGAGGGTTGTGTGTATATTAGTAATTTTTTCATACCTACCCCTCAGTGCCCCACAGATGTTATAGCTCACCTCCCCCTCATTGTGACTCAATTGATCAACAAACTAAGGGGTAATAATTAGTTTTAGTACACTACACTCATAATTATATTTCATTGCTATAATATCAGGCCCTTAACTTCAGACTCCTCATTAAGATTCCTCTGGTGACAATTTCATCTTGAGCTGGTCCATGTTCCCCTTCATGAAGACCAATCTCAAAATTATAGGTGGTCAGACTCGCTCTTTTGGCCTTTATGACGTCTGACCCTTGGGAGAACAGTTTATCCACAGCTGCAGAGCTGGGTATGGCCGTGTTGTACTTAACAAACACATCCAGTTTCCTCTCCCTCCAACTGACCTACAGTGTTGCACTTACAGTCACCTCTCTCCCGTGATCTTCCTCCTCATACTGAAGAGGAACCCCAGCAAATTGTCTATAGCAGCAACCAGCCAAGCCTCGCCTACTCCTTTAGGAGTGGAGGAGGGTGTAGTGGGCACCACAGTAATCAAAGTGTGGCAAAAACAATCGTGCGGCAGAGGGCAGACGGCACAAAATTGTTTGCACGGCACTAGGCACGGCAGTTAACTCGCACCTGGGCCTAGCGTTAACGCAGGGTTAAGACAGTCGCCTCACCACTGCGACACACTAATTCACTCACAACACACTTCTTGCAAGTAATATTTAGCTCTACAGCAGAGCCATGGTCACTGCAAGGAGATAACACTGTCACCAGCACACGTAGAATCTCTGGATTTGCTCGCCGTGCCCGTATCCCTGGTTTATGGCCCCCTGACCTCCCTCTCCTTGTTTAAAATAGGCGCCTATTACCGTATTTTACGGCTTATAAGACGCTGCATCTTGGAAGACGCACCCTGATTTTGGAAGGAAATTTCTAAGAAAAAAAGAAAAAAAGTGACCAGCAAAACTGTTGTCCGCTATACAGTCATTTTCTCACAGGAACACTCACTAGTCATTGTCTTCATTCACCACTGCTCATCAGCCATTTTTATTTTCTAGCATGCATGCGATAGTATAAGTAAATTGTCATGTTGGCTGGCTGAACATGTACTCGCAGGTAGGACGGCGGGAGTCAAAACAAACCCCACCGCAGCGGTGTACAGCTGTGTGCCTGCCTGGCGTGCCCATCAGCTGAGTCTGACAGCTGCGTGCCTGCCTGGCGTGCCCATCAGCTGAGTCTGACAGCTGTGTGCCTGCCTGGCGTGCCCATCAGCTGAGTCTGACAGCTGTGTGCCTGCCTGGCGTGCCCATCAGCTGAGTCTGACAGCTGTGTGCCTGCCTGGCGTGCCCATCAGCTGAGTCTGACAGCTGTGTGCCTGCCTGGCGTGCCCATCAGCTGAGTCTGACAGCTGTGTGCCTGCCTGGCGTGCCCATCAGCTGAGTCTGACAGCTGCGTGCCTGCCTGGCGTGCCCATCAGCTGAGTCTGACAGCTGTGTGCCTGCCTGGCGTGCCCATCAGCTGAGTCTGACAGCTGTGTGCCTGCCTGGCGTGCCCATCAGCTGAGTCTGACAGCTGTGTGCCTGCCTGGCGTGCCCATCAGCTGAGTCTGACAGCTGCGTGCCTGCCTGGCGTGCCCATCAGCTGAGTCTGACAGCTGTGTGCCTGCCTGGCGTGCCCATCAGCTGAGTCTGACAGCTGTGTGCCTGCCTGGCGTGCCCATCAGCTGAGTCTGACAGCTGTGTGCCTGCCTGGCGTGCCCATCAGCTGAGTCTGACAGCTGTGTGCCTGCCTGGCGTGCCCATCAGCTGAGTCTGACAGCTGTGTGCCTGCCTGGCGTGCCCATCAGCTGAGTCTGACAGCTGTGTGCCTGCCTGGCGTGCCCATCAGCTGAGTCTGACAGCTGTGTGCCTGCCTGGCGTGCCCATCAGCTGAGTCTGACAGCTGCGTGCCTGCCTGGCGTGCCCATCAGCTGAGTCTGACAGCTGTGTGCCTGCCTGGCGTGCCCATCAGCTGAGTCTGACAGCTGTGTGCCTGCCTGGCGTGCCCATCAGCTGAGTCTGACAGCTGCGTGCCTGCCTGGCGTGCCCATCAGCTGAGTCTGACAGCTGTGTGCCTGCCTGGCGTGCCCATCAGCTGAGTCTGACAGCTGTGTGCCTGCCTGGCGTGCCCATCAGCTGAGTCTGACAGCTGTGTGCCTGCCTGGCGTGCCCATCAGCTGAGTCTGACAGCTGTGTGCCTGCCTGGCGTGCCCATCAGCTGAGTCTGACAGCTGCGTGCCTGCCTGGCGTGCCCATCAGCTGAGTCTGACAGCTGCGTGCCTGCCTGGCGTGCCCATCAGCTGAGTCTGACAGCTGTGTGCCTGCCTGGCGTGCCCATCAGCTGAGTCTGACAGCTGCGTGCCTGCCTGGCGTGCCCATCAGCTGAGTCTGACAGCTGCGTGCCTGCCTGGCGTGCCCATCAGCTGAGTCTGACAGCTGTGTGCCTGCCTGGCGTGCCCATCAGCTGAGTCTGACAGCTGCGTGCCTGCCTGGCGTGCCCATCAGCTGAGTCTGACAGCTGTGTGCCTGCCTGGCGTGCCCATCAGCTGAGTCTGACAGCTGTGTGCCTGCCTGGCGTGCCCATCAGCTGAGTCTGACAGCTGCGTGCCTGCCTGGCGTGCCCATCAGCTGAGTCTGACAGCTGTGTGCCTGCCTGGCGTGCCCATCAGCTGAGTCTGACAGCTGTGTGCCTGCCTGGCGTGCCCATCAGCTGAGTCTGACAGCTGTGTGCCTGCCTGGCGTGCCCATCAGCTGAGTCTGACAGCTGTGTGCCTGCCTGGCGTGCCCATCAGCTGAGTCTGACAGCTGCGTGCCTGCCTGGCGTGCCCATCAGCTGAGTCTGACAGCTGCGTGCCTGCCTGGCGTGCCCATCAGCTGAGTCTGACAGCTGTGTGCCTGCCTGGCGTGCCCATCAGCTGAGTCTGACAGCTGCGTGCCTGCCTGGCGTGCCCATCAGCTGAGTCTGACAGCTGCGTGCCTGCCTGGCGTGCCCATCAGCTGAGTCTGACAGCTGCGTGCCTGCCTGGTGTGCCCATCAGCTGAGTCTGACAGCTGCGTGCCTGCCTGGCGTGCCCATCAGCTGAGTCTGACAGCTGCGTGCCTGCCTGGCGTGCCCATCAGCTGAGTCTGACAGCTGCGTGCCTGCCTGGCGTGCCCATCAGCTGAGTCTGACAGCTGCGTGCCTGCCTGGTGTGCCCATCAGCTGAGTCTGGCTTTGTGGTCCTGAGTGTAAACACTCTCACGTCCTCCCGTGCCTCACTACGTTGCCTGCCTCCTGTGCCTCACCACGTATTGTTTGAATTTTCCTGTATGCGTGTAGTATTTGTGATGGCTGCATGTACATACGTATACAAACTTTCATCTAATGTAACAAACAAAGTTCCTTATACACGCAATGGCTGTTGGTACCAATCTGCTGAGGCGGAATGGCTCCCGCCAGTACCACAGTAAACATCACAGCGTGAAGACAGATTCGTTGATTTGAATGTCTTATGGTATTTGAAATACTTGTTACAGATAAGTACTGAGGTTGCATCATATAAGTGGCTGAATTGAATAGCTACCTAAGCTAACCTCCTACAACATTCCTCTTGGAAGGCGCATGAGTGTTTTTCAGGGTATTTTTTAGGGAAAAAAGTGCATCTTATGAGCTGTAAAATACAGTATATACTGAAATGTGTCAAGAATATGATAGTTGGGTGAGTTTTTCAGTTTTCATATCAGTTTTTCTAAACATCCTGTGGATATTTCATAATCTTGCGTGAGAGCAGAGGATAATAGGAGACATGACTGAGTCGGTGAGGACGTGTAATGTCAGAGCCGAGTCTGCCAACGCCAAACATTGTTTCTAGTACCTACTGACTTTGGATCTTACTAAACAATATTTACAGTTTTAATAAATTAAGACCAACTGTATAACAGTACCAGGTCGGATTCGAACCCTTGACAGGGCGTCTTATTTCCCTCAGCCACGGGGACTTTAAAAGGCAATGATATGCCCCCCTTAATATTTTTTACCAACGCCATTTCGGTGGGGCGGCAGATAAAATTTAGTCTATCGGGCCAGTATACTAAAAAAATTTAGTATACTGATCAAATTTTTAAAATTGTTTTTTAATATGAAAAAGTCATCTGCCCCCCCCACCGGAGGGGCGTTTTTGTTTTAAAAAATTTTAAAGGGGGTGCATATCATTCCTTTTATTGTCCATGTGGCTGAGGGAGCAAAAAAGCGGGTAAGACGCAAAAACGTAGGTTGTAGAATTCATGTGCAGGTTGTCCAAAAACGTACCTGTGGTCGGATCAGCATGCCGTACAGCTTATTTTGATCTGCGTTAAATTTTTGCTGGTGTCTTCTTGTGCCTTCCCAGCCTTTTTACAGACCGTTAAAGAGCAAAAAGGGCATCTTTCGGGGTTTTTAGAGACCCCTCAGGGCTTTTAAGACCGCGAAAGAGGGAATCTTAGTTGTCTTGTACTGCTCACACACCATCCCTGTTGTATTTACCTATGAAATACAAAAAAAGAGTTTGTCGTACTGTCCCGTCTCCAAATCTACTTTTCCCACCCTCCGATTTTTTTTGATTAATCAGTTTGAAAAAGGTTTTCCAGGCTTCTATGATTCTATACGAGAACGTATCTTTTTATACCCCTCTTGCAGTGGTTTTTTTCATTTCTTCTCTGCCCTCACGTCCCACACAAACAATTTTCTCTACAATTTTTTCCAGACCCTTATGCTATAGACCCTATACACTGCATAAAATCCCCATTTTCCTTCTAAAATTTTTTGGGAGTTTAGTCTTAAATCTTTCTTCAATGGTAAATCTCTCGGGTTTGGGAGCCATTTTGTGGCTGCTCTTTGTTTTCCTAAAATTTTCCCTTTAACCCTTTCTTTTTATGGGGTACCCAATCACTGCCGCATATTCCAACTTTGGTCGAATCAGAGATGTTATAAATTTCTTGACTCTCTCCTTCCAGATTTTTTGAATCCCCCTTTTTTAATTCCCCCAAAACCGATATTCATAAAACTAAAAACATAAGAAAATAAGGAAAAAAAGAGGCCGCGAGGCCTACACGTGGTATTCCTGTCACCTAACATCCCTACATCCCCTTTTCATCCCCATCCATGAACTTATCCAGCCCCCTTTTTAAAAAGCCCCCCTAAGACCCCGCACAAAACACCGTCTACTAAACCCTTTTCCACTCATTCCCCACCCTTTTGTAAAACCAGTTTTTTTCCCTATTTCCTTTCAAACTACGTTTTCCAGCTTAACCGTTACTTTTGTTCTACCCGGGTTTTAAAACCCGTAAAAAACTTTCCTACCTCTCCTTTATTAAATCCCTTTATCCATTTTAAAAACTTCTTCAGACGCCCTTCCCTTCGCTCTCGAGTGATGAAATTTTTAAATAACTTCAATCCCTCTCTACTAAATTTACGCATCCCTTGTATTTTTTGGGTCCCTTTTCCGCACTTTTCAAAAACCCTAACCCCCTGTAATAGGGAGACCAAAAACTGAACTGCATATCTAGGTGAGGCCCTACTAAGCCAGAAAAAAGCTTTAGAATAACTTCCGCACTTTACTTTTAACATTTTCTGGAAATAAACCCAAATACCTTTTAGTCTTTTTTGGCCTCAACATTTTTTCCCCAGGTCGGGGGTCTGGGCTCCCCCCTCACCCCCAAGTCTTTTTCACCTTTGATCTTTTCACGTACTTCTTAGGGTTATCTTTTCCCCGGGTTTTTTCCTACCAACTTTCAAAACGCTACTTTTTATAAATATTAAATTCCATCTGCCTCTGCTGCCCCCTCGTTAATTTTATCTAAGCTCCCGAAATATGTTTACGTCAGCTTGTCCAAAAACCCTCCCAAACTTAGTATCATCAGAAAATTTGCGTATCACGCTATCCCACTACCCAATCGTTGATGTAAACAAAAAATAAGGGGCCCCAAAACAGACCCTGTGGAGCTCCAGTCACCAGTCCCCTTTAAATTTTGGGAACCATTAATTGAAACCCTTTTGTTGCCTATTACTTAGCCAAGCTCTGACCCCAATGAAGAACCCCCCTCTATCCCCATGACCCAACCTTTTTTTAAGAGTCGCCGTGTGGTATTTTCAATCCTTACTAAGCCCCAAATATATATATCAAATCCTTATCATTATCTCCGTTTCATAAACTTTCCTATAAAACCAATAAATTGGGAACAGACCTCCCCTTGGGTGAATCCATTTGTAAATCTTTGATCAAATATTTTTATCTAAGTGCTCTCTAATGTTTTTTGCATAATAATTCAAAATTTTACCCCCACTGATTTAGACAGGGGTCGAAAATTTACTTTAGTCCCGTCCCCTTTTAAAATAGGGGAACAACTTTTCCTTTTTCCTCCCCAATTGGCACATCGCCTACCCAAACCGATTTCCAAAAAAATGTGCACTAACGCTCACTAACAACCTCCTTGTTTTCCTTTTAATCCCCTGGGAACACTTCATCTGGCCCCGGGATTTAAAATTTTTTTTCATTTTTTCTATACCCTTTTCCCACCTTTCCCTATTACCCAAAATATCTTGATTTCCCCTCATCGCTTCCTTTAAAAATCTGTTCACTATCGGTATCGTCTGTGTATCCTCCTCCGTAAAAACATTAAAAAATAATAATTTGATCCTACACATTCCTCATCCTTTTTTAAGACCTCCCCTTGCCCGACCAAAAGGGCCCAACAAATTCCCCCTTGTCTTTTTTTTATAAAACCTGATAAACCCCCTTTGGGTCCCTGTTCGCTTGTTCTGCTACTTTAATCTCATAATTTTTTTAAAAATCGATTATTTCTTCACTGTCCTCGCCATCACTTTATACTGTTCTTTGTTTTCAATCCTGCCTTAACCTTAAATAAATGTTTCTTTTTTCCAATGTGGGGTTTTAACTTGGGGCACCATTTTGGACACTCTTTCGGGGCCTTATTTCCCCATAAGGAAAATTTCATTTCTGCCGTCAATTATATTCCTTTCAAATGAGATATCCTCCTCAGCTCCACCTCATTCCCCCTTTTACCTTCTAATTAACTCCTCAGCCCTGCCTCACTTCCCCGCTAAAACCCCTCTAATTATCTCCTCACCTCGACCCCTACCTTCTGACCGCGAATTACCTCCGGTGGGCCTTTCCCAAACCTTCATAATTGGGCCCTTTCCCCCTGACAAGCCCTTTTCCTGGGGCACTTTCTGCTCCTCCATCCCCCCACCTCTTATTAAAAACCCCCAGGTGTCTTCTTAAACCCGCATAAATTTGGGCCCTTTTGAAATTTTGGGATTCGATCCTATTGCCACTTAATTTTTTCCAACTTCCCATTTAAAACTAAATCTGATCCATAATGGTCGCTATTATCAAAATCCCCCCGACCTCCACATTTGTAACTAAAACGTCTCTATTTGTCAGAAAAAATCTAGAAATTTCTCCTCTATAGGGTCCCGATTTCTTGACTTAGGAAATTTTCCTGGTTTTATTTAACATTCTTGCATCGCTGCCCTAGATTAAAACCCAGCTATATTCCAAAATTAAAAACTCCCACCACGCATATCGATTATATCTGGGGCCCTTTTTTTTTCTTCCAATAGGGGCTGATCCTCTTTACTAATTTTGGAGGCCCCAAACCCCTACACCAAAAACCCTTTTCTCAGTTCCCTCCGTAAAACCCCAACCATATAGACCTATGTTCACTGTTTTTTATAACATTTAACACAACCTGCAATGCATCTCTTGCTAAGCGCAACTCCTCCTCCTCGTTTCCCCACTCTGTCCCCTTTTGAAAAAAATTAACCCGCATCCGACTTCCGGGTCGAAACCTTTCCCGACATATCCAACCCTGTTTCTGTTAAGCTATTTATCAAAATCCTCTACACTATTTTTTTCCCCCTCAGGGAAAACTACTTTTTTAAAATACTCCCCCAGTTTGTATAGTAACCTTCAAAACCCTCTTTTTTTTGGGGGAAATTTTTCCCCTTTTTCTTTTTAAATAAACCCCTCCTCTCTCTCTTCTTACGAAACACTTTTGTTCCCCTTCTGAAAAATCCTCTTAGTGTCGCAAGTTTCCTTTACCCCGACCCCGTTCTAAACCCCGGTTCTCTATCTAAAAAGCCCGCAGTGCATCTATCCCTTTAAGGGATTAAACAAGATCTAACTCCTTTCCCCCGAAAAGTGCACCCCGCCCCCCGGGAGCTGTTTGCCCGAAAAAAGGGGCCCAGCTTTCGGACAAAGGCCCAAACCCTTTTGGGTTTCAATGAATCCAGCCCGGGAATTCACCGCAAAAGCCCTGGAGACCCCTGTCGTCAAACCCAAAGCGGGGCTTGGAAGGACCCACCACCCACAGGAACCCACCCTGTCCCATTTTTACACTTTTCCCCGAACCGCCTAGCAATTCCTCACTCTTACCCCCAATCTTTCCCCCGCCTCAGGGACGATGGTTTTTCCCTTTCCGCCAGCACTCACACTTTCACTAAATACCACCCCTTTTCCCACCCCGACCATGGGGCATTTCCCCCTGTCACAGAACCTCTGTTTAAATTCTAACCTACTGTCACCAAAACAACCAAGATTTTACCTTGGTAAAAAAATTTTTTCGTCTACCTCCCTAACCTCCTTCATCTCCCTTTCAGCCCCGGAGTACCCGAAAAGTTTGTGCACAAAAGATGGTCCTTGTTTACCTTTTTTTCCCCGCGGGGGGCTCCCTGATCAACTACCCTTCCCCAAAAACCAAACCCCGGTGACTACTAGGGAACTTTGTAGGCCTTGAGTACATCCGCTCTGGACCCCTACAGGCACATCCTCCATGTGCCCCTCCACTCGCTCACTTTGGGCCCTTTACCTACACCTTAAAGAAAAGTATCTCATTTTCCCTTTTTCACAACGCTTTTCAAATCGTTTACTTCACTTGCAACTCCTTTTCAGGGCTTCATCGCCCCAAAGTCTTAAGCGCCGCACCCACCCTTCACTACACTCTCCCTCGACCCCTTTTCCTCCCTTTAACCTCAGCCTCCTTCCTCCTAACCTACCACTCCACCCCCACCCAAAACACAACACCACTTCCAACTCCCACCTCCCCAACACTCCCCATCACAGACGTACCATTCTATCCTGGGGGCCAACCCAAAACACAAACCCACTTCAGGAGAGACACACGACTCGGATGTATCTCCCGTGATCTTGTTTATATGCTTTTTCTGGTGACAATTGTCCCTTCCAGACTCCCAGATCTTTTTTGACCTTTGTTTTGATTATCCTTCATTCCCACCGAATACTTTCCCCTCGTCTCTTTTTTCTACTGCCCATTTCCACATTTACACTTTTAGCATTAAAATCCTTTCCCTAATTGACTCCATCTGAAAATTTTTAGTTCTTTTGAAATCCCGCGTCCCTCTTTTTCTTTTAACTTTTTTTTATTAATTTAGCATCTCAGCGAATAAACTCATTAAACTGTTCACTCCCTCGTCATATCATTTTTCATAACCAAAAACATCACTGGGGCCCAAAACTGACCTTGAGGGAAACCCCCTTAACACTGCAACCCTTCTGACTTCTGATTTTTTTACTGTTCTATCCTTTTGTTGCTCAAAAGTCTTCCTCCACTTCAGCCAAAACCCCCCTTCAATNATTTTTTTTATAAAAAAGTTTCGGTTCGTTTTTTACATTTTTTTTTATTTTCTCTAATTACTTTCTTTTCTCTCGATTCTTAAATATTCATTTCTAGTTGTTTTGTACTCTTCCAAAGATTGATACCTCCTTTTTTCCTCCAACTATTCCATGTTTTTTCTCTTTCTAGTCTTGCTAATTCACATTTTCTGTTAAACCATTCATTCTTTTTCTTTTCGCTGATAACTATCCTTGAACATAACTATTTATTCCTTCTGTGTAAATTCGGATGAATTCATCCCATTTTTTCTGGTACTCCTTGTTGCATGGAAACTACTCCAGTTGGTCTTTCCGAAAATGTTCTTATCCGTCAAAGTCTGCTTTTCCATAATTGTATCTTCTTTCTTGTGTTCTTCTCTTCTCTCCTCTTTTTTGCTATCATTTACTTCAAATTCAATAAGCACACACAACCCTCGTTTTCCCGGACTATTAGGGGGGAGCTCTGGTCCGGGAATCGCAACAGTCCGAGGCCATTACCCACCCCCGGACGTTTATCCTACTCTGTCTGGCAACCGCCAATATCAACTACCCCGCCGCATACTTTTTTGTCACTTTGTTGTTATTTTTTGGGCTGCGAGATCCTTGGGAACACTATGACCCTGGTGATGTCCTATGATGCTATCACAAGCGCTGTAGTTGACCTGTCTTCCTCAGAAAGGCACAGGTGAGGCGGAGGACAGCGTGCTGCCGGGAGGGGTGGACGCCAGCCGCCGCCAGCAGGGTGGGCAGGTCACAGGTGGCGACGTTCAGGGCGAGGAATTGAAAGCGTAGTACTACACGGTAGGAGTGAAAGTGCGGACACTGCAGTAGAAAGTGTTCAATAGTCTCAGGGATGTTCCTGCACCAAGGGGCAGTGGGTGTCAGGAGACTGACGGAGGCGGTGCAGGTGACTCGTGAGTGTCGTGTGCCCCAGACGGAGGGGGGTGAGGGTGACATCGAGGACGCGGGACTTTTTCCTTATCCACAACTTGGGGGAAGTCACTGCGGTATTGGCCCATGGAGGCGATGCGGAGGGCATCGCCGAGCGTGTTGTTCCAGGTGGAGCGGCAAACCCGGGAGATGAGGCGTTTCACCGCGGAGAGCGGCAGAGGGAAGGGTGTTGTGTTTACTTCTTTTAAGGCCATCTTGGCCTTAATACACACAACCCTCGTTTTCCGGACTAATAGGGGAGAGCACTGGTCCGGGATGCAAACGTCGGAATCGCAGCACCCCGGGGCATTACTCCCCGGACGTTTATCCTACTCTTAGTATTTCCTTTTCCGGCAACGCCAATATCAACTACCCTCGCCGCGGACTTTTACGTCACTTGTTGTTGTGTTTTAGGCTGCAAGGATCCTTGGGAACCCTATGACCCTGGTGATGTCCTATGTGCAACACAGGCGCTAGTTGACCTCTTCCTCGGAAGGCACGGTTGGCCGACTGACAGCGTTTTGCCGGAGGTGGGGACCGCCAGCCGCCGCCAGCAGGGTGGCAGTCACGGTGGCAACGTTCAGGTGAGGAGTTGAGACGTAGCACTACACGTTGGGTAGTGGAAACGCGGACACTGCAGCAGAAAGTGTTCATGACCCTCAGAGATGTTCATGCACCTGGGCGTGGGGTCAGGGCTGACGAGGCGTGCAGTGACCGTTTGTCCTTGTGCCCAAGTAACAATACGACGCTGACAGCTGCCAGCTGGGGGGAGGCCAGCCGCCACCAGCAGGGTGGGCAGGTCAAGGGTGGCGACGTTCAGGGTGAGGAGTTGAGAGCGTAGCACTACACGGTGGGAGTGGAAGCGCGGACACTGCAGCAGAAAGTGCTCAATAGTCTCAAGAGACGTTCCTGCACCTGGGGCAGTGGGGGTCAGGGGGACTGATGCAGTGGTGCAGGTGAGCCGTGAGTGTCTTGTGCCCAATGTAAACAATACGACCGCTGAGCATGCTCCAGCTGGCGGGAGGCACGGACACTGACCAGGAGTGACAGGAGCGCTCGGACCACCGGACAACTTTGTCGATTTACGGACTGGACCAGGCATTTGTACGGGACTCTGACATATCCCCGGACCTCGGATTTTGACCGGAAACCCAATATCCGGGAAATGGAGGTCCGGGAAAACAAGGGTGCACGGTTACTCTTTCCAAGTAGGCCTGATAATATACTTTTCTAATTACCTCCAGTTCTTTTGTCAATAGTAGATCTAGTCTTGATGGTTCTTCACTACCTCTGAATCTTGTGTTCTCTTTAATCCACAGAGTCATAATGTTATTCATTACCAAATCCAACAATGTACCACCCCATGAGTCTCTCTCCTTCAGTATACCATTCTTCCAGCAAACTTCTTTGCAGTTAAAATCTCCCAACATAATTATGTTCAGACAATTTTGCAACGTATTCTTTAAACATTGCTTGTGTCTCTTATCATGTCTCCTACTCTCTCTCTCCCCAGGAATTTGTCTTAGGTGGAACGTATACGAGTACTAAGTCTCTTATTCTTCCTTTTTTCATCACCAACTCTATCTCAACACCTCTGCCATCCTTCTCCTTTTTCCACATTCCTACTACCACATCTTCCTTGTTAACACCATACACCACCTCCCTTTTTCTGATTTCTGTTTCTCCTCCATACATTATATTGACCCTCCCAACGGCACATCCTCAGAATCACTGAGCTTCGTTTTCACTAAACCCAATATGTTGGTTTCTTGGCTCTCAGGTAATCGTTTACTTCTGTTAATGTTGACACTAGCCCATTAATTATATTTGTGTACGATAACCGCCATCCCTTTTCATTTTCATTTGGACTGTCTGCTCTTACTCTTTCTCTTTTAGATACCACTTCTTCAGTTTTTGGTCCAAAACTCTCCAATAGAATTTCAGTTTTTCCTCTTCCGTTCTCATTCGTTTTTTTCTTTGGTTCTTTAAACAGTACATTCAATCTAGCCTTTCTTCCTCATTCATATCTTTTCTTATCCATATTTTCTTATATTCTTCTGTCTTTGCCAGTTTCCATGCCTTAGACAATATGTCTTGTGCTGTAGCTTGTGACCTAAACTTAACTTTTAAGGGGCGGCCCCTCCCTCCTCATATTTGCCTAACCTATGTATCTCTTCTATTCTTCTTCTATCACCGTATTTTCTTCTACTACTTTAAATATTCCTTCTGCCACTTTCTTTTCTTCCTCTTCTATTATGTTTTTCTTGGGCAGCACTTTTTTTTTTAAATCAAAAAATGATGACACATTTTTTTTGTCCACCGTATCTCTTACTATATTTTCTTTTTGTTTGATCACTTTAACGACTTTTTTGGGGTCAGTTTTTTCTTTTCTTTTCTTGATCTTCTATTATTTGACGTAAACTTTCTTGGTCTTTTTCCTGTTCCATCTTCCATGTCTTTCTTTCATCTTTCATTTCCTCTCGTGTCATTTTCAATTTCTTATGTACTGCATTAATTTCGCATGCATTTTCACTACCTTTTCGTTGTCGTCTTGTTGACAATTAATTTTGTCCATTTTATTTTCAGTATTTTATTCTCTTTTTCCAATACAAACACTCCCCCTTTCCATCTTTTTATTTTTTCCATCATCTCGTTTACTGTTTCTTCTAGCATTATAACTCTTCTCTGTTCATTCAAAACCCAAATAAGTCCTTTTCTTGTGTGACAAAGCCTTCAAAAGGCGTTCTGGAAGGTTTGTCCATCTTGTTTACTTTATCACTTTTTTAAAATTTTTCCACTTTTTTTGGCTATTCATTTGGACCGGGACTATTTCACTGCACAAATCTCACCTGCATGTTTTCTAGGGCTCCTTGGGTCCTCTGCGTCCTTGTTTGGTCACAGCAACCCGTCACCATAACCAGTTGTGGAGGAGCATTCAAAAACGCGTCTGCCTGTGTTGACGTCTGCGTCTGTCAATCCAGCAGTGCAGCTCTGGTCTCTTGATACCAAGAACCTGCAATTCTCATCTTCTGGACCTCACAAGTTCAAAAAGTAGAGAATTTGTTAATGTTCATGGAATTGGAGCCATGGGGCCCAAAACACAAAACTCATAGCCATCTCCAATGTCCTCTGGGGGGAATTATTCCAGACACTGATGGATGCCCCTCGGCTGTCACTTTTACCCTTCCAGGACTCTCGATGCGCTTCCATCTCCATACTGCTACTGGCTTTGTCTTGAACCTCTTTATGGGAGATCCACTCTTCAGCCCCACAGTCATCTCCACTAGTCCATATGGGAAGCGACCACCTCCCTGTTCTAGCTACGATACCAGGCATCATCCCCAGACCTTCCCCTGGATGTTTGCCCCACTGGAAACTTTCCCCTTCCAACTGGCCCAAAGTACGTAGAGGCTATAGAACATCCTTCCTCTATCTTGAGGATGCAGCAGAGTCACTGTCCAAAAAAAACTCCTGGACGTTGGAAAGGTTTTCCCTACTCACAACACGTCCCCCAAGAAAACCATGGTGGATAGTGAATTCCCCCAGGTTATCCAGGCCCGCCGGCACATTTGGAACCAATGGAAGAAAGAACCACCCTACAGCTCGGGGCTGCCTTCCGCCGCCTTGATGCAGTCTGTGCCAGGACCATACTGCGGGCGAGGGGAAAGGCCTGGGGTTCCCACTGCTACTTCCCTTCCTGCTCATCCTCAGTAAAAAGAAGCTGGGATTTACAAACTTTTTCCTACATCTCCTTAATTGTATCCCTTTAACCACTTAAAAACTTCTATCAGATCTCCCCTTACTCTACGCCTCTCGAGTGAGTGAAATTTAAAAGCTTCAATCTCTTCTCAACTAAAGTTATGCATCCCCTGTATCATTTAGGGCATCCTTCTCTGTAACTCTAACTCTAACAAGGCTATATCCATCCTGTAATATGGAGACCAAAACTGAACCGCATAGTCTAGGTGAGGTCCTGACGAGCCAAAAAAAGCTTTAAAAATAACCTCAGCACTGCTACTTTTAACACTCCTGGTAATGATCGTACCTTGCTTTGTCTCTCTCGCTCTCTCTCTCTCTCTCTCTCTCTCTCTCTCTCTCTTCTCTCTCTCCCCTCTCTCTCTCTATATATATTTTATATTATATATATATATATATATATATATATATATATATATCCGTATTTGCCGGCATAAGACGCAGTTTTTCCCTTAAAAAGGAATGCAAAGTTCAGCCTGCGTCTAATGCGGCCATATTAGCGAATGAGAGGTCGGGCAGAGAATGCAGAACAGCCGGGGGTGTATTACTAAAGGGGTCTGGAGTTATCTGTGTTAAACAGTAGTCCATGAGCACAAATTTGTAACTGTGTTATCAACAGTAATGCATAATCTAAAAGGTTGGAGTTTAAGAGAAAACATTAGCTGGGGCAACAGATAGCGTTTTTTGGGCTGCCAAGATGGCCGTGTCAGATGTAAACATCATCCACCCCCCGCTGCTGCTCTCCATTGTAAAACGTCTGATATCTCAGGTCTGCCGTTCACCTGGGATACTTCACTCGGCGACCCCCTCCGCGCACCCACCATGGGTCATTACCGCTCAGACTCCTCCCCGCACCCATGGAAAAGACAAACATCCCGCATCAGATGTCCCCTTAAACCCCGCATTCGACTCGGGCCACGCAAGTTGACACAACAGTTGGAAGGAGATGATAGAAGGGAGGCAGAAAATGGTGATGGAATTTTCGCTGGACTGAGTATTGTTGATAAATGGAATAGTGAAGCAAGAGCGTGTTAGTTTTATTTGAAAGAGTGTGAGCGGTGAGAGGGGGGTTTGTAGTATCTTGGGGAGTCTGTCTATACACGCAAGGATGGAGAAAGGGCTTTCGTGGCTTTTTTTGTTTATTGACAGCGATCATTGTACAAGGGGGGACAAGAGGTGCACAGCGTGTGTGTCTCTGTGTGTCCTGTGGCTGACTGAATTACCGGGGCTGGTGTTGCAGTTGTGTCAGCGGGACAAGTCAGGTCAGCGTCAGGTCACCACTAATCCTGTTTCCAGACATGGGGGTGGCCTAACCCGATGCAGGTGTGTGTGTGTGGTGTGTGTGTGTTAGCGCCGCTACAATGGTAAGCAAGGTGGGATAGGAGACAGCATGGGCCCTTTGTACCACCTCGACCCCTCAATCCTCACCCCTGTACCTCTACAGATAAGGAAACTGTATAAAAAGAGTGCTAGAAAAAAAGGCTGCAACGGTACCTGTAGACGGGACAAGTCTTCACACGGTACACCAAAACCAAAGACCCATCACGGCGCCACACCGTCCGCCTCAAGGCCGAATCACACCATACCATCAGGGTGACACGGCACCGTCTCATCAAAATCCGTTAGAATTTCTTACATTCAAACAAATAAGACGTGTTACACTAAACGGTGCGCCGCCGTCATGACTCCGCACATCACCTTCCTGTCACGTAACGGTTTCTGGGGAAAATATTTTAACGTAATGAGACTGTGCCGTGCTGATAATTGTCGTTTTCTAAAGGGCTTTATGTACCCAAAACAGTGTATTTTTAGATTTCAACTCTTCTTCATCCACAGAAGTGCTATTCATGCAAATTTCTTCAACCATAGCCTCGAGGCACCATGTCTGCTTAGAGGGTAAGCAGGAACTGCGGAAAATGACGGAACCGTGAGGGAATAGGGGTGAATACAAGGCACGGCTGACGGAACGCTGCCTTGATTGCAGAGTGTGAACCAGCCTTCACCTGTACCTTCCTGAAGAAGACTACCCTCGCGACTGTGATAGATTCTAGGTGTAAACCAGGGCAAATATCGTCCATCCCGACAACGGTGCCTTCAACAATTACAAAAAACAATAACAAGGTACAGATGGTACCTTACAGTGTTATCTAAATATCTTCGTGATTTTTGTGTTGGACAACCACCGATTTCGAGGCCGAAAATTAGTCTCCTGAATAGTTTTGATGTGTTTTGAAATTTAATTGGCTCTCGTTTTGTCGGACCCGCAAACATTGCTACGCTTCACACTGCCATATTTTGGGAAATTTTCGTTTTTTCTCTATATCATCTGTTACTAAACCAAAACCCACCTCTAACCTAACCTAACTCTAACCTAATCTAATTTAACCTAACTTAACTTTCTGGCTGAAATAACGGTGATTTCGGTACTTTGTAATGCCATTTTTATTCAATTGCGCATGGAAATGGGGCTCAAATACTCAGAATGAAGAAAACTACACGATGATGTAGGTAACAGTCCTAGGACTTTTGAAAGCCCACTACCAAAATAATACCAATATCTATAATGCAAATGTTCCACAAAGTCTAAACACATAGCAGAAAAGCAACAAAGGCATACCTACAACATTAAATCTAAGCTATATGTCATAGGTAGCAAAAATTAGAATGTCAAAATTTGTGGTGCATCCTGCAATATATTATGATTTATTACCGATTTGGTTACCCTGTCCTTCTCTTTACATTTTAACTAGTATAATTTTTCATTCACATTCACTGCACATGAATATTGTATTTAGGTTTCAGGCTCATAATCATTTGCTTTCCCATACAAATTCTTTTTTTTATAACATTTGCTAAAAAAAAAAAAAAAAAAAATTCCTTCAAAAACCCAATATTTTTTTTTTTCTCAAAACCTCCTTATAAAAAAGGGGTGCGTCTTATGCGCCGGCAAAAACGGTTATAAAATTTCTATCTGGTTATCTAGAGAGGGGAGGGGAGATACTATTAGATAAGAGTCTTCATGCCTCACATTTGTTAGTTTTGCGATCTATAATCCCCTTATTTCAATATAGTCATACAAGACTTATTGCATCAAGCATATCAGATCAATTGAGAGAGCATTTTGCGTGGTAGGCGAAAGTGCAATCGCGAAAGTGCGAGATGAGATAAACAGGAATGTCATGAGGTGGGATTTTTCCATGGTATCATGAATGTGGTGGCAAAATTGAAACTAACGAAAGTAGAGATCCCACTGTATATATAATGATGTCAACAATGAAAGAGAACATAAATCATCAGGGATGTACTGATATTTCAAGATGAGGTTTAGTTATGACTAACCATTCAGTGGTGGTGAAGAGCAGGAGGTCCTGAAGCCCAGCTGTAAGTCTGTTTATAACTTGAACTGGCACATCAGGTGCCCTTGCCAGGGTCACTACCCGCAATACTGCCAGAGCATCACGCAATACCACTGCCACCACAACACTCCACTCCAGACATCCAGCCTCCAGCAGCACCTGAAAGACAAATCACCCGTTTAAAACCTTAGCATTAAATTATTAGCGTATTTTTGTCGCTCCCTTACAGGCTTACAGTGTGAACTTTTCTTGTTCCATTTCGTATATCCAAGGCTACCGTTGTCCCACATTATTTCCTGTATTTGTTCATCACATACAAGATTAACCCTCTTAATCCTTTCATTACTTTCTCTCAAAATATATACTTATCTTCTAGCTTTCTTTTTTACTTTATTATATGGTTATAGACCCGTAAAATGCAGAAAAAAAACATACAAACACGTACTTGAACTTAACATTCATATATGTACAAATACATACAATGCTGACATGTATTGGTATAAGGTAAAGATGGGGGAATACGCTAAGCTGCACGTGGCCTCGGTGCTCATCTCCGTCGCATTAACCTTTGAGCCTGTGGTGCATGAGAACCCGCTACCCCGAGACACAGGGCTAGGGTGACATGCGGGTTACCATAGTAAACTTCCCCAGGTTTCCCTAGGTACCCATTTATCAACCAACCCCGCAAGGTAGGATGAACAGCTGGGTGGGCTTCACGCCGACTGGATTCGAACCAAGGCCCGCGGTGTCATAACTAGGCGTACTACCCACTACACACTGACTGGATTCGAACCAAGGCCCGCGGTGTCACAACTAGGCGTACTACCCACTACACTACTGAGGCACTATGCTCTGTGGAGCCTTCAAAAATCAAATTCCACCAAATGCCATATACGAATATTTTTTTCCATTTTTTTTTTGGGTGGAACTTGGATGAATATAATGGAAAAACATTTTTGCTACTTGCTTTTTTTGTGATACTCCTGATTTATAGACAACAAAACATGAAGCAAGTGTTGAATTAATATATGAAATGTTCTACCTGTTATAGTTTCTTTCATATCCAAGTTCATATGATAATGGCTAGGTTAGGTTTAAATTGGGGCACATTTAAGTTTGCTTAGGTTAAGTTCAAGTTTGGTTCAGGATATGTTTAGGTTATTTTAGGTTTAGGCTAGGTTTGGGTTAGCTTTATTTGGTTACTAGGCTAAATAAGGAAATCTTATGATGCACGGTTACCCGGCCGCCCTGGCTGGCTACAGTGCAGCGTAAGGCTCGCTGCCTCACAGTCAATGAAAATGCACTTTTCTACTGGTTTCTTGTGAAAATATAAATAATATTTTTGTTTTCTGGAAGTGAATAGTATCACTACTACATGGAGGAGTAGACATTCTACAGAAAAAGAAAGTATTAAGGCCGGCAGAGAGAACCCATTTCTCCTTAATAATTATCCATTTTCCTGTGGTGTAATTATTTCACACAAGTATTTGCCCTACTTACACTCCTGTAGCTCATCCCAAACTTATTACTTTAACACTGTTGCATTTTGTTTATGGTCAAGTACCTCAGAGCTAAGAGGCAAGTGGCAATAACAAAGATACAAGCATCGGAGAAGTGGAGTCAGAACTTGAACACAGCAGATGGCAGAAGATGTTCAGAGTAGCTAAGCAGATGAGAAAGGACAACAAGAATGTATAATACGCCAAGTTTGTAAAGGACGAAAAAGGAGAAATCAAGGTGGTGGAAAAGAAGGTGAGAGAAAGATGAATATTTTGAGAGACTGCTGAACGTAGAAAATAACAATGAGATGGAGGAAGTTGAATTGGTGAATGAATCCAATGAAATGGTCCAATGAAAATTTTAATAGAAGAATAGATAGAAAGAGCATTGAAGAGGATTAACGATAAAAAGGCACCAGGTCCATTGGGTGTCAGCAATAAATAAGCAGTAAAACCCTTATAACTCGGCACTGTATAACTCGGAATTTGATAAAACTCGGCAAGGCAAAGACAATTTTTTTTTTTTTTTTATACATCTATGCCTATCATGCCTTCACAACCTCTTGTGTGAACATGTAAACAGAAAGTCGGCAAAAAATAATGTATCTCGGCATATTGATGTTATAACTGCATCTCTTTGCATACACTCGGCATATCCTCAGTCGCATAAAGTCGTGTTTTTGTCCTTTTGACCTTTTCCTGCAGGCTCAGGCTCTTCAATTTCATTCCCTTCCTGCTGGAGACACCCTTGTGTGATGGAGCTGACAGCTTGAAATACAGTACTGTATGATGTAATCCCAAAACACGTAAAATAGGTGGCAAAGTAAAGCAAAGGTCGGGAACCAGCGTGTAGGCTGTCAGCTGCTGAGCTGTGTTTATGTTGTCCAAGCACTGTCTTGGATACGAATTTAGTTTTTTGTCGAAATTGAAAAAGGATCCGTTTCTGCTTCAAAAACGCAACAAGCTTGGTAGGAGCCAAAATAATAATCAATGCAAAACATTGCAAACAATATCACAAAGTAGTATAACACGCACTTCAGCAAGTGTTATTGGATTGGGATTCGTAATCCAAGACGGTGCTTGGACGACAAAAACACGGCTCAGCCTACACGCTGGTACCCGACCTTTGCTTTACTTTGCCACCTATTTTATGTGTTTTGGGATTACATCATACAGTCCTGTATATCAAGCTGTCAGCTCCATCATGCAAGGGTGTCTCCAGCAGGAAGGGAATGAAATTGAAGAGCCTGAGCCTGCAGGAAAAGGTGAAAGTGCCGGATGGATGCAGGTGCGTCCATGCGTGCTATTTGTGCTGAGTTTGGTATCAAATCCAGCACATTCTACCTGTTCACTGGTAAATGTAGTTTTTATGCTTTTACAGTACTGTATTTACAATTTTTTTTTTTTTTTTTTTTCCCATATCAGAGGAGGACATTGCATAACTCGGCAAGGGCCAGAGCCCCTATCGTGCCAAGTTATAAGGGGTTTACTGTATGCTGGAACTAGCAGGAAGGACAGGTATCAGAAAAGTAACTGGAGTTTTTGAAAATATTATGAGGGAGGAGAAAGGTCCAGAAGAATGGAAGGATTGTTTTATCTTACAACAGTTTAAAGGAATTGGAGATGCACTGTCATGTGGTGGGTACAGAGGTTTAAGGCTGTTAGAACATGGTATGAAGATTTGGGAGAGGGTGTTGTGTGCGGCTTAAGAGAATCAAGATAGATGACTGCCAATTTGGCTTTGTGGCTGGAAAGTCAACTACGGATGCAATTTTCATCACAATACATGTAGGAGAAATTTAAGGAGATGATTAAAAAAATACTTCACTACTGCAAAATCTACAGGGAAACGTTCCCACTTACATATTTTTCTCTATTTTTTTGCCTGTTACCATCATCTTCGTCTTAGCAAAAAAAACAAAAAATTGACCATCAGACCTCTTATTGCTTGCTTCTAATCTATAAATCTCCTCTAAACTTCCTCCTTTTTCTTAGCTGTCAAGACTAAATAATCTACATATAGCAGCTCCCATGGATATCCTTTTCTGCACTTATTCGTGGCTTCTTCCATCGCTAGCACAAACAAAAGAACACTGAGGACTGAGCCTTGATGCATCCCCACTTTCCTTTAACTTTCCAGTCATAAAGCCAAATTGGCAGATCGATCTTAATGATTTTCTTAAGCCATTCGCACAACACCCTCTCCCAAATCTTCATCCCATGTTCTAACAGCCTCAAACCTCTGTACCCACCATATGACAGTGTCCTTTTCCTTTAAACAGTGGCAAGGTAAAACTATCCTTCCATTCTTCTGGAACTTTCTCCTCCCTCATAATCTTTTCAAAAACTCCAGTGAGTTTTCTGATACCTGTCCTTCCTGCTAGTTTCAACATATCACTGCTTACACCCGATGGGCCTGGTGCCTTTCCATCTTTCATCCCTTTAAATGCTCTTTCCACCTTATCTTCTATTATATTTTCCATTGGACCTTCAACCATTTCAACCTCCTCCAGCTAATTGTTATTTTCTACACTCAGCAGTCTCTCAAAATATTCTCTCCCATCTTTCTCTCACCTCCCTCTCCACCACCTTGATTTCTCCGTTTTCATCTTTTACATACTTTGCTCCTTGTACATCCTTCTTGTCTTTTCTCATTTGCTAAGCTACTCTGAACTTCTTCTGCCTTCCTTCTGCTGTGTTCAAGTTCTGACTCCACTTCTCTGATGCTTGTTTCTTTGCTATTGCCACTTGCCTCTTTGCTTCTTTCATCTTTTCTCTATACATTCTTTTATTCACCTCACAACTTAATCGTTGCCAATGTTTGATTGTGATTCTTTTCTTCCTAATTTTCTGTAGCTCCTCTTCATTCAACCACCAAATCTCCCTTTCCTCTTTTCTCTTTCCCTTTTCTCTTCTTCCAGATGTTACTCTACACACCTCTTCTCCTGCTCTTGGTAGGCTTTCCTGCAGGTGGTTCCAGTCTCCCTCTCCTCCTTCCATCTAGGTTTGTACCGGATAGTGATTTTGCCAGATAACCGGATACCGGATATCCGGCAAATTGCTCTTGGCCAGAGAACCGGATACCAGATATTTGCCAAATTGCTCTTGGCCGGATAACCGGATACCAGATATCCGGCTAATCTTGGTGGCCAGATTCGGATATCCGGCCGGATATACTGTATAACAGTCTCGGCAGTTCAAACCCATCATGATATAAAGTTTCTTGCCATCAAATGTGGAAATATTTTTGAGGTGTATTTTCCAAAGACTTTGCCTGCCTGCTAACCGTGTACTTGACTGAGAATTTGGTTCATAGGGAAGATGGGAGGGTCGTGCCTACGTAGGAGTCAAAATGATGACGATTGTGGGGTAAAATGCCTTATCGCACACGCTGACACACACATACACACATACATACAAACTCTCTGTCTCTCTCTGTGTCTCCTGTCTGTCTATCTTTTTTTTTTCTCTCTCTCTCTCTCTCTCTCTCTCTCTCTCTCTCTCTCTCTCTCTCTCTCTCTCTCTCTCTTCTCATCTTTCATACTATTTCTCTCTCTCTTCCTTCTCTTTCCTTTTCTCCTCCTCCTCCTCTTTCTACACACGCTCCCTCTAATATGACATTGTCACTACTGTATCATGTATGTATGTATTTATGTACACTAGGGTCCCACACAGAACGAGAAATTGGTCAATAAATGAGGTCGTTCTATTCGCTCTATGTGAAACACATAGCTAAACTCATACCTAAAGAAGGAGGATGCAAACATCACATAGAGTAGAAAAAGCTGCCCAGTAACATAGACAGTGTTAGATAGGGCCTGAGCAGGGTGGTGGTCCGCGTATGAGAGAGATTATAGTTTGTGTACGGAAATTTTCTTATGGTCCGCGTAAGAGTGAGATTATAGTTTGCGTACGGAAATTTTTCAAAACCAACAAAAGAGGTTAGGATAACCCAGTTAGACTTCTCAGGGTTTAATGATGAAGTTAAGAAGGGAACTCTGCACTCCAGAGTGGTCAGGGTGGAGGAGGAGGGAGGCAAGACCAAATAACAGTACACTCCCGAGTTTCGCGCTTACTTTCTTCCCAAGACATAGCGCGAAATTCGCTGATCGCGAAACTCGTGTATTGAAAACACTGTAAAAATGCTTATTTAGTCCGGTGCGACGTGTACCTACCGTATTTCACAGCTTATAACACTCACTCTTTCCCCCCAAAACTATCCTGAAAATGCCCCAAGCCCCTGTCCACCCAGCAGTGAATGGGTACCGGGTGTTAGCCAAGGGTTTGTGACCCGCCTCCTGGGGTGGTGGCTTCGGCCAACACTACGTAGAGGAGAGGAGAGGAGGAGGAAGAGGAGGGAGGAGAGAAGCTTGAGCTTGAGCTTGAGTTGGGAGTCACCCAGCGGATGCTGTCGGTGAAGCCTTTTGTCCGGTGTTCTCCCACACACCCTGTATTCTGTCCTATGAACGATACCTGATCTTGATCTTGATATTACAGGTGGCCTATTCTTCATAGGCCAGGCCTTTGAACCAGTGTTTCATTAAATAAGTAACACCTCAAAATAAGTAGCACCTGACCTCACACCCCCGACGATCCTTATTTATTTACCACAAAATACTCCTTTGTAAGTGATTAACAAGGACGTGTGTGGTACTGTGGTTGCTGGAGGTACTGGAGGAGACAGGAGAGAAGAGAGGAAGGCATTGGAGGTACCGTAGAGAAGGGAGGAAAGCATTAGTGTAGTGATTAGTTAGTAAGAGCAAGGCATTGAGTGATCTAGCTCTGTACACGTCTTATGTCTATGTTAGTGTGCTTTTATGTATGACAAGGCAGGTGAAGGGATTATCTTGTTAAAAACTTCCATCTCTGTCTCTCTTGATTCGTCTTCTTCTTGTGACCTTTGACGCTTAGTATCGCTTCATAGGTTCTCTTCAAACTTCGTCTCCTTTGTTAACAGATTTGTCAACTCTTCCTTTGTCTATTTCACCTGGGATACAAAACATTTTCATTTGTTTTGGTCTAAGTGAGTGAGGGCATCAGCTGATGGTTGTGTGACAGTGTTATACGGCAATAACACTGTCACAATGCCTTCCTCTCTTCTCTCCTGTCTCCTCCAGTACCTCCAGAAACCACAGTACCACACACGTCATGGTTAATCACTTATAAAGGAGTATTTTGTGGTAAATAAGTAAGGAACGGCGGGGGTGTTAGGTTTAAAGGTCCTAATTATTTCGAGGTGTTACCTATCTTATTTAATTATCCTTGATGAGGGCTGTAAAATCCACTTAAAATCTTTCTCTGCACCGTCGAGTGGCCTAAGAACACCCACACGCTGCCCATTAACTCTACCTTCGATTGCGAGGTCTTCAGAGGACACAGGGGGGAGGCATGAGCCTGTAATCACAGGCGTCACTATATAAATTATGTCTGCGTCAGCACGGGTGAGGGCTAACCATTACAGCCCTCAAGTGAACCTCCATGGCCAACCATCCCACCCCTGGAGCTCACGGCCTAACGGCGCTGTAAGCACACACACACACACACCCACACACATTAGTAAAGTAAACTATCAGTGCCCACTTGGAAAGAGTGACCATGTACTTATTGAATTTGAAGTAAATGATAGCAAAAAAGAGGGGAGAAGAGAAGAACACAAGATAGGAAGATACAATTATGGAAAAGCAGACTTTGACGGATTAAGAAAATTTTTCGGAGACCGACTGGAGTAGTTTCCATGCAACAAGGAGTACCCAGAAAAAATGGGATGAGTTCATCCGAATTTACACAGAAGGAATAAATAGTTATGTCCCAAGGATAGTTATCAGAGAAAAGAAAAAGAATGAATGGTTTAACAGCAAATGTGAATTAGCAAGACTAGCAAGAGAAAAAACATGGAATAGTTGGAGGACAAAAGGAGGTATCAATCTTTGGGAGAAGCACAAAACAACTAGAAATGAATATGTAAGAATCCAAAGAGAAGAAGCAAGTAACTATGAGAGAAATATAATAGAAAAATGTAAGAACGAACCAAAACTTTTCTATATAAGAACATAAGAAAATAAGGAAGCTACAAGAGGCCGCGAGGCCTACACGTGGTAGTTCCTGTCACCTAACACTACCTACATCCACCTTTCTTCCCCATCCATGAACCTATCCAGCCCCTCTTTAAAGCTCCCTAATGACTCCGCACTAACTACCTGTCTACTGAGACCATTCCATTCATTCACCACCCTATTTGTGAACCAGTTTTTCCCTATTTCCTTTCTAAATCTACGCTTTTCCAGCTTGAATCCGTTACTTCTTGTTCTACCCTGGTTAAAAGCCGTAAGAACTTTTCCTACCTCTCCTTTATTAAATCCCTTTATCCACTTAAAAACTTCTATCAGATCGCCCCTTACTCTGCGTCTCTCGAGTGAGTGTAATTTTAATAACTTCAATCTCTTCTCATAACTAAAGTTACGCATCCCTTGTATCATTTTGGTCATCCTTCTCTGCACTGTTTCTAACAAGGCTATATCCATCCTGTAATATGGAGACCAAACTGAACCGCATAGTCCAGGTGAGGCCTGACTAGAGCCAGATAAAGCATTAGAATAACTTCCGCACTTCTACTTTTAACACTTCTGGTAATGAATCCTAATACTCTATTAGCTCTATTTCTGGCCTCAATACATTGTTTCCTAGGTCGGAGGTCTGGGCTCACCCTCACTCCAAGATCTTTTTCACCTTCTGATCTTTTCAGCGATACATTGCTTATGGTGTATCTATTACCAGGGTTTTTTCTACCAACATTCATAACATAATTTATCAATATTAAATTCCATCTGCCATCTGATTGCCCACGAGTTAAGTTTATCTAAGTCTCCCTGCAATATGTTTATGTCAGACTGTGATCCAATAATCCTACCTACCTTAGTATCATCAGCAAACTTGCTGATATCACTGCTAATTCCACTATCCAAGTCGTTGATGTAAATCAAAAATAGTAATGGGCCCAATATATAGATATATAAATGGAAAAATGAAAAACAAGGAAGGAATAGATAAGCTGAAGGTAGAAGGCATAGTGTACGAAGATGCATTACAACAGGCTGAGGTGATGAATCAGTGCTTACAGACTGTATTTACAAGAGAAAGTGAATTTAAAACGAAAAATATAATAGCAAAAGAAAATATAATGGAAGACATAAAAGTAGACGTAATAGAAGTAAAAAGGCTAATGGAAAGTCAAGATGTGAGAAAAGCCCCGGGTCCAGATGGAGTGTCGAATTGGATAATGAAAGAGTGCAGTAACCAACTAGCAGGAAAGTTACATAGTGTAATTGAGAGTTCACTCAAGGAGAGCAGAGTCCCGCTTGATTGGAAAAGAGCAATATTGTGCCAATTCACAAAGGAGGAGACAAAGAAGAACCATTAAATTATAGGCCAGTATCATTAACAAGTGTAGTGGCAAAAATGTGTTAAAAAATTGTGAAGGACAGATGGTTGAAATATTTGGAAGAGACAAACACACTCGCAGGTGGCCAGCTTGGATTTAGAGGAGGAATGTCATGTACTGTACAACGAATTGATTAAGCTTTTACTCGAGTGATCGATGTGACACAGGAAAGAGAGGGGTGGGTCGATTGCATATACTTGGACCTAAAGAAGGCATTTGACAAGGTACCTCAGAAGAGACTGCTCTGGAAGCTAGAACATGTAGGAGGATTGAAAGGTGGTCTGCTGAAGTGGATGGAAGACTTTTTGAGCAACAGAGAGATGAGAACAGTAATAAAAGATCAGAAGTCAGAATGGTGCAGTGTGATAAGTGGAGTTCCTCAAGGATCAGTATTGGCCCCAGTGATGTTCTTGGTCTATGTAAATGATATGACAGAGGGAGTGAACAGTTATATGAGTTTATTCGCTGATGATGCTAAATTACTAAGAAAAGTAGAAAGTAAAGAGGACTGTGAGGATTTACAAAAGGATCTAGATAAGATTTTCAGATGGAGTCAACTATGGGAAATGGAGTTTAATGCTAAAAAGTGTAAAGTCATGAAAATGGGCAGTAGCAAAAAGAGACAGAGAGGAAAGTATTCGATGGGAAATGAATGGATAATTAATATATATAATCAAAACAAAGGTCGAAAAAGATCTGGGAGTGTGGATTACGGATAATTTGTCACCTGAGAAGCATATATATAAACAAGATCACAGGAGATACATATCAGTTGCTGAGGAATATAAGAATGGCATTCAAATATCTGGATGAAGAGATGATTAAGAAATTGATAACATCTTTGATTTGACCAAGGTTGGAATATGCGGCAGTGATTTGGTCACCACATAAAAAGAAGGATATAAGGAAGATTGAGAGAATACAAAGAGCAGCCACAAAAATAGCTCCAAGCCTGAGAGATTTAACATATGAGGAAAGACTTTCAAGACTAAAACTCCCAACTTTTGAGAAAAGAATAGAAAGGGGAGATTTCATAGCAGTGTAGAGAGCATCAATGGGTCTGGAAAAAATTGATAGAGAAGATCTGTTTGTGTGGGACGATAGAAATGCAAGAGGTCATGAGAAGAAATTGAAAAGGACAACATGCAAGAGGGACATAAAAAAATACAGCTTCCCGTATAGAAGCATAGAAGCCTGGAACAACCTTGATGTAAAAGTGATTAATGCAAGAAGTATTCAGGACTTCAAAGGCAAGCTGGATTATAGTAGATTTGGAGACGGGACAGTACGAGCATAGCTCTTTTCCTGTATGTTACAACTAGGTAAATACAACTAGGTAAATACACACACACACATACACACACACACACACACACACACACAAAAAAAAAAAAAAAAAAAAAAAAAAAAAAAAAAAACGTGTACGAAGCAGGGTGAAACTCGGGGATATAATGCGCGAAAGTCGGGATGGCAAGAATTTAGGACTTCGCGAAACTCGAGGATCGCGAAACTCGCATAGCGTGAAACTCGGGAGGGTACTGTAGTCCCTTATAAAGTAGTTATTTGAAGGTGCCAGATGTGTGACCTAATAACTTTTCCGGCTACCAATCAGAGGCACCCGATACCTGTTGGCCTATATGAGTTCCCTCTCTATCTAGGACACTGAATTATTGCCTTCAATATCATCAGAATGAATGGGATCTACAGTACCCTTCTGAGTTTCACGCTATGCGAGTTTCGCGATCCTCGAGTTTCGCGCTGAGTCCTAAATTCTTACCATCCCGACTTTCGCGCATTATCTCCCCGAGTTCGCGCTGTTTCGTACACTTTCTTTTGGTGTGCCTATAGCGCCGTTTGGCAGTGACCTCCAAAGGTGGGATGGTAGGCCCTGTACTCGAGGGCTGTAATGGTTGGCCCTCGCCCGTGGTGGCTCAGGCAGGATTTTTATAAGAGTTAATGGGCTGCATTAGTAGAAGCGAAATTTGGATTTAGCTTTCCATTAATATATTTCGTTTTCTGATAAATGAATTAGCACCATGCATAAATTAGCGTTAACAAAATAAATATCATCATCAATTGGGGTATAAGCAAGCGCGCCATCCTCAGTACTCACTGATTGTGTAAGCGACTGAGGGAGGCTCTCTCTGACGGCCTTTGCTCCCGCACACCACAGTCAACCGGTCCTCTCACGCACACAGTAGTAGCTACAGCTCATTATTGTTACTACGTTTGCAGTGCTTAAGCTGTGTATTAAACTGCAGTGCGAATTGCCTAGTCTTTAAGAATTGTAGACATGGGTAGTGATTAAATATACTTTTCAGCTCACAAGGTATTTGGTATATATCACTGGCGTAATAAGTCTGGAAGATCGCCACCAAGCAGAGTCGTGATTCCTTCCATTTGTGCCGCTGTATGTTATATGGATCTATATTCCCTATTTCCTTACATTTTTCAATGTAACGAGGAATAGATCCAGAGTCCAACATCCGGAGGACATAGTCTGACAGATGAACACCATCAATAACTTTCCCAGCCCTCAAAAAAGATTAGTAAGCGTAGTGTCCCCGCGTAAAGAAATTAT
Organism: Chionoecetes opilio; assembly: GCA_016584305.1. Classification (NCBI taxonomy): domain Eukaryota; kingdom Metazoa; phylum Arthropoda; class Malacostraca; order Decapoda; family Majidae; genus Chionoecetes; species Chionoecetes opilio. The sequence goes on along the minus strand of JACEEZ010025783.1, from coordinate 169,198 downwards.
AATTAAAATTTATGTGAACTCACCTTGCTATTAACCCAAGAACTACTTAGACTGCAAGGCTACCCTATTTAGACACTAACTAAGGTATACTCAGCAGTGGTAGATGGGTTGATGATTTGAAGGCTTGATTATTATTTGTGAGAGCAGAAGTGGTCGGTGTGGGCGCTGGTGGATGGTTTTTAGTTTTCACGTGTCTAATGGCGACGATTGTGGTCGGCGACGGTAACTTTTCAAAGTCCCATCGCTTGCTTAACCCGGGCGCGGCACCGTCTTTGGTTTTATCCAGTCCTTTTTCCCTAACCGTTGATCGGTTATGTTGGCTAAACCATTTTAAATGATGGGCGTGACTAACCTTAGTGAACAAAAAGAGTGACTACACCTTTGATAGTGTAAAATCTAGTGCAAATGTTTTCCCTTGACCAAAAACCTCTGATAAAGTGGGCTGGAGCTACACACTGTCTTCCAATAAGTAATCAGCCAATGGGGTTTTTAAACTTCTGAATTTTCTGGGACATCCCCTACATTGGAGCCCTCGGGTGGCAAGGTTTGGGTAAGACGTGAGTTTTGCAATGTGCAGCGTCCCTGTGCATTGGGTCAGGGGGTTGGGTCCGCCTAGTTCGTGCTGAGGGGGGCGTTTTTGTAAAAAGTCAAAAACCTTGTAGTTGGTTTTGCAAATGTCTAATAGGAAAAAATCTTATCTTCCTACTTGGACAGAGAATCGGTCCTCTCTGAAGGCGTCATTTAAGTACATTGTTTTTAGTTTTGAAACTACTAAAATGAAAACATTCTAATGGGGGGGGTTGAGAATCTTTGGCCACTGCAGGGTGGGGAAAAAATAATGTCCTAAAAATTATTTATTGCTCCGTCCATTTTTTTTCGATAAATTCATCCTTTAATTGATCTTGAATTATCTTTCATAGCACTCCAATTTGTTTTTTTTTTCTTCAGTTTTTTTATTAACTTTTAATTGGCTCTTAACTATGTATAATTAAAAGGTACCACAGGGGCATCTATTTCCAAGGTAGTCCTACTTCTATTTCCCATTTACATAATTGACAGGTGATCATAGTGATCTAGAGTTTTTTTACCCCTTTTTGGTAACTTTTCAATATGAACCGATAGTTTCTAGATCCCAATTTTTAGAAAGGGGAACCCTTCTTTCCAAATAACTCGTTGATTTGAGTGGGTCTAATGAAGTTCCAATTCTAGAAACCAAAGGGGGGGTTGGCATGACTTGGAATGAAATTCCTCTTGTTCAGGCGGGGTTTAAGGGTTTTTGGGGGATAGGCCCCATTATAACATTACCACCGGCACTCTGAACAAAAAATGTTATGTTTTTTGATGACCTTACTTGGTAGGGCCCAAAATTTAATCACCCCAAATTATTAATTGGTATGGCCATCACATCCTCAAAGGTATTTCTAACTAGTCTAACACCTTTCTCTTTCAACATTTCAGCTGTAGATTTTTGCCCTTTTTTACGTTAAATTTATACCGATGTTATTACACAGCACTACCCTACATTTAAAATTTTTCCAAATTGGGACTAGTGGCGAACAATGTCAAAACTTTGAGCTTCTTTTTTGGGCCAAAAGCCCAAAAAAAAAAAATGGCTAATTCACCTTGCTAATTATAGGTATTGTAATAGATAAACTACCTCTCCACTAATAAATGATCTTTGTGCACCATGTAAAAACATTGTTTTCAAAATGGCTAATTACCTTGTGGCTCACCTTCAATTCTGCCGTAGGGACAGGGGATGAACTACCCCTTTTAGTTTTGCCTTTTTTAACGCCCGTGGGGTCTTTCTCACATCACCTTTAAAACAAAAGGCTATGGATGAAGGGTTTTCTACACTTCTTACAAGTCCCAGAGTAAAGGACGGGCTTTATTGCTTTTTTACCAAAAGGCGGGTTGGGGTTTTCCCCAAGGTCCTTTAAACCCTTTTGAGGCCTAGTGGAAAAATTTGGGGTAAATATTAAAGGGGAGGGTGGATTTCTTCCCTCGCAGAAAGACTTTTTTTTCTGACTTCACTGGTAATAACCCTTATTTAGGATGGCACCTTTTCTTTGAGTAGGTCTTGTGGGGGTTTTAAACGCGGGTCTATTTTAAAACTTACTACAGGTTTTTTTCCCATCGTAACTTTAGTAGGAGTGGATAACCCCCACCAAGGGGGCTCTTTAAACTCTAAAGGTGGCTGAATCGCTGATTACCTTTGGGTCTAGTTATCTAAATCTCCCTGGGGGGGGGTTTTCCTCTCAATACCTTGAAAATGTTGCACTCATTGTAAAAATCTTCCTCTATCTTTTTTACCGGGAAAAATTACTATTGACCTCTGATTTAAGGGGGTCTCGCACCCTGTTGGGTAATTTTTTCTCCCTTTCATGAACGACCACCGTCTACTCTGTCAAGGGTTTAGAGCTTCAATGGTCTTATGTGCAATTGAAAGTTATTCTGACTTTTTCCAATTCTCTGTAATTGTGAGAAGGGCTCAGAAACCCATGAATTTGCAGAAAAGATTTTTTTATTATCTGACTTTATCTTCAAAATTATCTCTAAGAACCTTGAGTGCCACATTTTTTGGGCATTTTCTACTGTTAATTCCTTACCAGCAAAATGCAAACCTCTCAACTGACCTAAAACAATAAGTTAATTTTGGAGCTCGTTAAATCATCCTATCATCAATCATTTAATTTTTCCCAGAAAATACCAATTTTTTCCCTTAAAATGGGGCAATACAATCTGGGAATTTAAATTGGGGTAAGAGGTTTGGCGTGGTTTGGGGGGTCACGCACTAATTCTCTATTTTAATACCGTTTCCATGTATTTTTTACATTCTTATCATATTGGGCTCATAATAATAATTTTTTTTCCCCCGCTTCTAATATTGAAAGTAAGCCTCTTTTATAATTATCCCATTTAGTTTTTTTGCTTAGCAGACCTGTTTTTTAAACTATTATAGTCAATAGGGGTGTCTCACTGCTTCCTCACACTTTTTATAATGCTTTTAAGCCCTCCTAATTTACCGCTAATGCTTTAAAACCCTTCCCCCCATGATTTAATTGATAAAAATTAATGAAAAGAAAAAAAAAAAAAAAAAAAAAAAATTGGATACAATTTACGATTTTTAGTTTTTCCCCGTTTAATAATTTAAATCTAGGTGTGCCGTTAACTCGCCTACCAAGGCGCAAACCCGGGAACCGTCCCCACTTTTTTAATGCAACTACAACTAAAAACCCCGGAAAACATTGCTGTTGGCGGGTGGCAGCTTACCCTCGGCCTGTGGGGGCCGGGCTGTCTGTGACACAGCGGGCCATCGAGGTGGGGAAATCAAAGGGTTTTTTCCCAAAGGAAGCGGGGGGAAACCCGGTGGTTAACGCTTTAAAAACAGACCAGTATTCTCCTAGTGCTTGATGCATCCCCCTCCCCTTTCGACGCTTTATGAAATTTATAAACTTGGCTTTTTCAAAATAAAAACCTCTCCTTGTCCAGTGACCCCCTCTCGGGGAAAAATCTGCCCCGAAGGCTGTGCAAAGAAATGTGCTACTCATAACCTTTCAATTCCCTTTTCAAAAACCCTATTTTTTGCCTCCTTGACCCTATCATAAATCTTTTGGCTCACCAGGTATGTCTAGGAGAGCGGTTGGGCTTTCTAGGGTCTTTAAAAAAATCCTACCCGACGCCCATTTCTCTTCTTTTTCTTAAATTAATTTTAATGTTTTTTATGATGACTCTGGGGGTACAATTGTCATTTTATATCGTTCCCCCCCCAAAAGAGAAATGTGAGGTCATGAGCCATGAATATTCTTTAGGGGCTGCGCTGTGCAAATAGATTAGCCCGACCCCGGGGGCTCGGAAAGCTTGACTTCCCCCCCTTCCACCGCCCACGCTGAGGGGATAAAAATGTGCCCCCAAAAGGCAACCCTGTAATTCCCGCAGATAATCCTCCCTCGGGGGGCCAAAATGTAGAAATTATAAATTAAATTGATTGGAATCACCTGCTATTACTCAAAAAGGGAATAGATGCAAGGCTACCCTATTTTTTACCTACTAAGGTATATCAGCAGGGGAGGGGTTATGATTTGAAGGCTTGATTTTATTTGTGAGAGCAAAGTGGGTCGGTGGGCGCTGTGGGTGGGGTTTTATTTTTACGTGTCTAAAGGCGCGATTGTGCGCGACGGTAAATTTTCAAAGTCCCATGCTGACTTTAAACCCGGGCGCGGCACCGTCTTTGGGGGTTATACCACCGTCCTTTTTTTCCCCTAACCGATTGATCGGTTATGTTGGCTCACACATATTAAGATGATGAGCGTGACTACACCTTTGTGTACAATCAAAGAGTGACTACACCCTTTATAGTGTAAAATCAGTGCGTGAATGCTGCCTTGACCAAGAACTCTGATCAAATCGGGTGGAGCACACACATGTACGTTTCCAAAAAGGGATCTTACTACACGTGGAAGTTCCAATATTTTTTTTCACAAATCTTTTTAAAGTTAACCCTTTGATTAAATTGTGGCTATTTCCACCCAGAAATTATTTCTATTTTAATGTATTAATTTATACCCAATCTATAAAATATATCATAGGGGGATTTTGCTCCCTCCCTTTTTGACAGGTGAGGCAAACCCACCATACCATTCTCCCGATTTAAAAGCGGGGTTTTTGTGGATAAATTTCCCCCCGCGTTTACAGGGGGGGCCTTTTTTTTACACACCCACGGCCACTGTCGTCTTCGGCCAGCCACCCGCCATGTGCTCGGGGCGGACCCTCGGGCCCTTGCCCTCTTCACTGTGTCCCCAAGTGTCTTTCTGTTGGGCTTTTTTCCTTTTTTTTGGCATTCTATAAATTTTTTCATGTATGTGTAGTATGGAAAAAAGTTTTGATGAATTTGCCATGGGTGATAATTTCCAGGCTGAAAAGAGCTTGTGATATGTGTGACAGCCTGGTGGTAAATGATATATCAACCCAGCAGATAATAGATGGCATTGTTGGCGGCAATCGCGGCAATCTGTCGCCAGAAGGGGGAATGTAAACATACCAGCGTGAGGATAGATTACGTAGTTGATTTGAATGTCTTATGGTATTTGAAATACTTGTAACAGGTAAGTACTGAGGTACTGAGTACTGAGGAAGTACTACAACATTCGTCTTGGAAGACCATTAGTATTTTTCAGGGTATTTTTTTGGGGAAAACGTGAGTCTTATAAGCCGTAAAATTACTACGCCTCGCACCGGACTAAATAAGCATTTTTACAGGGTTTTCAATACCCGAGTTTCGCGATCCTCGAGTTTAGCGCTATGCCTTGGGAATAAAGCAGCGCGAAACTCGGGAGGGTACTGTAGTTTTTCAACATAATTGTTGGCGTCTTTGGTAGCTTCCCTGGAAGCGAGCATATATTTTACCCTCCTCACTGACATCTTGAGCAACACTGACATAACCACAATATAAATTGATAGATATATGGGTGGAAACATTCACTGAGATACCACTAAGCAACTTCTAGTTGTTGCGTCCTGAAAGAGAGAACGTGGATTATTTGAAACTGCTGACCAATATACGTGACACCAATAATGTAAGAAAAAGAACATACTGACCCATACAGAGGTCATAAGCAGCAAAGGTGTTAAACTAGATAAACTAACTAGATAAACACAACTGGGTAAATACACCAACCTGCAAGAGATATCTGAGCTGTACTTCAGCATGAGGTGGTGGTCGAGGGGTTGGCTGGGGTGGGGGATCAGGAGGGCGGGAGAGTAGATCGCGAGTAGGATCCCCACCATCAGTACCCCAATCTCCACTAAGGCTAGATGTGTCATCTCCATACACTGTTCCCTCCTCACTCATCACACTTATCGTGTCACCTGATAAAAGAGCATTGAAGGATATTTAGACCTTTGGTTAAATAAAGATGAGTTAGTCATTTGCAGGGTAGAATAATATAATATTAAGAGGTATACATGAGTGGAACTTTGCCGGCAATGCCTTGCATAATTGCCTTCATGGCTCCACAGCCTCTAATGAGTATCTCTTACTCTATGGCATAGTGCTAACTTAAAATCCAGTATACCATGATTCCTTGGAGTAGATTTTACGTGTACACTTCTGTCTGACTAACCGACATTAATATATATTATATATTATATATATATACAGTCAACCCTCGATTTAACCGTTTAAAAGGGGGGAGAAGTGGTCCGTTAAAGTCAATTGTTCGTTAGAGCGAGGGTATTGCACAGGTACCGACAACGCCAAATACTCCCGCTGCACGAGTCCATAACACCGTGGGCTATGCCAATCCGCCGTAAGACTTCTTGACGTGATCCGCCGTCATTATGGACTGCGCTACCAAGGTATGTAAAACTTTCCAAGATCTCAATGTCCTCGCCACATGCATGAACAGACTGTACTGCTTCATCTAGTAAGTCTCCAAACACCTGGGCCTTGGTCTTAAGCCAGGAGACCTCAAGTCCCAAAGGCTTTGCCTCCTCGTGCAGCGCCACGAGAGTCATCACCAGGACCTCTAGCGACTCAGCCAGCAAAGATTACTGCATCTTCGCAAAAACAAGATCATATCTTAGTGTTCCCAAGGATCTCCCAATCCTTTGATCATGATCNGCCCTAAAAAGGGGGGGGGGTTTTTTTGAAAAGGGGTTTGGCTGTTTGGAATTTTTGGGGGGTTTGGGGGGGGTTTGGGCGAAGGAGGGAAGACTTTTTAAACGGGAAATAAAAAAATCAAAAAAAATCGAAGGGGTGCAGTGTTAAGTGGATTCCCAAAAGGATCGTAGGGGCCCCATTGTTCTTGGTCTATTAAAAATGACATCCCCAGAGGGATGAAATTTTTAATATTTTTTCCCCTGATGGCTAAATTACTAAGAAAAGGAAATAAAGGGGGACTGTGGGGAAATTTACAAAAGGATCTAGATAAGATTTTCCGATTGATCAACTATGGAAAAAATGGTTTTTAATCCAAAAAAGTGAAAAATTTGGAAAAAGTGGGCAGAGCAAAAAAAACCCGGAGGAAATTTTTTGTTTGGGAAATAAAAAGGGGAAAAACGAAAAAAAGGTCAAAAATTATCGGGGATTTGGTTACGGATAATTTGCACCTAGAACATATAAACAAAATCACAGGTACATATTTTTTTTTGGGGGCAAAATTTAAAAAATGGCATTCAAATATCTGGATAAGGGGTGATTAAAAAAATTGAAAAAACCCCTTGATTCGCCCAAAAGGTTGGGAATATGCGGCAGTAAATTTGGGTCACCACATAAAAAAAAGGAATAAGGAAATTGGAGAATACAAGACCAGCCAAAAAAAAATGGCCCAAGTCTGAAGATTTACCATTGAGGGAAAAGCTTTCAAGACTAAACTCCAAAAAACTTTTTGAGAAAGGGGGAAAAAGGGGGAGTTTTTATAGAGGAAGAGCATCAAGGGTCTGGAAAAAATTGATAGAGAAATTGTTTTGGGGGGGACTAGAAGTGCAAGGGGTCTGAGAAGAAATTAAAAAAAAGGGGGACACTTTTGCAAGAGGGACATAAAAAAATAACTTCCCGTAATAACATAAAGCCTGGCAACCTATGCAAAAGTGTTTTAATGCAAGAATTTTTCGGACTTAAAAGGCAAGCGGGGTTAAAGTAGCTTTTGAGACGGACATACGAGCATAGCTCTTTTCCTGTATGTTCAAAAAATATTTTAAAAACAAAATAGGTAAAAAACCCCCCACGTAAAAATTCACCCCACTGTTACTAACAAAAATTACGGGCCCAGTTTCGCGAAGCCACAAAATTCCCCTCGGCCACTAAAAAAACCCCCCCCCTAAAAAAACCCCCCCTCCCCCCCAAAAAAAAACCCTCCCCACAACCCCCTTCCCCCCCTCACCTAACCCATTTCACACCCTTTCAAACCCCCTACCTCATCTTCACTAACCTCAACATCTCCATAACAGCCTCTTCTTTACTTCCTATATACAGGGAGCTCCCGTTATACGAGCATTCGGTATACAGGTTGAAGTTCCCAAACTCGGCAACCTCGGGACCAGCGCCGAGCCGAGTAATGGAATTTTCCGACTTTTAGAACGTAGATATATTAAAGGGAAAAAAAGCATGAAAATCACTGAAAAACTGAGGTTCCGCCATCCAACTTCTTCAAAAGGTCAATTTTCTCAGAAATAGTTAACACATTGTTCTTCCTTTTCTTTTGACTTGCACCAGTAGGTGTTCCTGGACGTTTGGGAGCCATAATACCAATAACAGACCTGTAGAAGTACACAAAATAACAGTGTACACAACTCTACAGTCATAACACCACTGAACAATAACAACAAACAAATCGGCGGGAGAAACCAAGCGGCCTAGTGTGGTGGCACCTAGCGGCCGACCCGGCAACTACGCGGGCGGGGTTTTGGTGTTCTGCCGTGTTTTGGAAAATCCGGAACCATAGCAGAGTTTTGGGTGTTGCCGAGTCTTGGGATGCCGAGTTTGGGAACTTCAACCTGTATGAGAATCCGATGATACGAGATGTGTAAATTAGGGTCTATTTTCAATATACGAGATCGAAAATCTAATGATAAGACACATTCAAACTGGGGTGAGTAAAATTATCAAGTTCAAAATGGGCGCCCTACCACTCCAGGGCTGGACAAAGGGTGATTTGGTTGATCCCAGTGAGGTCACCCCTAGCAAGCCGTGACCTGAAGGGTAATTAAGCATATGGCGAGGCCTGACATTTAGGGGTAATTAGCAGGTGTGCGGCCCCAACCTTGGGACCACAGTCAGGTCACCCCTAACCTTGGGACCGCAGTCAGGTCACCCCTAGCAAGGCGTGACCTGAAGGGTAATTAAGCATATGGCTCGGCCTGACCTTTAGGGGTAATTAGCAGGTGTGGGGCCCCAACCTTGGGACCCCTACACTACCTTCTCTTGTATCACGCGGCGTCCCCTACATTACAACGTCTTTTTTGCTTGTTATGCATGATTTATGTTTAATTAATGTGCGGTTATGTTATTTTGTGTGCTATTTTCTCTTCCAGAATGCTTTTTCTACAGAATAGGTAGTACAGTGTGGGTAATATAGACGCTCTGTGTTTGTTGTGTTTGCTATAGTTTATTTTAGCTTGAAAAACATGTCTTTTTTTTTAATTTTTTTTTTTTATTGATGGGGTCCTGGAACCAAACCTATATTTTACCATTAGCTATGTGTTTCATTATACGAGATTTCGCTTTACGAGTATGCCAGGTGGAACCTAACTGCTCGTATCTTCGGGACCTCCCTGTACTCCTATCATCTCCACTCATCTCCTATAGTTTCTTCTTTCACTGCTATGTAAACTACGTCACTATCAGCGACTTTCTATTAGGAATTGAAAACCTACGAAAATTCGCTTCGATATCCTTCCTGGTTACCGAGTGAACAGTGAAGTTGAAAACAGGTGCTCCAACTTAAGAGCCCTTGTGCAACAAGCCGATATTCTGTGCGCAGTCCAGATTTACAGTGGTCTATGGCCAAGCCTTTGAACTGGCTGCTCCTGAAGAAAAAAACACGTACACAAAAGGAAAAAAGCAAAAGTAAGACTACATACAAGCATCTAGTCCTATTGTCTATTTATCATGCACCACATTCTTTCCAAAAACTTTCAGTCTCAATCATCCGTCCACTTTTCTCACCACACAGTTTCAGGACCAATAACATCCATTATCTTCCTATCCTTCCAACCACCTCATTCATTTCACATCCCATTTCAGTCAAAATCACACGCATCATTTTCATTCTCTCCTCGTTATGCTTCTCACATTATAATATCACATGTTCCACTGTTTCATTCCAACTCTATCCAACATCCATAACTTCTAACTCAAGATCAAGTTTAAGCCGAGTTTGTTTATACACGAGTGCCTCGAGTTTATGCATCTCTATCCTGTATTCAGTTTGGCAAGGCCACTCGATTGCTTAGTCCTTGTGACTCTACTTCCCCCGGCGGGCTGGGTAGCTGAGATACTTGATATCGGCGAGCATTTTATGTTAACTACTTATCATGCTGCTCGGAGCTACTCAGCTCGCCGGGGAAAGTGGAGTCGCCGGGACTAAGCCATCGTGAATGTCCTTGCCAAAATGAATATAGTAGGTGTTTTTAGCTGAGTTTGGCATGATTATACTGTGATGGCGTCGTGGTAGCAAAAATCCAACCACTCGCCAGCGAAACTTTGTGTATACATGAATGAAACTTGAAACGGGGAATATTTAGAGGTACCGCGAAACCTTGTATTCTCGAACCAAGGCTCCGTGAAACTTGGTGCACCACTGTATTGCTAGTGTTAGGCTCATACTTGTATGAAGTTAGATACAATTTCTGATGTACTACTGAGAAGAACTTTGCATATAGATAATTGTTGTGGTTTGTTTCTCAATTGTGTAATTTTCAGAAGTATGTAGTGAATGTAAAGTATGAATGATATTGATGTAACAAAGCCAACCACATACACCATAATGACAACAATATCAATTTTAATGCAAAATAGTATCCATTGAATGTGAAATTAGAACTCATATAAGCTGTATTGATTAAGGTTAAATAGTTTAAAGGCTTAAAGTGAACCTCGTCACTATTTATTGATGTGTCTTTATGGAGAATAGGTTAGAGAAACGGTTAGGACCTCATATTACATGGAATTTATAAAGCAATTCTTTTGGTATTACAGATAACAGATACACTGGCTGCTGACAGATCAAACAAGGAGATAATTGACTTGCTGACATCTGACACTCTCTTAGAGGACAGCTTGGAGAAGATCCTTGTTTCATTCACCAAGTAAGTATTACATTAACCTTTGCACATTATTACTGTGCGCTCCTTCATGAAGTGGCCACAGCATAAAAATTCCCATGGTTCCATGCATACAATGATTGCATATTTCTTAATACAGGAAACCCTTCATGCTCGCGGGGGTTAGGGAACAAAGACACCTGCGAGTATCGTACATCCGCGAGCATGACATTAGTTACCCCTCCCGCCCCGAAAATAGGTTTACGGTACAGTAAAACCCTTATAACTCGGCACGATAGGGGCTCTGGCCCTTGCCGAGTTATTCAATATGCTGAATTATGCAAATGCCCTCCTCTGATATGGGTAAAAAAAAGAAGAAGAAAAAAAAAATTCAGTACGTACATCATACAGTACTGTATTTCAAGATGTCAGCTCCATCACGCAAGGGTGTCTCCAGCAGGAAGGGAATGAAATTGAAGAGCCTGAGCCTGCAGGAAAAGGTCAAAAGGACAAAAACACGACTTTATGCGACTGAGGATATGCTAAGTGTAAGCAAAGAGATGCAGTTATAACGGCAATATGCCGAGATACATTATTTTTTGCCGACTTTCTGTTTACATGTTCACACAAGAGGTTGTGAGGGCATGATATGCCGAGTGAAAACCAAGAGATGCAGTTTAGGGGAGGCGGTAGCAAAGTGTCACCGGGTGGCGTTCTCGAAGACATGAGTTCGATCCCGAGTGAGACCCATAAATCCACTTAAAATCTTTCTGCACCGTTGAGTGGCCTAAGAACACCCACATGCCCTGTCCATTAACTCTACCTTAGACTGCGAGTGCATCGGAGGACACAGGGGGCGGCATGAGCCTCTAATCACAGGCGTCACTATATTAATCCTGCCCGCGCCACCACGGGCGAGGGCCAACCATCACAGCCCTCAAGTGAGCCTCCAGGGACTACCATCTGAGCCCTGGAGGTCACTGCCTAAAAAAACTAAAAAAAAGATAAAATAAAATTTAAAAAAATATAAAAAAAAAATAATAATAATAATAATAATAATAGAATAAATAAAAGCTTTGCCTTGCTGAGTTATATCAAATTCCGAGTTATACAATGCCGAGTTATAAGGTTTTGCTGTATAAAGAAAATGGATTTTGTTGCTTGAATGATAATGATAATGATAATTATGGATGCAAACAATTAATAATGCAGTAAAACCTCGCGTATTCGGACCCTCATTATTCGGACTTTGACATTATTCGGACCTCCTCCTCCTCCTTCTTTTTTTTGATTTTTATTTTATTTTTTTATTTTTATTTTTTTTGGTCGAAATTTTCTAGCTAATATATACACCTAGATTTTTTTTTTTTTTATATATGTAGGGGTCGAATTTTCCTAGCTATATAAATTATACACCTAGAATTATTATTATTTTTTTTATTTTTTTTGTTTTAAGGGGTCGAAATTTCCTAGTTACTACACCTAGATTTTTTTTTTTTTTTTACATATCCCCCCCATATATAATCCCCCCATTATTCGGATCCTTGCATTACTCGGACCACTCCTTGGCCCAATTAGTCCGAATATGAGAGGTTTTACCGTAGTATGAACTGTATATTACCGGTGTATTAATGATTAGTAATATAGGGTACACTACTGCATAAATGTAAACAATCGGTACCGAATAATACTTACGAGTGTTCTGTTGTCGTTGTCCTTCCGTTTTTCGTCCTCTACCCCTTGGCCATAATCCTCCCCTCTTGTGCATAACAGCTTAATGATATGGATGATTAATTATAATGAATAGTAAAGCACTAACAAAGAAATTAAGGAAACTAATGCGTTAAGTGTAAGTGGGAGGGTCATCGAGTTCATCTATGTCAGATGACGTAGATGAGGCTGGGTGAGGTGGTTTTGGTTGATCAGCTGTGTGTGTCTGTTTATTAAAGAACATGGTTATCTTGCTCTTTGCTTGTTGCTGCCTAAGCTGGTTCTTTAGTTCTGTGTATGGTTTGACAGCAGCTTCCATTTGTCTTTTTACGACTAGGGCATGCTCCATAGATGGGCCACGCTCTACAAATACAAACACAAGGTAAACAAAAGCTAGTGTTTGGACTACCTGGCGGGAACTGGCAGAGTGGTGGCCCTCTAGCGGCTGTATGCACAAACATATTTGCGCACGCCATTCAAACTCCTTATTTTTCGTATTTTTAAATTGTATTTCATTATTTATTATTATTTATCCCAAGGGTTGAAAAACCGCGAGAAATCAAATCCATGAGCCTGAAACCCGCGAGCATGAAAAGGGTTTACTGTACTCAGCAGGCCATGTGCTGTGGCTGTGCTGTGTGTGGCCTGGTGAGTTCCATGCATTTACATTTGCAAATCACTAGTTCTGCAATGAGCCCAAAATATTCCTGTCCTCAAGAGAAGAGATACTGGGGATCCGATTATCATGGTTACGAGAGAGCTTATACGCTGAAAATTTAGGATTTTAATTTAGATTTTTTCACTGGAAGACATTAGGTCAAATTTTTGCAGTGGGAGCTGTACATAATGGTTCCTTTAGTACTGTATTTACCTTCTTGTGCGTTTCTTTGTATCATGCCCAGCAGAGGCCGGGCCCTAATCATAGGCCTGCAAAAAGTTTCCACATCTTTGATTGGCTTATGATCAGCAAAGGCTGGATGATGCTCTGCCCTTTAAAAAAAACTGACATTAAACAGAAAGAAGAAGAAGAATATACACCGTATTTGTCGGCGCATAAGACTCAGCTTTTTTCCAAAATTTAAAGGGAATGCAAAATTCACCCTGGGTCTAATGCGGCCATATTACTAATGAGAGGTTGGGCAGAGAATGCAGAATCGCCGGTGGTGTATTACTAAGGGGGTCTCGAGTGATTGTGTTGAGCAGTAGACCACTGAACACAAATTTGTAATTGTGTTACTAATAATATCAACAGTAATGCATAATACCAAGAAAAAGTTGGAGTTTAAGAGAAAACAAGAGACAAGAAAACAAGGGGCAACAAGGTCGTGGTTTCTGCTGCCAAGATGGCCGTCAGTTGTAAACATCACCCCCTACCGCAATCCCGCTGCCGCTCTCCACTGTAAATGGATGAGAGACAGGGTAGGCCTTTATACCACCTCGATCCCTCAATCCTCACTCCTGTATCTCTATGGATAAGGAAATTGTAAACTGTAACTGGAAAGAGTGCTAGTAATAAGGCCACAACGGTACCTGTAGACGGGACTGAAGCCTTCCACACATCACACCAAGACCCATCACGGCGCCACAACTTCATCCACCTCAAGGCCGAATCACACTATACCATCATACCTTCACCTGTACCTTCCTGAGGAAGACTAATCAACCCTCGCGACTGTGATAGATTCACAGGTGTAAACCATGACGAATATCTTCGATCCCGACATCGGTGCCCTTCAACAATAACAACAAGACAGAGATGGTTACCTATCAGTGTTACCTTAATATCTGGGTAAATATTTTGTTATTGGGCAACCACCAATTTCGAGGCCGAAACTTAGTTTTTCTGAATAGTTTTGGAGTGTTTTGAATTAATCTGGCTCTCGTTTTTGTCGGAAATCAATGTTTGTTTACATGTGGGGGGGTGCCCGCCCCGCCCCGCAAACATTGCTAAGCTTCACACTGCCATAGTATTGATAATTTTCGTTTTATCTCTATATCATCTGTTACTAAAACAAACCCCACCTCTAACCTAACCTAATCTGATTTAACCTAACTTAACTTTATGGCTGAAATAACGGTAGATTTTCGTTAGTACATGTAATGCAATTATTATTCAATTGCGCCATGGGAAATGGGGCTCTAAATACCCAGAATGAAGAAAGCTACACGATAATGTAGGTAAGAATCCTAGGACTTTTGAAAGCCCACTACTGAAACAATACCATTATCTTTACTGCAAATTTTCAACAAAGTCTAAACATATAGCAGAAAAGCAACAACGACATACTGTACTTACATTAAATCTAAGCTAAATGTCATAGGTAGAAAATATTAGAATATCAATTCGTGGAGCATCCTGCAATAAATGATGACCGATTTTGGTTACCCTACACTGTCATTCTCCTTATATTTTAACTAGTATAATTTTTCATTCACATTCACTGCACTGTGAATATTGTATTTGGGTACATGCTCAAAATCATTTGTTTTCCCTTACAAAACCTTTTTTTTTAATAACTAAATAAATGTATGAAAAAATATATATGTCCTCAAAACACAAATATTTTTTTTTTCTCTAAATATTTATGTATAAATACGGGTGCGTCTATGCGAGTGCGTCTTATGCCCAATACGTATACAGGAACCTTTTCCGCCCCACGGGGGAGCGAGCGGAAACTCATTGCCGTGTTGAGTTCTAGGACGCCATTTATTTTTTTTTTTTTTTTCCATCAAGACGGCCAGGCAACAAATGGGTACCAACCGCTTATTGCCAGTCCTATAAGAGAAGTCAAGAAATAAAAGAGGGGTGAGCATTTAGTCGGAGGTTCTTGTTACTTTCTTGAAGTGTAAATAGGAAGTGGAAAATGAAAAGAAGAGAGTCCAAGTTACCAGGAAAAAAAAAAAAAAAAAAAAAAAAAAGCTGGTCGTAGTCCGTGTTTTGGCGCGTGTTAAGCGGTTAACGAGGTCTCCTGAATATATAATATTAATTATATATATATAAATATATATATTATATTAAATAATTTTATATTTATAATAATATTATATATATTATATTATTATTATTACAGGGGGTTCCGAAGATAGAGCAGTAGGTTCCACTGCTACTCTAAAGGAAATCTCGATACATTCCATACATGTAAATATAGGTTTGGTTCCAGGACCACAATTAAAAAAAAAGAAAAAAGACATTTTTCAAGTAATAATATGCAAACACAACAACAACGCGTCTATATTACCCACACTTACTACCTATTCTGTAAAATGCATTCTTATAGGAATGCACACAAATAACTAAACTGCACATTAAGAGACATAAAACTGTATAACAAACAAAAGACGTAACGGTGGGGAGCCGCTGATACAGAGAAGCTAGTTGCCGTTTTTGGTTACCAAGGTTGGGGCCCCACACCTGCTAATTACCCCTAAAGGTCAGGCCGCACCATATGCTAATTACCTTCAGGTACACGGCCCTGCTAGGGGTGACCCCTCATGGAGGTCAACAAATAAAAAAGGGCTTTGTCCAAGCCCGGGAGTGGTAGGCCTCATTTTGAAGTCTGAATAATTTACTCACGCCCAGTTGAATGTCCTTATCATGGATAAGATCTCGTAAAATGAAAATAACCATAATTACACATCTCGTATCTGGTTCTTGTATACCGAATGCTCGTTAACGGGACCTCTGTTCTACTCTCTCTCCTTATATATATATATATATATATATATAAAAAATAGGGTGGTCCAAAAAAATGAAAGTTCGAATTTCTCGCGGGCATGTTTGCCAAAACGTTCCTGACGTTGCAAAACGCAAAGAAACAAAAAAATAGCAGATTTGGAGGTGGTTTAGGGGTCCATCAAAGTCTCTCAACTTTTATCAACGGATTCATTATAATGTCACAATACTAATAGGAAAAATGAAAGGAAAGAGCATAAAATGTTCTCTCTGAAATAGTTTTCAACTCAATGGGGGTGAGGGTAGTTGCGCCAGTGAGCTTCCACCACCTGGAGCAGGTCCTGCTTGGTTTTCTCATCCTTGGTTAGGGAGTCGTTGTACGATGAAATCATCGCCACCCCACGCTCGGCCCCGTCGTTTGTGACGCTGAGGTTCTTCACTGTGGACACCCCCTTCTGGTACGCAGGGTTTGCTTCCCACTCGTCCACAGGGAGGGAAAGGAAGGAGATGTCGATGTTGAGGAGGGTGAGCGCGCGAACAGAGGCGCTGGAGGTGAGTGAGGGGAGCGAGGAGTTGATGAGCTGATCCGCAGCCTTGTTGAACCGGATTCGGTCGAGGTCCTTTTCCTTCCTCGTCTCTTCAGCAATCTTCTTCTTCTCCTCCATGCTGATCCTCTCCGAGAAAAGAGACAGCCCCACGAGATCGGCGCCGAGGTACCAGAGATGGCGGGAGAATGTGGTGAGGGTCGTCTTCCCGATCGCTCCGTTGATCTCCTGGAAGTGGTGCAGGTCCTTCACGAGGTTGAGGTCGTTGTACGCAGCTTCGGTCGCCAGCCCCGCCTCCATCCACGCGCGCGAGTAGAGGAGAACGACGAAGAGAGCGATCTCTTCAAGTCCCTTGCCTTCCCGCGTTGTCATTTGCACGTGGGACCGGAACATGCGGATCTTGAGAACGTAGATTGCCTTTGCCATCCAACGGGCGTGGTGGAAGGCTCCCGGCTTCTTGATCGGCTGACGGAGGTTTCCGGTGAGATAGAAGAGGGACAGGTTGCACAACTCGCGGTAGTCCTCTCGGACTTTCTTTGACTGGATCCCTCTCTCCATCGCACCGATCGATGCCTCCTTCCACGACGGAACGAGATCGATCCTCGGGTCGACGACGTTGTCGATGGCTTCGGGATCTTCATGAGGATGTAGGGCCACTGTTCCCGGAATCGCTTGAACAACTGAATCGTTGGTCCAGAGGATGGCCCCATCACCTCCTTGAACGCAGCGGCCAGGATTAGTTCGATGACGTGGTGGCGGCAGGCAAGGTTGAGAAGGGGTTTCCCCAAAGCTTCTTCTAGAAGACGACAGCAACCGGTATGAATTCCTGTATTGCTGGCTGTCGTGTCGAAAGACATACCGACCACCTTCTCCTTGATACCCCACTCGCCGAGAACTTCCACCACCTTTGTAGCCATCGCTGCTCCCGTTCCCGCTGGGAGCTTTGGCATTCCAAGCAGCTTCTCTTTTTCCAGGGCAGGACTGGAAACTATGATTGGAAGACGATCTACAAGATTCCCTTCTCCTTCTCCAGTTAAGTCGGGAAGCAATTTCCATCCCAGTGAACGATCAGAGGAGGCTCTTCTGCATTGATGAACTCTTGGAAGGAGGTCTTGATGTCCTCCGCAAGCGCCGTCCTGGTCATCATTCTGGATCGACGAAGTGTGCTTGGGAAGCAGGCGTTAATCCTGAGCTGGAAGCCACAGCCTGGAGGAGGTGGGTCGCCTTCCGGTCTGAGAGGTTCGTCCTGTCCAGCGCAGAGACCACTTCCGGTGTAACCTTCAGCCGCTTCTTGGGGGAGCTGCTGACCTGCGATGATGTTTCCCCTCGAAACGGGGAATTCTCCTGGGACGATGGTCCAGATGACGGTGACGAAGAGTCGGAAAGGTCCACCGTCGCGAACTTCTCAGCCTTTGCCATCTTCTCCTTCTCCGCCATCTCACTTTTCCGCGCCAACTTCTTCATCCGCATCGTTTCCTTCCTCACCAGCTCTTGGTCTACTCCGCCCATTGCCATTTTCCGCTCCGTTCGCTGATCCCTCAGGAAGGCTTGGTCCTCTTTGTTCTTCATGGACGACAAAGCATCCTTATGCGATATGTCGAAGAGGCGACTGAGCTCGTTCTTGAAATGGACTTCCTTTGCTTGTTGAGTGTCCGTACTCCTCTTCCTATTAATTTTCAGCTTCTCGTATTTCTTCACTACGGATTCCAACTTGACTTTGATGGAACGGATCTCCATTGTTGGGATTCTGGCTTTCACCCACACTTCCACGAGTTCAGTGACAACAGCCTCCCGGTTGCTCTTTGAGTTACATCCGAATGAGTACAACCGACGCAGCACTTCTTCTCCAGTGGGCAATTGGCGGCCAGTGAATTTCTCCAATGGTTGATCAAAGAGGAACAGTTCCGTGCTTTTCCGTGTAGAACACGCCATACTCACTCACTCTGGGAATCAAAAAGAAGAAAAAAAAAATTAGAGATAAAAAAAAAGAAAAGAAAAGAGTACTTTTAACACCGACCGACAGCGAACCGAAAGCTCAACTGACGTCTCCCTCTCTCCCACTGACGTCTTCTTCTCTCCCACCGGATGTAGCAACCCCCACCGGATGTAACAACTTCCTTCCTCTTGATGGACCCCTAAATATTTTTTGAACTGTGGCAAATTTGGCCAGGAGTATTTTCTAGTCAGGTAGAACAAAATAATCAACATGCCCCAAGAATATTCAAATTTTGAATTTTTCCCCTATGATTTTGAACCACCCTAATTATTATTATATATATATATATATATATATATAATATATATATATATATATATATATATATATATATATATATATATATATATATATATATATATATATATATATTCAGTACACTCCCGAGCTTCACGCTATGCAAGTTTCGTGATCCTCGAGTTTCGTGTTGAGTCCTAAATTCTTACCGCAAACTTTAAAAAACTTTCGCTCATCATATCCGAGTTTCGCGCCGCTTCGTACGTTTTTTTTTTTTTTTTTTTTTTTTGTGTGTGTTTGTGTGCGTGTGTGCCTACAGCGCCGTTAGGCAGTGACCTCCAGGGGTGGGATGATGGGGCCTGGAGGTTCACTTAAGGGCTGTGATGGTTGGCCCTCGCCCGTGGTGGGGCAGACAGAATTTCTATAGTGACGCCTGTGATTAGAGGCTCATGCCGCTCCCGTTCCTTACTTATTTACCACAAAATACTCATTTATAAGTGATTAACCATGACGTGTGTGGTACTGTGGTTTCTGGAGGTACTGGAGGAGACAGGAGAGAAGAGAGGAAGGCACTGTGACAGTGTTATTGCCGTATAACACTGTCACACAACCATCAGCTGAAGCCATCTCATCTGAAGCCATCAGCACTCAGACCAAAACAAATGAAAATGTTTTAGTATCCCAGGTGAAATAGACAAGGGAAGAGTTGACAAATCTGTTAACGAAGTTTGAAGAGAACCTATGAAGCGATACTAGGCGTCAAAGGTCACAAGAAGAAGACGAATCGAGAGAGACAGAGACGGAAGTTTTTAACAAGATAATCCCTTCACCTGCCTTGTCATACATAAAAGCACACTAACATAGACATAAGAAGTGTACAGAGCTAGATCACTCAATGCCTTGCTCTTACTAACTAATCACTACACTAATGCTTTCCTCCCTTCTCTCCGGTACCTCCAATGCCTTCCTCTCTTCTCTCCCGTCTCCTCCAGTACCTCCAGCAACCACAGTACCACACACATTCTTGTTAATCACTTGCAAAGGAGTATTTTGTGGTAAATAAGTAAGGATCGGCGGGGGTGTGAGCTAGGTCAGGTTCTACTTATTTTGAGGTGTTTCTTATTTTATGCAACACCGGTTCAAAGGCCTGGCCTATGAAGAATAGGCCACTGGAATATCAAGATCAAGATCAAGTATCGTTCGTAGGACAGGGCTGCGTTCAGTAGGGTTCCCCCGCACAATATGTATATCGTCTCTTCCCTACTGAACGATTCACGATACATTTTGCACCCAAGATAGCAGCTGTCAAAATTTATTACTGTGGCTATTCTGATTCTCGCAGAATAACTTGTTGATGCCCCTGTATTTGATGCAGCAGAAGTTATAGCAGCAGGAAATGAAATATTAAGTAAGCAAAAAGAGGAGAGAGAAGAGTTAAGACTTTCTTTATCCTTTGTTTACATACCCTTATTGGGGTGCGAGCAACCCAGCGGCAAACCAGCTCCCCGAGTCGGTGTGCGAGAGAGCAATATGTAAAGCAAAATGTACGGTGAATTTGCAATACATACCGTACGTATTGCCCTACTGAACGCACCCCAGAATACGTGTGTGGGAGAACGCCGGACTAAAGGCTTCACTGACAGCATCCGCTGGGTGACTCCCAACTCAAGCTCAAGCTCCTCTCCTCCCTCCTCCTCCTCTCTTCTCATCTGCGTAGTGTTGGCCGAAGCCACCACCCCGGGAGGCGAGTCACAAACCCTAGGCTAACACCCGGTACCCATTCACTGCTGGGTGGACAGGGGCTTGGGCCATTTTTAGGATTTATTTTTTGGGGAAAAGTGAGTCTTATAAGCTGTAAAATACGGTAGGACACCTCGCACCGGACTAAATAACCATTTTTACAGTGTTTTCAATACCCAAGTTTCGCGATCCACGAGTTTCTCGCTATGCCTCCGGAAGGGTACTGTATATATACAGTGGTGCCTTACGTTTGGCGAGTCTCAGTTTGGCGAAACACAGTATTGGCGATAGGTTGGATATGGTACCATAATCCTAATTTGGTGCTTCAAATCCACTTTTGGCAAGACGCTGATATCACGGAATGACGTCGGCCCAGAATGCACCGCCCGCAAGCGTCCACATTGGTGTTTGTTATCTCCTCGGCAGCAATCTTGACGACTGTGCTGTTTTTTTGCTCCAAATGGCGGTACTTGTGGCGTTTCGCGTTAAGACTATGGCATCTAGAAGTACTGGTGGTGGTGGTGGTTCGAGGAAGCCAGGTGATGATAAGGACAAGGGCAAAAAAGCAGAGAAATGAGAGTGGAGGAAAGGTAAACACACAATCACAACCACCACCGCCTACACAACCACCACACTCACTCGTCTCACCAGGCCTAACTCTAAATAATTCATGGTAAATAACATCTGTTATCTATTATCTATTGTCTTTTGTATTGCTGTTAATGTTTCATATAATATGTCTTTGCTTATAAGCAGTTAAAGTACAAAAATGGAGGTCAAAAGGGTGAACTCGGACCTCGTCAAAGACTAGGCTCGTTGTCAGGTGGGCTGTGAGTGTTGTGTGGCGGCAGCCTGCAGGCGGTTGAGGGAGACATCCAGGAAGCAGGATGTTTTTCTTATCCATAGGTGCGGGGAGGAATCTGAGCTGTAATGACCCATGGTGGTGGCAATTAAGGCGTCGCCTACCGAGGTATCCCAGGTGAAGCGGCAGACCCAAGATATCAGACGTTATACAGTGGAGAGCGGCAGCGGGAAGGGGGTGATGTTTACATCTGACGGCCATCTTGGCATCAGCAACCGCCACCTTGTTGACCCAGTACTTGTTTTTTCTTACTATTATGCATTACATCGGCGCCTTACTCTAAATAATTCATGGTAAATAACATCCTTTATCTATTATCTATTGTCTTTTGTATTGCCGTTAATGTTTCATGTATAATGTCTTTGCTTTAACCCGTAAGTGGTCACATTAAATAACACCAATAGTACTCCTCCTGGTCACAATTTTTTTTTTTTTTTTTGCCTTCAAATTACCCATAATGACGACAGAAAATATAAAAAATGGTTAAAAATCCAAATCACCTCACTTAAAGGTCCCGCGGTGACCTGCCTCGCTAAGCGGTGATGCCAGATGTACTCACTGCAGCGGTGGTGCAGTACTTGTGATCGATGTGGTAGCCGCATTTATACACCTATCACATAGTTTTCTATTCTTTACTATATATTACTATGCAAAAATATAATATATCACACTAAATCAGGTTTATCAAAAGCACACATGGTTTCTTTATATTACTACTTGGCAACGTCGCTCCCACCACGACTCGTGGATGTCGGAGCGATATTTCATCATTCACCACATTTTTGTACACTAATCACTTCTCTAGGCTATCTATATCTATGAAATATGCTTATTTATAAACAAAATCACTTGTTTTCGTGTATAAAGCACTCCATTTGCAAAATACAGGAGAACCTCATTTAACCAGCATTCAAAACAACGGCAGCCTCAAAACAATGGCACTAATCGACCCTGGCATTTTTTTTTTTTTTTTTTTTTTTTTTTCTCCCCCGGGCCTCCAGCAGGGAGGATCACGGGCTAGCTTGAGCCCGTCAGAGATCCTGTGAAAAAAGAGAGGAGAGTGTTTGTGCTGCTGGCGTGTGACACGAGGACTGGCTTGTCCATCCTGACGAGGAGTGCGGGGTAGAAAGGGGCACTCAGCAGGATAACCCAGGCATTAATTAGGTATCATTATTTCAAAAACTGAGAAAATAGGCAGAAATTTAGTTCAAATTTGGCGGGGTACGCAGGGTTGGCAACCCTTTCATCCCTTTCACTGGTAAACTCTGGAACTCTCTTCCTGTTTCTATTTTACCACTTTCCTACGACTTACATCTTTTCAAAAGAAGAGTAACAAGACACCTCCCGAACTAAATTGGCTCACCCCTCTTTTTTATTTTATTCTCTTACTGTCTTCTTTATAGGGACTGGCAACTAAGCGGGCTTTGTGTAACCCATTTTTGTTGTGACCTTGGCCAGTCCATTGTGATGGGAAAAAAAAAAAAAAAAAAAAAAAATGGGATTTTGGGCGATTCCATAAGAGTAACTCTCAAAACAACGGCAAAATGAGTTATCCGGCATGCGCTCCCCCCCCGAGGGTGCCGGATAAACGAGGTTTTCCTGTAGTAACACTAATATTACGGAATATTTGATGTCATTTTTTTTCTTACGCTAAAGGTATTTCTAAGCGCCTTATCTTCCACATTATATACACAAACATTTACCCCTGCTTCTCAGTACTTTGCCAGGGTAAGAGCTTTGCCAGGGTGTTCTCCCCCTGGCTCGGGGGTTACTGACTGACTCGGAGTCGGGGGTTACTGACTCACTGAGGGACGGTGGAAGAGGTGGGGGGTACCGTGGTGAGCGTCCCATCTATCAAAATGGCACGAAACTGTAGGACAAGCTGCTGGACACTCCCAGGAACATAATTACTACTGTGAGCAGAATTTTCAAATCCGTATGTGGCGGGAAATTAAAGAACGTACTTGAACGTTGTTGACCACAGATAAGCCCCTCTGTGATGACGTACTACAGTACCCTCCCGAGTTTCGCACTTGCTTTCTTCCCAAGGCATAGCGCGAAACTCGCGGATTGCGAAACTCGAGTATTGAAAACCCTGTAAAAATGCTTATTTAGTCCGGTGCGAGGTGTACCTACCGTATTTTACAGCTTATAAGACTCACTTTTTCCCAAAAAAATATATCCTGAAAATGCCCCAAGCCCCTGTCCACCCAGCAGTGAATGGGTACCGGGTGTTAGCAAAGGGTTTGTGACCCGCCTCCCAGGGTGGTGGCTTCAGCCAACACTAGTTAGAGGAGGGGGAAGAGGAGGGAGGAGAGGAGCTTGAGCTTGAGTTGGGAGTCATCCAGCTGATGCTGTCGGTAAAGCCTTTAGTCCGGCGTTCTCCCACATACGTATTCAGTGAGCTTGAGCTTGAGTTGGGAGTCACCCAGCTGATGCTGTCGGTGAAGCCTTTGGTCCGGCGTTCTCCCACACACGTAGTATACTGTTGGGAGAGAAGCAAAAGGGGGAAGCAAAACTAGGTGTTTAATTTCCTTCCTCTCTCTGCATCATATTCATACGGGGTCCCCCTTCACTGAGGGGCTCTCTCCTGCCTCTCATTCTCTCTCATGCGTGCTCTCCAAGAATTCTCCAAGAATTCTTTTACACTTTCAGTCACACGACTGTCACTTAGCTGTGCAGCGTTTTGAATGTTGGTAGAAAAAACCCTGGTAATAGATACACTATATGCAATGTATCGCTGAAAAGATCAGAAGGTGAAAATGATCTTGGAGTAAGGGTGAACCCAGACCTCCGACGTAGGAAACAATGTATTAAGGCTAGAAATAGAGCTAATAGAGTGTTAGGATTCATTACCAGAAGTGTTAAAAGTAGAAGTGCGGAAGTTATTCTAAAGCCTTATCTGACTCTAGTCAGACCTCACCTAAACTATGCAGTTCAGTTTTGGTCTCCATATTACAGGATGGTTATAGCCTTGTTAGAATCAGTGCAGAGAAGGATGACCAAAATGATTCAAGGGATGCGTAACCTTAGTTATGAGAAGAGATTGGAGCTATTAAAGTTGCACTCACTCGAGAGACGCAGAGTAAGGGGCGATCTGATAGAAGTTTTTAAGTGGATAAAGGGATTTAATAAAGGAGAGGTAGGAAAAGTTCTTACGGCTATTAACCAGGGTAGCACAAGAAGTAACGGATTCAAGCTGGAAAAGCGTAGATTTAAAAAAGAAATAGGGAAAAACTGGTTCACAAATAGGGTGGTGAATGACTGGAATGGACTCAGTAGACAGGTAGTTAGTGTGGAGTCATTAGGGAGCTTTAAAGAGGGGCTGGATAGGTTCATGGATGGGGATGAAAGGTGGATGTAGGTAGTGTTAGGTAACAGGAACTACCACGTGTAGGCCTCACGGCCTCTTGTAGCTTCCTTATTTTCTTATGTTCTTATGTTCACTCCTCCACTCAGCACACAACCCCAGCAGGTACTCCATCTGCTTATCCACACTCCTGTCTCTCATCTCTCGCCATTCCTCCACTCTGACTTCTCCTACCACTACCTCCAACATCTTTGTTCTAGCATACTCATACCGTTCACATTCCAGCATCAAGTACTCCACAGTTTTATCCACTTCTGTCTCGCACATCACACACGTCTTGCTAACACCATTTTTCCATCTGTACATACGACTATTTACCTCTTTAGCGATACTTGATCTTGATATTACCATAATGTATAAAATCACACACCCACACACACCAAAAAAAAAGAAAAGAAAAAAGTGTACGAAGCAGCGCAAAACTCGGGGAGATAATGCGTGAAAGTCGGGATGGTAAGAATTTAGGACTCAGCGCGAAACTCGCGGATCGTGAAACTCGCATAGCGTGAAACTCGGGAGGGTACTGTATATATACAGTAAACCCTCTCATATTCGGACTAATTGGGCCAAGGAGTGGTCCGAGTAATGCAAGGATCCGAATAATGCAGGGATAAAATAATAATAATAATAATACAAAAATAAAAAAATAAAAAAATTAGGTGAATATAGAAAATTTCTAAGTCATGTAAATATCAATAAACATAAGATAAATCATGTAAATAAATAAATCTACAGTAAAAATACACAATACAGTACTCTACAGGAGTAGTGTACAGTAGCTACTATCAGTCTTACATCTGGCAGCGGCAACCGGCAGCAGTATCATGATGGCGGAGATTTCCTCCTCCTTCTTGGTGTTGTCTGTAGGGCTGCGAGGACCCCTTGAGGAGCCCTACGATCCCTGGTGATATCCTATTATGCTATCACAGGCGTGGTAGCTGACCTGTCTTCTTCAGGAAGGCACAGGTGAGGCGGATGACAGCGTGTTGTCCTGAGAGGTAGGCAGGGCGCCAGGCGGGGCAGGTCGCTCGCCAGCAGGGTGGGCAGGGTTTTACGTCATTACTAGTTATTATACATCGTAGTGATTATGGTGAGATGTTATATATACACGCGTAATTATTTAGGTCAGTGTAGTACCGTGTGTCGCCTTAAATAAGGGTTATTTAAAGGTGTTGAGGTGGCGTGGTAGCCAGTGACGGGGAAACATTCTTGCCACAGCCACCCCGTAACACTAACGGAAAAAAGTTTCCGTGTGACATGACCTTTAAAGGCCATGCAAACGTCTTGTTGACTTGTGATTGGTCGAGAAGTTTTAGAAACAGTTTGTCATTGGCTGGTGACTGATGACAAGTTTGATGACGTCATTACTCGTCCAAGCCAGTCAGGGCCTTCCTACCTGTTAACTACCTGACGAGGGTAGCTTGCTGGATACGGTAGTAAGGTAAGGGCAGGTAGTATCTAGGCGGTGGGAGAGTGGGTGGTAGCTGGAGATATGACCTCCGTTGCTGGATCTGGGTCCAAGGCTCAATGGCCTCAGGTCACTCGCCAATACAACATTTGGACACAACAAAGAAACCACAATTACAGTATACAAAGTATATGCTCAGTGATGGATTAGAAATGCTCTGTTTGGCTGCCTGGGCCTCTAACCTCACTGACTCACGTCATGACACCCTACCTACCCCTAAAAAAAAGGAAAGAAAAAGAAGAAGAAAAAAAAAGTAAAAAAAAAGAGGAAAAAAAGGTCAGAATAACGTTGAAGTCCGAATAATGAGGGTCCGGATACGGGAGGGTTTACTGTATATATATATATATATATATATATATATATATATATATATATATATATATATATATATATATATATATATATATATATATATATATATATTATATATATATATATATATATATATATATATATATATATATATATATATATATATATATATATATATATATATATATATATATATATATATAATTTTATATATACAGGGAAGTCCTGAAGATACGAGCAGTTAGGTTCCACCTGGCATACTCGTAAAGCGAAATCTCGTGTAGCGAAATACATAACTAATGGTAAAATATAGGTTTGGTTCCAGGACCCCATCAAAGACATGTTTTTCAAGCTAAAATATACTGTAGTGGTCCCAAGGTTGGGGTCGCACACCTGGCTAATTTCCCCTAAAGGTCAGGCTGCACACCTGGCTAATTACCCTTCAGGTCACGCCTTGCTTGGGGTGACCTGACTGGGGTCAACCAAAATCCCCCTTTGTCCAGCCCGGGAGTCCTGTTTTCAGTCAGTTACCTACCAACCACTACAGTGAGAGGAACACTACTCCTCCTCTCCCTGTGTTCCTCTCACTGTCGTGGTGTGGTAGGTAGGTAACTGACTGAATACAGGACTCCCTGGCTGGACAAAGGGGGATTTTGGTTGACCCCAGTCAGGTCACCCCAATCAAGGCGTGACCTGAAGGGTAATTAGCCAGGTGTGGGGCCTGACCTTTAGGGGAAATTAGCCAGGTGTGCGGCCCCAACCTTGGGACCACTACAAAACTATACCAAACACAACAAACACAATGTTTGAATGTCGTAGCATTGGATTTTCGATCTCGTATATTGAAAATAGACCCTAATTTACTCAGCTCGTATCATTGATTTCTCGTATACCGAATGCTCGTATAACGGGACTTCCCTGTATATATATACACTCAACCCTCAGCTATCATGCCTTATTGGTGCCGCTATCGGCGCGCTATAGCCGAAATCGCGATAGCCGAACAATAGAACTAATGGTAATAATTCTAATTGGTGCCAAGACCCCCATGATGACCACATATTTTACCACTTTTTTTCGATATTTTGATACTTTCAACCAGTAACTCAATATAACAGGGATGTCAATTTTCCGCGGATTCGCGGATTCCCGAGTACAGGGAGGTCCCGTTATACGAGCATTCGGTATACGAGAATCCGATGATACGAGATGTGTAAATTAGGGTCTATTTTCAATATACGAGATCGAAATTCCAATGATACGACATTCAAACTGGGGTGAGTAGAATTATCAAGCTCAAAATGCGCGCCCTACCACTCCTGGGCTGGACAAAGGGGGATTTGGTTGACCCCAGTGAGGTCACCCCTGGCAGGCCGTGACCTGAAGGGTAATTAAGCATATGGCGCGGCCTGACATTTAGGGGTAATTAGCAGGTGTGCGACCCCAACCTTGGGACCGCAGTCAGGTCACCCCTAGCAAGGCGTGACCTGAAGGGTAATTAAGCATATGGCGTGGCCTGACCTTTAGGGGTAATTAGCCAGGTGTCGGCCCCAACCTTGGGACCTCTACACTACCCTCTCTTGTATCACTTGGCGTCCCCTACATTACAGCGTCTTTTTTGCTTGTTATGCATGTTTTATGTTTAATTAATGTGCAGTTATGTTATTTTGTGTGCTATTTTCTCTTTCAGAATGCTTTTTCCACAGAATAGGTAGTACAGTGTGGGTAATATAGACGCTGTGTGTTTGTTGTGTTTGCTATAGTTTATTTTAGCTTGAAAAACATGTTTTTTTTTTGTTTGTTTTTTAATTGATGGGGTCCTGGAACCAAACCTATATTTTACCATTAGTTATGTGTTTCGTTATATGAGATTTCGCTTTACGAGTATGCCAGGTGGAACCTAACTGCTCGTATCTTCGGGACCTCCCTGTATATGTATTTTATTGCCAGCTGGGTCATTTCTGTGAATCGTGTAGACTCGGGCTAAAAAATTTGGGGGTGGGGTATACATAGTTGCCTAGCCCACAGCCGAACCTGACCCTGGCCACTGATCCAGCACAGACCATAAAACATTTTTTGGCTGCCTAGCGGGAAGTTAATACTAGGCTGCCGATATCTCCTGACTCCACTGCTACAAGTTTGCTCAGGAGGCAGTATGTTGGGGGTGGAATACAGCAGCCCACAGCCAGTATGTTGGGGGTGGATTACAGCAGCCACAGCCAGGTGAGATAGCTCTGGTGATCCAGGGGTCTGGTATCGATTGGCACACTGCCCTCACTGTGTCAAGTTTGCAGGCTCCAGGCCTGGAGAGTTCAATGCAGGGATGCCACAACAGGAGGCAAGCCAGATTGGCCAGAGGGTATATACTCAATATAGTATGGCTAGAGGGTATATACTCAATATAGTATGGCCAGAGATATATACATATACACAAATTGTGGACACAAAAACAGACAAAATTGAGACCAGAAATTATTATAGATATAACCAAGGACCTCTCAGAGCATGAAATTTACAAAAAATTGAACCCCCAGCTGGGAGGTTCCCTCGCTACGGTCGGTCAGCCTCGCTACGCTCGGATGAGTTGATCGCCCTATTATTTTATTTCAGAGGTTTTTTTCTTTTCTTGTTGACATCCCTGGTATAAGGCTAGAAGTGCTCTTTTCCTATGCATTTTGATGTGGTAAGAATGATGGTTACATTATATAACATCGGAAATGCCTCATTAGGTTAGGTTAAGAATTTTCCAGGATTAGGCAGGCTTATCCTTAGACCTTATCAGGTATATATCTTTATGTATTTTCGTCCTAATGTCATCCCATAGTGTTTACCGGATACATTTCATGCCATCCAAATAATCTGCTCTCTGCATAAAACTAGTTTCAACTCTCCCAACCCAAAACCCCACATTCCTGACAGGTCTCCAGGTTTGTTATCGAGGAGGTGGAATGTCTCCCACGCCACCTACTGTCTCCCTGGGACCACCTACTGTCGCCACCCATCACGACAACACATTATCAATAACTTGTCATCCGCCTTACCTTACCTGTCTTCTTGAAGAAGACTGATCAACTACCACGACTGTGATAGCATCATAATACATCACCAGGGCTCATATGCTTCTTCAACGGATATTCGTGGCCCTAAACAACACTAAGAACTGAGGGGTAATAATGGCAAAATGAGGAATTTCATACGATCTGTAATGTCACAATAATTTGTAACACATCAAAATGCATGGGGAAAAGAGCACTTTTGACCTCATGCTTAATTCCTCGTTGAAAGTACCAATTTTATCCTAACAAACAGCTCAGCAATGCTAAATGAACCCAAATGTTGACAGTTTCAAGGGTCTTTGAGCAACATAGTCTCCATTTCAATGTTATAATGATTGAAAACGATACTATTATTTCTTTCATATCATAATAGCATACCATAATCAACTGTATACAGGTTGACCATCACTAATCCGGCAATCAATATTCCGGTTCCATCAGTTTTCCGGCATGAATTTTGGAGCGCAGTCTCAAATTTCCCGGGTTGGCGCGCCACTGTTTTCGGGACCCAGACCAGCTGTACCCAGAATCAGCTGTAAGCTCACGCTGCCGACAGCAAACAGGCATTTCTTCTCATTTATTTGCCGTAATTGTTAAAATCTGCTGCTG
The DNA here is from genome assembly GCA_016584305.1 of Chionoecetes opilio. Classification (NCBI taxonomy): domain Eukaryota; kingdom Metazoa; phylum Arthropoda; class Malacostraca; order Decapoda; family Majidae; genus Chionoecetes; species Chionoecetes opilio. Next base: position 138,856 of record JACEEZ010025783.1, on the reverse strand, counting down.
TATAGCTTTTTCTGTTACAATATATAGAGCATATATATTACAGTCAGGGGACAAAACATCAATAATCCGGAAATTCCGAAAATCCGGCAGTCCTAAGGTCCCGTGGTTGCCGGATTAGTGATGGCCAACCTGTACACATTTCGTCTTCGTTTATATATTCACCGCTGACGAGAAATGTCCTACGTGGGCCGCCATCTTGATTAGCGGCCACAACAGGCCAACATATGTTTGTGAAGAGGGAATGGTGCTCCCCGGCACATTTAAGGCTTTAATAGTATCAATCATTGGGGGCATACGCCGGGGGGCGCGTCGCCTCGCTCACCCTACGACGCCACTCCCGGGGGTCACCACGCGCGAGTCCCCATGCAGGCTCCTTTCCCATACCAAGCAGCTCTCGACAAGAAACATCAACTTGCCCCAGCCACGAGCCTTGTGGGCACCCCCTTGGCCTCCTCCATGCCGAATTGTCTCTTACAGATACAACCCGATGGGAAGGATCGGTTTCAGGGTAGCGTGCCACATGCCCATATAGCCGAAGTTGGCGCTGACGGACTATGCAGGTAATAGGCCTCGATTCAGTCTCATGGTGCAATCGCTGATTTGACACGTAATCATCCCAGCGATACCCCATGATTCTGCGAAGACACTTATTACCAAAGGCATCGATTCGTCTCTTCAAGTCACTATTTAGTGTCCATGTCTAGAGTAGAGTAGACCATACTACGATCTATCGCAGCCCCTGGAGGTTACTGCCTACAAATGCTACAGGCCGAAATGTAAAAAAAGAAGTACAAAAAAAGATGCATGATAGCCGCGAAACGCGTCAGCGTGATGCGCTATAGCCAACAGTTAGAAAGAAAACTTATGACGAACGTGCAGAGAAAGGGATAGAAACCAAATGAGGGTAGTTTTGAAATTTAAGATTAGTGCCAAACTCTCAAAAGCCTTTGATATGTCAAGGGCAACAGCAAAAGTTTCACTGAAACCCCTAAAGGAGGATGACCAAGATTCAGTTAGGAAAGCTAGAAGATCGCCAGTAGATCGCCCTTTACGGAAACCGTACTGACGATCAGATAGAAGATTGTGAGCAGATAGATGCTTAAGAATCTTCTTATTAAGTAAATAACAAGTCAGTTTTGTTAATGCTTAGGAGCCTTATCCTATTTTTATCCTATAATTATCCACTTTCAACCAGTGTAATAATACCCTCAATTTACAAGAATTTGGTCTGGCCAAGACTGGCTGCAGCCATGGCAACTACAGTGCGATAGACATGGTTGGGGCGTGATAGACGTGTTACAATAAGTTACAATAAGTGGCTGTGAAATTTGTACATCTATTCGTATCAGTGCAGTCAGCCCATCATTCAATCATTGTTAAGTTGTGTGCATTGCCCGTGCTCAAGGCTAACAGTCAATGCTAGCATGAGGAAAAATAGGAGGGAAGAGGCTGCAGATTTTGGTGTCTGTACTCTGCATGTTCATTCATTCCTTTTTTCTATACCCATTAATGGGTTAAAATAATAGTATATGTACTAATTTAGATTTTTTATTCACCATACAACTTTCTTAAATGTTTCAGTTTTATTGAATCAGTTATATACGAGCACTTATATTGTTTAACCTTTTTGCCATACCGTGCACTCAAGCTGCACATGGATGAATAAAATGGCATAATGAAGAACATGTATGACTGCTATGAAAAATTTAAGGTGTGGCTAAAGATTGTATTGTGCAGTGACATCCTTACTTTAATGTATTCTAGGTGTACAGCTATAGCCGTACATTACCCTCACACTAAGGGGTTAAATGAAGGAGCTCTATGGGAGCCATATTTTGTAAGTTTGAGATGCAATCACAACTACTTAGTAGGCAACTTTACATTTTTTAAAGTTGAATTAACATCACTATCAATGTCTAATGCAAGTAATAATACCTAAATATTTATCTTAAGGCAAACCCCAGAGGTCCGGGAGTGCCTTGGAGTGGCTCTCTTTCAGGCTGTGTCTCAGCTGGAGCAGGAGCTGTGTGCTCAGGTCTGTTCCTATTTTGTACATTCTGTTCATTGTGTAATTTGATAAAGACTTTTAAATCAGTAATAGTGATGTTAAGGATGTAGTTTTGTATTAATTTAACTAGTTATCTAGATAGTTACTAAGGCATCTTGGCAACACAACTATAATATTTATTTAGTCTTTCAAATCAGTGTAATGGATTTTTGTCAGGTAAAACCATTATAGCCAGAACCAGCATCTTCTTTCTGTTTAACGTCAGTTTTTCCCATAATATCTTATGAGGATAGACGACCGATGATACGCTTCCAACTATCTCTATCCGTTGAATCAACTTCTTCAATGGCCAATGCTGCCAGATCCTCTTCAACACATTGCCTCCATGTCTTCCTTGGCCTGCCCGGTGGGCATTGACCTCGAACTTCCACTCTAACAGCTCTTCCCAATGCCTCACCACCTTCTCTCCTCTTCACGTGCACAAACCACCTCAATCGCCTTACTCTCAGCACTGTACTTAGCTTCTTCAATTCATATTTTCTTGCCACCTCTTCACTGGACACGTCTCTCCATGTGATCCCAGTCATATGCCTCAACATTATTAGATTACAACCAACCAACACATCCTCCAACTTCTTCAAAGTCCATGTCTCAGAACCATACAGCAATACTGATCTTATACATGCTTCAAATACTCGTCCTCTGTTTTTCAGTGGAATACTCTTGTTTATCAGCAGTCCCGCTATCTCTCTCCACTTCATCCATGTACTTGCTACCCATGTTCTTACTGCTCTCTCCACTCCACCCTCGCTATCTAACTTGTCACCAAGATAACAAAATTGTTTCACTTCTTCAATTACATCCCTATTTACTTCTATAGTTTCTACCTACTCCATTTCTGGTGGGCCCCCTCCGTTGATTCTTCTTACACACACTGGACAGCAGAAATCTACCACCCTATTCAGGTTTCCTAGTCCCGAACATCTTTTATGGAACCACTTGTCACATTCCTTGCAACGAATAGAGTTTACTCCTACTCCACTACCGCACACTCCACAGGGGAAACCTTGCTACTTGTATATTTTGCTCTCTTTTCTTGCCTGTTACCATTATCTTTGTCTTGGACATATTCGGTGGTTACAGTAATGCAATTGATCTATCACTTTATTATGTGAAAGTCTAATTTAATATTGAGGTTTTTTTTTGTTAGGAATTATTATTATTATTTTTTTTAATAGGAATAGACTAGAGCGATGATTAGACTGCAGTAGCTTTTCTCCTGTTATGCTGGTGAGTTTCGATTTACATTACACTCTTAGCTATACATTATAGTCAGGTTTCAACTTAATATATTAATACTGAAGTCTTTGGTGAGGAATCAAATCATACACAGGTATTGGTAGAATATGGTTATAATTTTATCTTTGTGTAAAAGCTACTTATTCCTAGCAGGTAACAGGTATGCTGCTGGAGCTACCTGTCTTATCAGTGAGTCACCTGCTCACTGACCAAAATCTCTTGATGGAGGCAGTGAAGAAATCCAGAGAAGAGTACCTCAACTTCATTCAGGTCAGAGACTGGACTCTTACATAGATTCAATATCCATTGTAAAAAAGATAACATTAATTGTAAGCAATGGAGACTTTAATTGACTCTCTTTCCAGTGTTACCTTTTTAACAGTTTTCATTCACTTATAGGAAGGAGTTTGCAATGTGTTAATTTGTTGAGTAAATATTACTGAAATTTTTTGAAAAATACAGAATGACTAAACCAAATGATATATTCAAGTATAAAAAAAAGCAAGACTGGAGAAGAAAACTATGTGATTGTGTTTACACTCTACTTGTTCTGTGTGTGGAAGGGGGAGTTGGGTTGGGGTACTGTTAGACCTTAAGAACTCGGACTCTCAATGGTTCTGGAATGGTACCGAATCTTCCACCTCCCACCCCCACATACACATACTACCTGTTGTAAACATTCGCAGTCTGACAGGACCTCCATATTTTGTGCTTTTTCTCAGTACAACTGTACAAGTGCCAATTATTTTGGGTCCAAAGGGCATATAAGAGTGATTCATGTGCTGGAGCACCCATTAAGACGAGTGGGCCTGAAACTCCTGCTGGTATGGCAGTGTTTCAGGGGACTCTGAGGACAGACAGCTGGCTGGCAGGCTAGGATGGCGAAGAATCACAGACAAAGAGAAGAAAGACAGTGGAAACACTACTGGAGAGAATGAAGAAGATGGAGGAAGTATCCAGTTATATTAGGGTTTCGGTGAAAATTTTGCTGTTGCCCTTGACGTATCAAAAGCTTTTGATAGAGTCAGTCACAAATCTTTAATTTCCAAACTACGTACTGTCATTTGGTTTCTATCCTCTGCACCTTCATCTCAAGTTTCCTTTCAAACCGTTCTATTGCAGCTATTGTAGACGGTCATTGTTCTCCTCCTAAGTCTATCAATAGTGGTGTTCGTCAGGGTTCTGTCCTATCACACGCTCTTTCTATTATTCATTAATGATCTTCTAAGTCTAACTCAATGGCCTATCCACTCCTACGCTGATGATTCTACCCTGCATTTTTCAACGTCCTTCATTGACGTCCAACTCAGCAGGAACGAAGTGACTCACGGAGAGATGCCACAGAGCGCTTAACTTCTGATCTTTCTATAATTTTTGATTGGGGGAAAGCAAACCTTGTTTTGTTCAATTTTCTCAAAAACCCAATTTTTTCACCCATCTACACAACATAACCTTCCAGACAAGTATCCCCTCTTCTTCTACGACACTCAACTGTCTCCCTCTTCTAAAATGAATATTCTAGGACTACGTTTTACTAAAAATCTGAACTGGAAATCTCACATTTCATCTCTTGCTAAAACAGCTTCTATGAAGTAAGGTGTCCTGTGGCATCTGTGTCCATTTTTTCCTCCCTCCCAGTTACATACTTGCTCTGTACAGGGTCCTTATCTGTCTATTAATGGAATATGCCTCACATGTTTTGGGGGGACCCACTCATAAAGCTCTCCTAAATAGGGTTGAGTCAAAAGCTTTTCGTCTCATCAACTCCCCTCCTCTGACTGACTGTCTGCAAGTTTTAAATCACCACTGAAATGTTGCTTCTCTTGCTATCTTCTACCGTTATTTTCATGCTCACTGCTTTTCTGAAGTTGCTATCTGCAGGGCCCCCCCCCCCTCCATCGGCCTCGCTGCACAATACTTTCTATACTCATTCGCATCCCTATTCTGTCCATCTCCCTAATGCAAGAGTTAACCAGTATCTTCATTCTTTCATCCCTTTCACTGGTAAACTCTGGAACTTTTTGTTACTCCTTTTTTTGCCCTTGGTCAGTCCTTTGTGATGTATAAAAACTAAAAAAACATTGCAGCGGTGATTTGAAGATTGAAGACTCAGTGGGAAGAGGGAAGTTGATGAGACGAAAAGCTTTTGACTACACCCTGTTTAGGAGAGTTGTATGAGTGGATTCCCCCAAAACATGAGAGGCATAGTCCATACATGGGCAGATAAGGCCCCTGTACAGAACAAGCAACTGGGAGGGAGAAAAAAAAGAACACAGACGCCACAGGACACCTAACTTCATAGAAGCAGGAAGGTTTTGTCGAGTAGATAGATGAAGAAATTGGGTTTTTGATGCAATGAACAAAACAAGATTTGCTCTTCCCCTTATCAGAAATTATTGATGGATCAGAGGTTAGGCAGTCTGTGGCATCTCTCCATGAATCACTTAGTTCTTGTTTAGTTGTACGTCTGATGAACGACATCGAAAAATGCAGGGTAGAATCATTAGCGTAGGAGTGAATAAGATATTGAGTTAGACTAGGAAGATCATTAATGAATAATAGAAAGAGAGTGGGTGGTAGGACAGAACCCTGAGGAACACCACTATTGATAGACTTAGGAGAAGAACAATGACCGTCTACAGTAGCTGCTATAGAATGGTTTGAAAGGAAACTTATGATGAAGGTGCAGAAAGAAGGATAAAAACCGAATGAGGGTAGTTTGGAAATTAAAGATTTTTGCCTGAATCTTTAAAAAGCTTTTGATATGTCAAGGGCAACAGCAAAAGTTTCACTGAAACCCCGAAAGGAGGATGACCAAGATTCAGTTAGGAAAGCTAGAAGATCGTCAGTAGATCGCCCTTTACGGAAACCATACTGACTATCAGATAGAAGATTGTGAGCAAATAAATGCTTAACCCCTTCACTGCGGCTGGTACAAATACGGTCTCTCAGCTATCTAAGGGTTCACTGCGGCTGGTACATATAGGGTTTCTGTATTTATACTCCGCGCTCAATGATATTGTGGGTAAATATTCGCTGTGATAGGCTTGTATGGCAACAGTGTCAAGTGTTGTGATAAAATAGAACCTCTTTTTCTGCTTGAGTGAGTTAGTGTAACTAATAAGGTCAAGCGGTACAGTACGACGTGTTGACGCTGCCGCGCCTCCACTTCAATGGCGAGGCAAAATAGTAAAGATATTCAACATATTCTTGATTGATATAAAACAGAAGCATGGATGAATGAATGAATGCATGAATGAAGCATTTACGTACCAAAATAAGCTGTATTATGTTGAGTAGTAAGTGGTTTCATTGTGCGTCTGGCAGCACGGTCACGGCCCTGTTGCTGCACTCTGACGCAACTCCTCACTTAGCTGGTAGCCTCCACCAAGACAAAACATAGATTTTATGGTATGGAATGAGTATCTTATTCATTTAGGCACTTTAAATATGATAAGTAATTACTTTTAATTTTAATCAAACCTGCCGCACATGGGGGTAGGCCAATTAATTTTATATCAGCAGTGAAGGGGTTAAGAATCTTCTTATTAAGTATAGATTCAAAAGCCTTAGAAAGGCAGGAAGTCAAAGCTATAGGACGGTAGTTTGAAGGATTAGAACGGCCACCCTTCTTAGGAACAGGTTGAATGTGAGCAAACTTCCAGCAAGAAGGAAAGGTGGAAGTAGATAGTTGAAGACGGAAAAGTTTGACCAGGCAGGGTTCTTCAAACACATTCCAGGCCTGTCATCCTGACTTTGCTTTTACCAACAAATGCAGAAACTCTGTCACAACCTGTGAATGCATGGAAAAAGGGAAGCGACCTAGCTCTTGGACCGAGTGATCTTGCTATATCATGGACTAGAATCCATCAAAAGTATTTTCCTTTGCCAAAAGCAATCCATAACATGTCGACATTTAGTTCTGTAAAGAGTGATACACCCAGGACAACGACATCAGTATCAGAGCTTATTATAGTTATGGTCCTGCTGCCATCTATTGTTACATGTTTCTCATGCTGGAAGATACGTGTATGTTCCAGCATATATGCAATCACCTCCTCTTGGACGTGATTGCATGGCACCAACTGGTCGGTATCGATTGCTTTACTGCTGAGAACATTCTCCTCTTTGGTGACAATGACTTTAACATGTCTTGACTAACAATTTTGTTTGCCAAAAAAAACGAAAAGTTCTGTTTTATTTTCATCACACCGAAGATGAAGGTGTTCCATGACTTTAGAGGTCTACCGTTTCCTGTTACCTTTCTTCTGAAGCCTGTTCCACGTTTCTTTCTTGTTTCACCTTTCAGACTGTCGTCATAATACACATCAAAGACGACATCTATCCGGAATGGCGTTGCGTGAAAGATTTTATGTGAGGTAGAATTACATCATCTGTATAGTCGTCAAAGGTTCTAGATACTCGTGGCCTGGTTGTTTTGCATTTACTAAAGATGCCCCGTCTATTATCAACGAGTCTGAAACTGGATCACTATATGGCATATCTATACCAGCCTCTAATATGGACATCAACTGGGAATTTACTCCAAAATTTAGCAAACCATTTTGTAATAATGATGAAGATTTCAGATTTTCATGTTGGAAGAAATTTTCCAAATTACAGTGTCTATTTTGACATGAAAGGAAACCTAGAAAATAGGTTGCAATCATCTTTCAGAATACCAAGTTTTGATTTTGCAGCACTAGGGTCAGATTTTGTCTTACAACTGAAGAGAGCAAACTTGTTCTTCTTTAAAGGTTCATAAAAAACCTGATTTCTCTGTATTATTTAAATGAGCTCTCAGGTGAAATTCACCTCTCTTGATATATGTGGTGACCATGAGTATCATTATTCTTACTGTCCTGCCTGATATGGTGTATTTACCTAGTTGTAACGTACAGGAAAAGAGCTATGCTCGTACTGTCCCATCTCCAAATCTACTATTATCTAGTTTGCCTTTGAAGTCCTGAATACTTCTTGCATTAATCACTTTTGCATCAAGGTTGTTCCAGGCTTCTATGCTTCTATACGGGAAGCTGTATTTTTTTATGTCCCTCTTGCATGTTGTCCTTTTCAATTTCTTCTCGTGTGCGACTGTAGGCATACACATTTCTCTATTATTCACGTTGTACAGGGAGGTCCCGAAGATACGAGCAGTTAGGTTCCACCTGGCATACTCGTAAAGCAAAATGTCGTATAACGAAACACATAACTAATGGTAAAATATAGGTTTGGTTCCAGGACCCCATCAATTTAAAAAAAAAAAAAAAAAAAAAAAAAAAAAAAGACATGTTTTTCAAGCTAAAATAAACTATAGCAAACACAAGAAACACACAGCGTCTATATTACCCACACTGTACTACCTATTCTGTAGAAAAAGCATTCTGAAAGAGGAAATAGCACACAAAATAACATAACTGCACATTAATTAAACATGAAACATGCACAACAAGCAAAAAAGACGTTGTAATGTATGGGACGCTACGTGATACAAGAGAAGGTAGTGTAGCAGTCCCAAGGTTGGGTCCGCACACCTGCTAATTACCCCTAAGGGTCAGGCCCCGCCATATGCTTAATTACCCTTCAGGTCACGCCTTGCTAGGGGTGACCTGACTGCGGTCCCAAGGTTGGGGCCGCACACCTGGCTAATTACCCCTAAATGTCAGGCCCCCCCATATGCTTAATTACCCTTAAGGTCACGCCTTGCTAGGGGTGACCTCACTGGGGTCAACCAAATCCCCCTTTGTCCAGCCTGGGAGTGGTAGGGCGCGCATTTTGAACTTGGTAATTTTACTCACCCCAGTTTGAATGTCGTATCATTGGATTTTTGATCTCGTATATTGAAAATAGACCCTAACTTACACATCTCGTATCATCGGATTCTCGTATACCGAATGCTTGTATAACGGGACCTCCCTGTACAAGGAACTGTGACTATTTTTTTCTGGTGAGTTTTGATGTGTTTTCAATTACCGTTTTTGCTGGCGCATAAGATGCACCTCCGTATAAGACGCACCCCTATTTTACAAGGAGGTTTTGAGAAGAAAAAAATATTGGTGGTTTTGAGGGAATTTTTTTTTTTTTTTTTTTTTTTTTTATAAAGTTATAAAAAAAAAGGTTTTGTAGGGGAAAGCAAATGATTATGAGCATGTACCTAAATCCAATATTCACAGTGCAGTGAATGTGAATGAAAAATTATACTAGTTAAAATGTAAAGGGAATGACAGGGTAACCAAATCTGTCATAATATTGCAGGATGCCCCTACGAATTGATATTCTAATATTTTGCTACCTATGACATAAAGATTAGATTTAATGTAGTAGGTATGCCTTTGTTGCTTTTCTGCTTTGTGTTTAGACTTTGTGGAAAATTTGCAGTATAGATATTGGTATTATTTTGGTAGTGGGCTTTCAAAAGTCCTAGGACTCTTACCTACATCATCGTGTAGCTTTCTTCATTCTGAGTATTTTGAGCCCCATTTCCCATGGCGCAATTCTAGAGAACTGAAACTCGATAAATGCCAGTGGTCGCTGGCAGCTTTAACTCAAAGGTTGGTCTACTGTGTTTTGGCTCCGCGACTCGTATTTTCATTAAACAATTTTGCGATAAATATTGATGCACCGCATCTGAATACCAAAAAATATAGTTCTTCTGTTGTTCTACTAATTGTATGGATGACATGCATTATGATGGAACGTTCTATAATAGCAATTTAATGTAAATTACTCGCCTCGCGTATCAAAGCTTAATATGTTTTTTACATGTATATTGTAGCATGTTTTATTAGGGGCGATGTTCACACTGTTTTCTAAGACAGTACTGCTGCGTCTGGCAAACGCTTGTCAAAATACAATAAGCAATGCCTTGGAAAAAAGAAGAATATAGAATGCCGAAATCGTTCTGTTGCTGCGACAAAGTAGGTTATAATTGTGGAGGCGGCATGCCGCGCATTGTGGCGGGAAGATTTGAATCAAAACATTGCGACTTCACGCGTCGACTCATTGCACTTCCAGGCTTTCTATCTAATTGATACACACTAATAACAGGAAAATATGACTGCCTAGGTATAGTTAACTTCTAAACATTCGTTATTGACTATATAATATCATAGAGTAACATTTCCATCGCCTCCTCAACTATAACCTTCTTGGTTATTTGGTTATATACATGTTTTACAGAATCAGGCTTCTATACAATATACATACACACTAGGGTCCCACATAAAACGAGAAATTGGTCGATAAACGAGGTCGTTTTATGTGAATTCGCTCCATGTGAAACACATAACCTATGGGAAAAAGTTATATTGGTCGATCGGTCCTCCCGTGCATACCCGTACATTTCTACTCATTCACACCCATGCATATCAAAACATATATAAATGATAAGTTATGCATATAAATGATGAAATAGACATATTGTTGCTTACCTTAAATCTAATACGGATTATAATTATCTACAGGGGGCGAGGGTTCCGAGGCATCTTGGAGGTCACTCATCGTCACATCGGTCGGGGCTCGCACGATTACAGCTGATAACTTGTAAACAAACCCACAACAACGAAAGTGTACCGTCGAATGAAAGCCATCAATAAATTACGATAACTGACGATATCGTGAATGGATCACAACATAATTGAGGCAGTCTGAATCATAGGGTACCAAACGACAAATTTTGAATTATCGCGCCAAACACATGGTGTGATAGCCCCACTCTTCCCTCTTACAATGGTTGTCATTTGGTACCCTTATGACGAAAATTGTAAGGGTGAAATTCCTGGAAGTGAAGGTCACTTTTTTGTCTTAAGGGCACACCACCCGAGATCCTGGACATTTTTTGAAAATTGTAAGGGTAGCCTACCAAACGACATCCAGCTGTTTCCCGCCTTCAGAGGTAAAAAAACCGCTAGCACGGTAGCATTGCTATGGCAGAAAAACAGATTTTGGCAGATTTTGGCCATTTTTGGCATTAAAAAATGGGGATAATTTTGGTTTTTGTGCTGTTACTCAAAAAGTAGATGTGAAACCCCCCCTTTTCACATCATGGGATGAAAGAGTAGTGTTTCAGTTACCTTCAGTTCTTTATGAAGAGAGTACCTCACCGGGTTAAAAAGTTACACATGTTTGATAATTGCCAAACTTTGACCTCAATTATCTCAAAATTAAAAAAATGTCGCTTGGTACCCTTATGATTCGGACCACCTCATATATTCTTCACATGAATTTTTTTGGGGGGATAATGGGCGAGAACTGCGCGATCGCTACCGCCGTTACATCGGTCGGAGTTCGGCCGATCACAGCTGACAACTTGTAAACAAACCCACAACAACGAAAGTTACCCCTGGTGCAGGAATGTCACTAAGACTATTGAACACTTGCTGCTGCACTCAGCTGCAATGTCCGCGCTTCCACTTCCACTGTGTAGTGTTACGCTCTCAACTCCTCGCTCTGAACATCACCTTTGACCTGCCCACCCTGCTAGCGGCGGCTGGCGTCCGCCCCTCACGGCAACACGCTGCAATTCGCCCCACCAGTGCCTTCCTGAGGAGGACAAGTCAACTACCGCGCCTGTGATAGCATCATAGGACATCACCGGTAGGGCTGGGCAGGACTCGTTTTTTTTGGAACCGCCGGTTCCGGTTCCAAAGGCTCTCGGAATCGTGGGAACCGGTTCCGGAACCGGTTCCTCCAGTATTCGTCCAGACTAATTTTTTCTTTGCATAAGTATGTTGAATGTTCATTCAAAATACCTACTCCACAAAAAAATATTTCATTTCTTCGTCTTATTTCCGTGAAAACACGACTTTTGTAAAACGACGTTTTGTTTTGTTTGGCCCCCCACTTTTCAAAATTCTGGGTACGCCACTGATAGCTACTGTCAAGTCATGTATTGTAGACAGAGCTGGGCAGTATTTAAATACAATTGTATTTAAATACGTATTTAAATACATTTGTGTATTTAGAAATGTATTTATAAATACATTGGTTGACATGTATTTAACCCGTCGGGTGCTGCCCAATTTTTTACCTTTGACACACGCCAGTCCTGGCCGATTTTCGATTTTTTTATTTTTTTTTATTTGTGGTCTATTGGTTAAATTAAACAATATAATGACAAACAAACCCTTAACCCTTTCATCATTGTCATTCACTTTTTGCTGTCCCGCGTAAACCCATTGTCACCCGAAATGTCACGCGCGGGGAAAAAGTTGTACTTCCACCGGTCTAGAAACTAAACTATCAAAGGTATCGAGTTCAATTATGTTTCGTTTTTAAGCTAAGATCATTTCCTATATCATACAATGTTAAAAAAATACGCTAGCGTGAAAATAACTTACAAAACCGAGTTAGAAGTGAAAAAAATAAATAAATAACACCTTGCGGCAAAAAATAATATGCCAAAAATCAACTTATCATCATAGAAGATTTTTCTACATTCCATGATATAGCTGAATAAATTTCCTTTCCAATGAAGTATAATATATTGTAATTCGCTAAAAAAATAAAGCCATACAACGAAGTGAAAGATAGTGTAATTTTTTTTTTTTAATAAATATATTGTATAATATAATATTATACAATATTATATTATACAAAATATATTTTAATATAATATATTGTAATTCGCTCCAACGGTCAAGTGAATCTCACGTCAACCGTGCGCTTTTTAAGATTTTTAATAAATATTTTAAAATATTATTTTTGGATGACGCTCAAAGACGTCATTTGTACGTATGGCCTACACGTACCGGATGACGCTCAAAGACGTCATTTGTACGTGAAAGGGTTAACAAATTTATTTTTCATGTCAAAATTAGCTATGAAATTTTTTGCTATATTTCGTTTTTTTTATCCATAGAGTTTATTGTTTACGTGTGATGCATGACTACATTTCAACCCTTGAAGTATACAGACTGCAAATACATTTTCATAATCTAATAATCATTTTCAATTACTGTAATATTATTACAATATTATTACAATGTCACTGGACTCTTATTTCACTACTCGGCATACATTTACCCTCTTATCAGTAATGGATCAATGTATGATATTCTTTGAAGCAGAGCTCCAGGCAAAGCCCTACATTACAGTCACTGCACTGGTAACGTGTGTCCTTCCGCTTCTTGGCATGTCGTGTGGTTTGCTGGCAGACGTGGCACCGTCGTTGTGGCCACTTTTGTGTTCCCGTGGCCGGGATTGTTGAGATGAAGTGCGAGACTCCCAAACGCGCGGGTGCATCTCTTGACAGCCCTGCAGAGGTCTGTGAGGGCGTTTGCGTCACTCTGAACGGTGTTGTGTGCCAAGACACTACGCACCACCTCGATAACGAACTCTTCTAAGGTTTGATTTTTCCCTGTCTTCAGTGTGTAGAGAATGTGGCTGTTGAGAATCGTCATATCAAGGAGGTGGAAAAACATCTTCTTATACCATTTCATTGTTCTTCTAGCACACTCAACACTTGAAATCATGACATCAGATTTGTCTACCTGTCTCATATTTATGTTATAGTCCATCACTGCTTCAGGTTTGTCGATGTACTTCTTCTCTTTGTAGTCGTATGATTTTGAAGTCTGCATGATGGGTCGATGGACACTGAGAGCAGGTTGACATCTCTTTTGTCCATCCAGGACATGGAGATGATGTTGTTAGTTGTGAAATAAGTGCACTCGCCTTTCTTGACACGGGGGAATGTTGGCATATGTTTGCGGCCCCTCGTGACGGTACCACAAACACCTGTGTCGAGCTTGAAGAGGTAATCAGCGAGTAGGGGGCTTGTATACCAGTTGTCAATGTACAATATATGGCCTCGCCCCAAGTACCTCCCAATCAGTGCCTTGACCACTTCACCTGAGACTCCATATTTCCTGTCCTCACTAATCTCTGTTTGCTGGCCAGTGTAGAGAAGCATATCCTGTATGTGCCCCGTTTGGCAGTCGCACATCACAAAGAGTTTGAAGCCAAAACGGTGACGTTTGCTTGGTATGTATTGCCGGAAACTGAGATTGCCTCACCACAGTACTAAGCTCTCGTCGATCACAAGTTTCTGGTTGGGATTGAATGATGATGAGAGCTTGCCCCTGAGGTGGTAAAAAACAAGCCTAATCCTCCTCATAACGTCATTGCTCTCTCTCATGGCAGGATTGAGGTTATCAAAGAAATGCAAGTTCCCCATGATATCGTAGAACATGTTCTTTGACATTATTTGGCCAAAAATAGGGGTAGCAACTAGGGGGTCGGTTGACCAATACTTTCTTGCATTAGACTTTTTTACCACTCCCATCAGAAGGACGACACAAATGAAGGAGTAAAATTCTTTGACATCAATATCCTTCCAATGGTAACGTCGAGTGTATGTTGTCTGCACCTTCGCCCCCATTCTGAAGTGATTGTAGGAGTTTGTTAGCCCCACTATTGTTTCTATGAGGGCCACTGGGAAGAAATGATATAAATAATCTGCATATATTGACTCAGGAGTGAGTTCAGGGACATTGACCCCTGCGATGGCCTCGTCGAGGAAGGGGTGAATGGTTGGGGTGAAGCTACTCCCATCCTCCCACTCCCACACAAGGTCAGTTTCACCCCCTGTGTTCGTCGATTCAGGGTCAGGCACGTCGTGATGTGCAGGAATATTACCTCTCCTGTGGCGCCCCCTACCACGTGAAGCCCTACGCTGGGATGAGGCTGCCTTCCCCTTCCATTTCCCTGTTGCTGCATCCGCACTCGTACCAGGTTGTGGGGTTGTAGGAAGAGGAGGTGTTGGTATGTCAAGGCGAGGTGGTGACGGCATGTCGGCATCAGCGGGGAAGGGAGAGGAAGGGGTAGACCCTTGGGTGATAAGAGGCCCAGCCCCACTCACTTTCGTTCGCTTGTTCTGAGGTGGCTTTCCTGGTAACAATTTTCGTTGCATGGTCACTGGACTGGTCAGCCATGTGGGCACCGATGATGTCTGGGGTTCGTTCATATCCTCTTCATCATCGCCTTGAAGGTGGAGGCGGCGCATAGGGGTCGATGCCTTCCGGTAAACATCGTACACCATCTTGCGTGGCGAGGGTACCTCACTCTCCTCACCACTCGACGACGGTTCTGATGATTGCACGTAGTCCCGATCATCACAAAAGTCGTCAAAAGAGTCGTCAGAATTAAAGTCACTTAGGTTCTCCCTAAAAACTTCTTCAACCAACTCAGAGTCTGTCAAAGTTCGCTTTCTGGGACGAGACATAATAGCGCTCGTGGTGACAAAACATACTGAAACACCATCAATCTCTTATCCCTATAGTCACCTACGCACACCTTAGGATTCGTTTTACACCAAACAATTAGAGTCGAGTCGAGTCAATTCGAATCACAACAAGTCTTCACTCGTTATGACAATTACTCTCCTTGACTCGACTCAACTCGATTCGACTCGACCTGCTTGGTGTAAGTGCAGCTTTATCCACATGCTATAATGTTGCCACATCGCTCAAAGGGTGCATGTGTAACCCTATGTGGAAATGGAAAATAATAAGCGATTCGTTTTACACCAAACAATTTGAGAGAGAGGATTCGTTTTACACCAAACAATTTGAGTTAGAGTCGAGTCAATTCGAATCACAACGAGTTCTTTCGTTATGACAATTACTCTCCTTGACTTCACTCAACTCAACTCACTTGGTGTGAGTGCAGCCTTATTCACATGCTATACTGTTGCCACATCACTTAAAGGGTGCATGTGTCACCCTATGTGGAAATGGAAAATAATAAGTGAATAGTTTTGCCGAAATGAATGTTTAATTATGCCGACGTAAATCTACGTCGCTGGCACTGGGGGTGACACGCCCTGCTGAAGTAGATCTACATCGCTGGCACCCGATGGGTTAAATACAGTATTTAAATACTTTTATGAGTATTTAAATACATTTTATTTAAATACATATAATATAAACATTTTAATACTTTTTTTATCAGTTAATTTGGCTATAAACCCGCCCAACTATCTGGCAACCCTGATGTTACAGTAAACCAGGGTTTCCACTGGCAAGGAAATGTCCTGATTTCAAGGAAATTTAGGCCTGAGGAGGAAATTTCTAAGGAAACCCAAAATCTAAGGAAATCCTAATGAAATTATTTTTTTTCGGACATGTTAAAATTTGTGTGTACACTACCCTCCCGAGTTTCACGCTATGCGAGTTTTGAGAGTTTCGCGGTCCTCGAGTTTCGCGCTGAGTCCTAAATTCTTACCATCCCGACTTTCGCGCATTATATCCCCAATTTTTTTTTTTTTTTTTTGGCGTGTGTGTGTGTGCCTACAGCGCCGTTAGGCAGTGACCTCCAGGAGTGGGATGGTAGGCCCTGGAGGTTAACTTGAGGGCTGTGATGGTTGGCCCTTATGGCGCCCGTGGTGGCGCTGACAGAATTTCTATAGTGACGCCTGTGATTAGAGGCTCATGCTGCCCCCTGTGTCTTCCGATGCACTCACAATCGAAGGTAGAGCTAATGGGCAGCGTGTGGGTGTTCTTAGGCCACTCAACAGATAAGATTTTCATCCTATCTAGACACTTTGCAAGTACCAACTACAAGGTTATTGACTATACAAAGCGCCGCCACGTCAGCACGAACTAGGCGGACTCGAACCGCTGACCGAATGCACAGGGACGCTGCACATTGCGAGCTCACGTCTCTACCAACCTTGCCACCCTGACGGGTAGGCCACTCAACAGTGCAGAGAAAGATTTTAAGTGGATTTTACAGCCCTCATCAAGGATCGAACTCGGATCATCGAGAACGCCACTCGGAGACTTCTTCTTCTTCTTGTGACCCTTTCTGCTTAGTATCACTTTGTAGGTCGTCTGTCAAGCTCGTGCTCGAGCTTGACATATATCTTGACGCTAACCACTCTGCTACCGCCTCCCATAAGAGATGTACGGGACACGTCTTCCTTCCTTCCTGCTTAGTATAGTATCATAATAGGCTGCGTATAGCTTGTAGTTTTGCTTTGTTTTTTTCCATTTGTTTGTGTTTTTCTCTACAGGAGCAGCCGGTGTCGCATAAGATAGGTAACGCCTCGAAATAAGTAGCACCTTACCTTACACCCCCGCCGTTCCTTACTATTTACCACAAAATACTCCTTTATAAGTGATTAACCATGACGTGTGTGGTAGTGTGGTTTCTGGAGGTACTGGAGGAGACAGGAGAGAAGAGAGGAAGGCATTGTGACAGTGTTATTGCCGTATAACACTGTCACACAACCATCAGCTGACAAGATATGTGTCAAGCTCACTCACTCAGACCAAAACAGCATCCGCTGGGTGACTCCGAACTCAAGCTCAATCTCAAGCTCCTCTCCTCCCTCCTCTTCTCTACATAGTGTTGGCCGAAGCCACCACCCCGGGAGGCGGGTCACAAACCCTAGGCTAACACCCAGTACCCATTCACTGCTGGGTGGACAGGGGCTTGGGGCATTTTCAGGATATTTTTTGGGGGAAAAAGTGAGTCTTATAAGCTGTAAAATACGGTAGGTACACAGCCCTCAAGTTAACCTCCAGGGCCTACCATCCCACCCCTGGAGGTCACTGCCTAACGGCGCTGTAGGCACACACACACCAAAAAAAAAAAAAAAAAAAAAAAAAACGGACTAAATAAGCATTTTTACAGTGTTTCTAATACCCGAGTTTCGCCATCCGCGAGTTTCGTGCTATGCCTCCAGAAGAAAGCAGGCGCGAAACTCGGGAGGGTAGTGTATTTAAAATGTATTTACAAATGTATTTCAATACAATTGATGTATTTAGTATTTAGTATTTAAATACATTCGTAAAATGTATTTAGTACACACAAACCTCGATTTCCCGGATATCGGATTTGCCGGACAAAATCCGAGGTCCGGGGATATGTCAGAGTTTTTTTTTTTTTTTTTTTTTTTTTTTTTTCATTGAAATGCCTGGTCCTGTTCGTAAATTGACAAAGTTGTCCGGCGGTCCGAGCGTCTCCTGTCACCCCTGGTCAGTGTCCGCACCTCCCGCCAGGTGGCAGCATGCTCAGGGGTCGTATTATTTACATTTGGGCACACGACACTCACAGTTCACCTGCACCGCCTCCATCAGTCCCCTGACTCCCACTGCCCCTAGTGCAGGAACATCTCTGAGACTATTGAACACTTTCTGCTGCCTCCCGCCAGGTGGCAACATGCTCAGCAGTCGTATTGTTTACATTTGGACACACGACACTCACGGTTCACCTGCACCGCCTCCGTTAGTACCCTGACCCCCACTGCCCCTGGTGCAGGAACGTCTCGAGACTATTGAATACTTTCTGCTGCCTCCCGCCAGGTGGCAGCATGCTCAGCGGTCGTATTGTTTACATTTGGGCACACGACACTCACGGTTCACCTGCACAGCCTCCGTTAGTCCCCTGACCCCCACTGCCCCTGGTGCAGGAACGTCTCTTGAGACTATTGAATACTTTCTGCTGCCTCCCGCCAGGTGGCAGCATGCTCAGCGGTCGTATTGTTTACATTTGAGCACACGACACTCACTGTTCACCTGCACCGCCTCCGTTAGTCCCCTGACCCCCACTGCCCCTGGTGCAGGAACGTCTCTTGAGACTATTGAACACTTTCTGCTGCCTCCCGCCAGGTGGCAGCATGCTCAGCGGACGTAAAAGTCCGCGGCGGGGTAGTTGATATTGGCGATTGCCGGACAGTAAATACTAGAGTAGGATAACGTTCGGGGGTTGGTAATGGCATCGGACTGTTGCGATTCCCGGACTTTTGCGGTACCAGTGCTCCCCCCTTATTAGTCCGGGAAAACGAAGTTTGTGTGTACTTAGTATTTGAATACATTTCTCCCATGTATTTAGTATTTAGTATTTAAATACATTCAATGTACACACAAACCTCGATTTCCCGGACCTCGATTTCCCGGATATTGGATTTGCCGGACAAAATCCGAGGTCCGGGGATATGTCAGTCTCTCGGGCATTTTTTTTTTTTTTTTTTTTTTTTTTTTTTTTTTTTTTTATTACGTTGAAATGCCTGGTCCTGTTCGTAAATTGACAAAGATGTCCGGCGGTCCGAGCGTCTCCTGTCACCCCTGGTCAGTGTCCGCGCCTCCCGCCAGGTGGCAGCATGCTCAGCGGTCGTATTGTTTATATTTGGGCACACGACACTCACGGTTCACCTGCACAGCCTCCGTCAGTCACCTGACTCCCACTGCCCCTGGTGCAAGAACATTTCTGAGACTATTGAACACTTTCTGCTGCCTCCCGCCAGGTGGCAGCATGCTCAGCGATCGTATTGTTTACATTTGGGCACACGACACTCACGGTTCACCTGCACAGCCTCCGTTAGTCCCCTGACCCCCACTGCCCCTGGTGCAGGAACGTCTCTTGAGACTATTGAACACTTTCTGCTGCCTCCTGCCAGGTGGCTGCATGCTCAGCGGACGTAAAAGTCCGCGGCTTGGTAGTTGATATTGTCAGTTGCCGGACAGTAAATACTAGAGTAGGATAAACGTCCGGGGGTGGGTAATGGCATCGGACTATATATATATATATATATATATATTATTTATATATATATTTATATATTTATATTATATATATATTTTTATTTTTTCTTTTTTTCTTCTTGCGATTCCCAGACTTTTGCGGTTCCCGGACCAGTGCTCCCCCTATTAGTCCGGGAAATCGAGGTTTGTGTGTATTTAGTGCCCAGCTCTGATTGTAGATTACTGAGGAACCGTTAAGGTGGAACCGTTTCCAAAATCGGAACCGGTTCCCAGCCAGTCGTGGCGGAACCGTCGGAACTGGTTCCAGAACCGGATCTCGCCCAGCCCTAATCACCGGGGCTCATAGTGTTACCCAAGGGATCCTCGCAGCCCTAAAACAACAACAACAACAACGAAAGTGCAGCCTCGAATGAAAGCCATCAATAAATTACGATAACTGAGGATATTGTGAATGGATCACTACATACGTATATCCTTCACATGAATGTTTTTTTGGGTAATAATGGACGAGAACTGCGTGGTCACTACCGCCGTTCCCCACCTCATGCCACCCTCACCCCACCTCCGTGGCGACATGCCGCCGCCGTGCCCCTCCTCACCCCATGCCAGGCACACACAACCTTCGTTATGTACGATATTTCGGTGCTCTAAATAAGAACTCCTCGGATTTGCCCTGCTTTGATGGCGGAATCTTCTAAATTTTCAAATTCTTTCCTAACAAAAATTTTGGAATATTATTTAGTAAAAAATAAATAAAAAAATAATTATTTTATTTTAGGTCGTTCGCTTTACAGGGAAAACGCTTTATGCGAAGACGCTTTATGCGACACCCTAGTATAGAAGAAAATTGTTCTTAGTATTATACTTTTGTGTTTTAAATGCAGTGGAATAAGCCCATATTTTGTTTTCCAGTAGACCAACTTATTATCAACTTGTGAGTTAAAACTGCCAGCGACCCCTGGCATTTCGAGTTTCAGTTCTCTGGAATTGAATAATATTACACGTAGTACCGAAAATGTACCGTTATTTCAGCCAGAAAGTTAAGTTAGGTAAAATCAGATTAGGTTAGGTTAGAGGTGGGGTTTGGTTTGATAAGATGATATAGAGAAAAAAAGAAAATTACCAATAATATGGCAGTGTGAAGCGTAGCAATGTTTGCGGGGTGGACCTAGAGGGGCAGGTCCCCCCCCCACACACATGTAAACAAACATTGATTTCCGACAAAAACGAGAGCCAGATTAACTCAAAACACATCAAAACTGTTAAGGAGAACTAAAGTTTCGGCCTCGAAATCGGTGGTTGCCCAATAACAAAAATTTACGAAGATATTTAGGTAACACTGTAAGAGGTAACCATCTCTACCTTGTTGTAATTGTTGAAGGGCACCGTTGTCGGGATCGACGATTTTTGCCCTGGTTTACACCTATGAATATCACAGTCGCGATGGTTGATTAGTTTTCTTCAGGAAAGTACAGGTGAAGGCTGGTTTACACTCTGCAATCACGGCAGCATTCCATCAGCCATGCCTTGTGTAATGCGAGAAAATGGGTTAATCCTGTGACTCACGATTGACGAAAAGTTTACATTGAGTGGTGAGAGTAAAGTAATACATACATACTATAGCTATATAGCTAATAATTAAATGCTCACAATTTTTCTTCACTCCTCAGTCCTTAATCAGTTAGATATAGGTTCCGGCAATATTTTATACTCGCGGTCGCTAGTGACGTCACGGCAAGAAGGCGAGGTAAGGAAAAATACACACGCTCTCTCTCTCTCTGGCCAGCCTTTGTTGCGAACACACGCTCGGAGAGTCGTGTCTTACAACCCTTTTCGAAGGTATGTGTGGGGCGGTGTACTTATAAGGATGTATAGGGCAGTGATTAGTTATGTATTGGACATTATATATTCATTGGGTTATGTGTATTCAGGGTCCTGAGCTGGGAACAGTGTGCTGAGTGAGCTGAGCTGAGCTGAGTGGGTGGTTTAACCCCTGAGGGACCCACGTGTGTGCTGATGGTGGTGGTTGTGTGTTGCTGAGCTGTGCTGAGTGGATGACCCGCTGATACACCAGTATATAGAGCTAAGGCCATGATTCATCGCGAGTGTTTGTGTGTAGATAGGTACATTACCTAGTGACGGTGGTTAGGAACTTTTGGGATTATGTTAAGCCCGAGTGAGAATCGAGTCGTTCCGGGTATTATTATTGTTTAGTGATTTTGGTGGGGATTAGAGTGGGGATGTGAATACTGGTAACAACACAGTGATAATTATACAGAAACCCTGTTAATGAGTCATTTATTAAGTCCCAGTTATCCTCATATATTCTCTAAATTTGTAAAAAAAAAATCCCACTTATTGTGGGTGGTGGCAGCGTAATCGTCAGGTTTGTGGAGCCCTTCAAGTTAACATCCAGCTATAAGGGGGGGGCGCTACACTTGTATTCACACTATTCGTCACGCTTCTGTCATTTTCGGCAGCTCCTGCTCACCCTCTAAGCAGACATGGTGCCTCATAGGCTATGGTTGAAGAAATTTGCATTAATAGCACTTCTGTTGGATGAAGAAGAGGAGTTGAACTCTAAAAGACACTGTTTTGGGTACATAAAGCCTTGATAAAACGACAATTATCAGCACGGCACAGTCTCATTACGTTAAAATATTCTTCCCCAGAAACCGTTACGTGACAGGACGGTGATGTATTGGAACCGTGACGGCGGCGCACCGTTTAGTGTAACACGTCTATTTGTTTGAATGTAAGAAATTCTATCGGATGTGATGAGACGGTGCCGGGTCACCATGATGGTATGGTGTGATTCGGCCTTGAGGCGGACGGTGTGGCGCCGTGATGGGTCTTGGTCTTGGTGTACCGTGTGAAAAACTTTTGTCCCGTCTGCAGGTATCGTTGCGGCCTTTTTACTAGCATTCTTTCATACAGTTTCCTTATCCGTAGAGGTACAGGGGTGAGGATTGAGGGGTTGAGGTGGTACAAAGGCCTATGCTGTCTCCTATCCCACCTTGCTTACCACTGTAGCGGTGCTAAGACACACACGCACATACACACCTGCATCGGCTTAGGCCCCTGTCTGGAATCAGGATTAGAGGATGACCTGATGCTGACCTGACTTGTCCTCGCCGACATAACTGCAGCACCAGTCAGGTAATTCAGTCAGCTACAGGACACGCAGAGACACACACGCCGTGCACCCTTGTCCACACGTTGTACAATGACTCGCTGTCAAATAAACTACAAAGCCACGATGCCTTTTCTCCATCCTTGTGTGTATAGACAAGACTCCCCAAGATACTACACCTCCCTCTCACCGCTCACACTCCTTTAGATAAAACTTTAACACGCTCCTTGTTTCACTATTCCATTTATCAACAATAATTTATAATCAGTCCGAGCAAAAATTCCATCACCATTTTCTGCCTCCCTTCTATCATCTCCTTCCAACTGTTGTGTCAACATGTGTGGCCCGAGTCGAATGCGGGTTAAGGCGACATCTAATATGCGGGATGTCTGTCTTTTCCATGGGTGCGGGGAGGAGTCTGAGCGGTAATGACCCATGGTGGGTGCGCGGAGGGCGTCGCCGAGTGAAGTATCACAGGTGAAGCAGCAGACCTGAGATATCAGACGTTTTACAATGGAGAGCAGCAGCGGGGGTGGATGATGTTTACATCTGACACGGCCATCTTGGCAGCAACAATCGCTATCTTGTTGCCCCAGCTCTTGGTTTCTCTTAAACTCCAACCTTTTCTTAGTACACACAAACCTCGATTTCCCGGATATCGGATTTGCCGGACAAAATCCGAGGTCCGGGGATATGTCAGAGTCCCAGACAATTTTTTTTTTTTTTTTTTTTTTTTTTTTTTTTTTTTTTTTACGTTGAAATGCCTGGTCCTGTTCGTAAATTGACAAAGTTGTCCGGCGGTCCGAGCGTCTCCTGTCACCCCTGGTCAGTGTCCGCGCCTCCCACCAGGTGGCAGCATGCTCAGCAGTCGTATTGTCTACATTTGGGCACACGACACTCACGGTTCACCTGCACGGCCTCCGTCAGTCCCCTGACTCCCACTGCCCCTGGTGCAGGAACATCTCTGAGACTATTGAACACTTTCTGCTGCTTCCCGCCAGGTGGCAGCATCCTCAGCTGTCGTATTGTTTACATTTGGACACACGACACTCACGGTTCACCTGCACGGCCTCCATTAGTCCCCTGACCCCCACTGCCCCTGGTGCAGGAACGTCTCGAGACTATTGAACACTTTCTGCTGCCTCCCGCCAGGTGGCAGCATGCTCAGCGGTCATATTGTTTACATTTGGGCACACGACACTCACGGTTCACCTGCACAGGCTCCGTTAGTCCCCTGACCCCCACTGCCCCTGGTGCAGGAACGTCTCTTGAGACTATTGAACACTTTCTGCTGCCTCCCGCCAGGTGGCAGCATGCTCAGCGGTCGTATTGTTTACATTTGGGCACACGACACTCACGGTACACCTGCACCGCCTCCGTTAGTCCCCTGACCCCCACTGCCCCTGGTGCAGGAATGTCTCTTGAGACTATTGAACACTTTCTGCTACCTCCCGCCAGGTGGCAGCATGCTCAGAGGACGTAAAAGTCCGAGGCGGGATAGTTGATATTGGCGGTTGCCGGACATTAAATACTAGAGTAGGATAAACGTCCGGGGGTGGGTAATGGCATCGGACTTTTTTTTTTTTTTTTTTTTTTTTTTTTTTTCTTTTTAGAGGATAATTCCTGGACTGTTGCGATTCCCGGACTTTTGCGGTTCCTGGACCAGTGCTCCCCCCTATTAGTCCGGGAAAACGAGGTTTGTGTGTATTATGCATTACTGTTGATAACACAGTTACAAATTTGTGCTCAGTGAACTACTGCTCAACACAGATCACTCCAGACCCCTTTAGTAATATACCACCGGCTGTTCTGCATTCTCTGCTCGACCTCTAATTCGCTAATATGGCCGCATTAGATGCAGGGTGAACTTTGCATTCCTTTTTAAGGGAAAAAACTGCGTCATATGCGCCGGCAAATACGGTAATCTGCTACCGTTTCTGTGGCAATCACTTTTTTTTTTTGGGGGGGGGTTAAAGGTTAGGTTAGGGTAGATATAGTTTATATTAGGTAAAGGTTATGTTATATTAGGCAAAGGTTAGGCTAGGTATAGGTTCGGTTATGTTGAATTTTGTTTTTAAATAATTTTTTTCCATCCCCTTCCCCCACCACCAACACCCATCCCCTTCCCCCACCACCAACACACATCCCCTTCCCCCACCACCAACACCCATCCCCTTCCCCCACCACCAACACCCATCCCCTTCCCCCACCACCAACACCCATCCCCTTCCCCCCACCACCAACACCCATCCCCTTCCCCCACCACCAACACCCATCCCCTTCCCCCACCACCAACACCCATCCCCTTCCCCCACCACCAACACCCATCCCCTTCCCCTACCACCAACACCCACCCCTTCCCCCACCACTAACACCCATCAGATTCCCCCACCACCAACACCCATCCCCTTCCCCTACCACTAACACCCACCCCTTCCCCTACCACTAACACCCATCAGATTCCCCCACCACCAACACCCATCCCCTTCCCCTACCACCAACACCCACCCCTTCCCCCACCACTAACACCCATCAGATTCCCCCACCACCAACACCCATCCCCTTCCCCTACCACCAACACCCACCCCTTCCCCCACCACTAACACCCATCAGATTCCCCCACCACCAACACCCATCCCCTTCCCCTACCACCAACACCCATCCCCTTCCCCCACCACTAACACCCATCCCCTTCCCCCACCACCAACACCCACCCACTTCCCCCACCTCCTTCCCCAACCACTAACAACCATCCCCTTCCTCCACTACCAACACCCATCCCCTTCCCCCACCACCAACACCCACCCCTGTTTCCCTACCTTCACCCCAACGCACCAACATCCGTCCGACGCACCAACATTTTTTACACATTTCTCGCCTATTGGTCTGATACGTGTGCAAACTTCTCTGGAAAGGCACAGCTTTCTTGCTATACCCATTATGGATGCATGTGTATACCATATCGCAAAAAAAATCTATCAGAAACACCCAAAATTCTTCAAGTACTATGTTTATTGCCTAAGTTTAAGTGTATTTCTATCAGCGCGGGAGGGAAGAAGCGCCTGGGATGGGTGGTGGTGGGGGAAGGGGATGGGTGTTGGTGGTGGGGGAAGGGGATGGTTGTTAGTGGTGGGGGAAGGGGATATGTGTTCGGTGGTGGGGGAAGGGGATGGGAGTTAGTGGTGGGGGAAGGGGATGGGTGTTGGTGGTGGGGGAAGGGGATGGGTGTTCGGTGGTGGGGGAAGGGGATGGGAGTTAGTGGTGGGGGGAGTGGATGGATGTTGGTGGTGGGGGGAAGAGGATGGGTGTTGGTGGGGGGGGAAGGGGATGGGTGTTGGTGGGGGGGGAAGGGGATGGGTGTTCGGTGGTGGGGGAAGGGGATGGGAGTTAGTGGTGGGGGAAGGGGATGGGTGTTGGTGGTGGGGGAAGGGGATGTTTAAAAGTAGTGTTTTTTCGGAAATAAGGCGTGGAAATGAATTATTGTTTGTAGATTAGGTGTTTTGAATGAACATTCAACATATCTATGCAAAGAAAAAATGGGTCTGGACGATTACTTTAAGTGATTATAGGCAAATGCTCCAATAAACTCTATTTATTTTTCATGGTAAAAATGGACAAGGACTGTGCGGTTATTTTGTGAGACACTGACTATCTTTTCCTTGCCCCAAAGTAGTTTTTTTTTTCTTCAGATGGAGGTACACACAACCCTCGTTTTCCCGGACCTCCATTTCCCAGATATCGGATTTGCCGGTCAAAATCAGAGGTCCGGGGATATGTCAGAGTCCCGGACTAATGCCTGGTCCCGTCCGTAAATTGACAAAGTTGTCCGGGGGTCCGAGCGTCTCCTGTCACACCTTGTCAGTGTCCGCGCCTCCCGCCAGGTGTCAGCATGCTCAGCGGTCGTATTGTTTACATTTGGGTACACGACACTCACTCTCCAAGACACACACCCCTCCCGGCAACACGCTGTCATCCGCCTCACCTGTGCCTTCCTGAGGAAGACAGGTCAACTACAGCGCCTGTGATAGCATCATAGGACATCACCAGGGCTCATAGTGTTCCCCAAGGGATCCTCGCAGCACTAAAAACAACAACAAAGTGACGTAAAAGTCCGGGGCGGGGTAGCTGATATTGGCGGTTGCCGGACAGTAAATACTAGAGTAGGATAAACGTCCGGGGTGAGTAATGGCCTCGGACTGTTGCGATTCCCGGACGTTTGCGGTTCCCGGACCAGTGCTCCCCCCTATTAGTCCGGGAAAACGAGGGTTGTGTGTATGTATTTTTTTCTTTCCGGAAACCCAATACATTTTCTTTTTCATCACCAAATCCTAAGGTCACCGTTTCCATTGATAACAATGTACGTCCATCAGAAAAAGCACTAAAACGTTGCCAGGAAATAATAGTCAGCGTCGCAGAAACCAGAGAAGTGACAGAATTGTACGAAAACAAGTGTGCCCCGCCCCGCCCCGCATTCGCCAGCCCACCCGCCAGTTGCAGAGTGGTCCGCTTGCCTCGCCCTGCTGCCTACTGGGGGGATTATTACCCGAACCTAACCTAACCTAACTTCATAACGGGGGGGGGGGGGTTCCGCCCCCCTCGACCCCCCTGGCGAGATTATGAACCTAACCGAACCTTAACCTAACCTCCTAAAGGGTTGGGGGGCCTTTGAAAAGGGAGTGTGTGTCTGTATGCATATTAACCAACTTTATTATTTCTACACTACCCTCCCGAGTTTCACTCTATGCGAGTTTCGCGATCCTCGAGTTTCGCGCCTAGTCCTAAATTCTTACCATCCCGACTTTCGCGCATTATCTCCCCGAGTTTCGCGCTGCTTTGTACACGTATGGAATACGTCTTCCTACTGCTGGCGTCACGCGCTGCTTCGTACACGTATGGGATACACTTTGTACACGTATGGAATACGTCTTCCTACTGCTGGCGTCACGAGCTGCTTCGTACACGTATGGGATACACTTTGTACACGTATGGGGTACACTTTGTACACGTATGGAATACGTCTTCCTACTGCTGGCGTCACGCGCTGCTTCGTTCACGTATGGGATACATTTTGTACACGTATGGGATACACTTTGTACACATATGGGATACACTTTGTACACGTATGGGATACACTTTGTACATGTATGGGATACGTCTTCATACCGCTGGCGTCGCGCGCTGCCTTACCACACAGTACACACTACCACTCATCACCGTCGGTGCTGCCGACACACAGTACACACTACCACTCATCACCGTCGGTGCTGCCGACACACAGTACACACTACCACTCATCATCGTCGGTGCTGCTGACACACAGTACACACTACCACTCATCACCGTCGGTGCTGCCGACACACAATACACACTACCACTCATCACCGTCGGTGCTGCCGACACACAGTACACACTACCACTCATCACCGTCGGTGCTGCCGACACACAGTACACACTACCACTCATCACCGTCGGTGCTGCCGACACACAGTACACACTACCACTCATCACCGTCGGTGCTGCCGACACGCAGTGCCATTGTCAGTGTTGTGTCCTGAACGAGATTGTAGATATCAGGGTGATGTCGGGAAATCAAGGAAGTGGCTCGAAAAAAACTTTTTTAAGACAACAGCCCATCTATTTCCGGTCCGCCCGGGGATCGATAGCAGACGATAGATGGCGCTGTTGGCGGCGGCAATCTGCCGAGCCTCAGACGTGGAACAAACATCACACTGTGAGGATAGATAGTTTATTTGAATGTCTTATGGTATTTGAAATACTTGTAACAGGTAAGTACTGAGGTACTGAGTACTGAGGAAGTACTACAACATTTGTCTTGGAAGACCATTAGTATTTTTCTGGAGTTTTTTTGGGGAAACGTGAGTTTTATAAGCCTTAAAAAATGGTACTACGCCTCGCACCGGACTAAATAAGCATTTTTACAGGGTTTATAATACCCGAATTTCGCGATCCGCAAGTTACGCGCTATGCCTTTGGAATAAAGCAATCGTGAAACTCGGGAGGGTAGTGTACAATATGTATATAAGTTTTGAAGGTTACGCGGAAGTGGATTAATAATGTACAATATACTGAGCAAAAAAAAATATAGAAAATGTAAGTGGTAACGGCTGTAGCGATCGCACAGTTCTCGTCCATAATAACCTTATTTTTCCCCGAGTATTCAAAAAGTGTAGCAATACACATAATAGACAGCGGCTTCTCATCAGTTATAATACCATATCTCTTCATCTATCTGTTATATGCCATTACTTCTTCTTCTACAACCATTTGTCATTACTACTTTTACACATTATGTTGTTTTCCATGTCAAGTGAGCCTTTCTTAACCTCAGCAACTCGACAGATTCTGCTCAAATGTCCTCTCTTTTCTGTTGTTTCCACGGGATCGTCTCCTCCAAGACTGCCTCATAGCTGTCTTCGGAACACTTGGATTGGTAGTCCTGATGTTCATGATGATGGGCATGTTTTTCTACTCATCTGTACGGCATCACAAAAAAGTCCCGCAGCACCGAAACTCCCGTTTTCTAATGCTTGTTCTCTAACACTGTCTTCGTATCAAGACCGCACTCAAAAACAGGAAATCTTGGATTGGGATTTGTAATCCAAGACAGTGCTTGGACGACAAGAACACGGCTTTACTTCAGAAATATACGAATATGCAGAAATACAGTGTCTATACACAGAATATTTCCATGCAACTATACGCATCCTTTTCTACCAGAATAATCTTATGCACTACGTAGGTGTATGCACTTGTACAGCGTAGGCATATAAATGTGTTAATGGTTACTTCAGGGCTGCCTTCAGTAGAGCAATACGTATGCGAGCGCTACGTGGTGCAATGTGACGTCATAATACTGTATTCCCTGGGGTGGAGGGGGCGCTCGCTCTCCCCGTACTACAGCTCAAGAGAGTTGGATTGTCACCATATAGATGGTATGGACGTGACGGCACGATCACATGACAAAACAATAACAAAGCGACCCTGGCCGTGGGGCTGGCCGAGGAACCCGGGCAAAAAGTTTACTTTCCAGAGTAATTTGGCTCCTATCAACGTTTATCAGTATAAATTATATAATTTTATCCTCGAAAATGTTTGTTCTATAAGATTATCACAAAAAAGACTGTAAAACACAGTAAATATGTGCCATTATGAGATATGCGTAAACAAGGAATGCAATTAAACTCGTCGCCATTAAAAAAATTGTGAGAAATCTTTTGACATAGAGTATATCCATAAAAGCGGAATTGTATTAGGTTTCCATTGATATATTTCATTTTCTGATAAATGAGGAAGCACCATGCAAGAATTTGCATTAAGTAAATAAATAACATCATCAATCAGGATATAAGCAGGCGCGCCACCCTCCTCGATTACCACTAACACAGTATAGCTCATTATTGTTACTATTTTTGCAGTGCTTAAGCTGTGTGTTAAAATGTGCAGTGCGAATTGACTTCTGTATGAATTGTAGACATGGGTAATTATTTTTTTTAAATATACTGCATTATCGTGTACACATTTAGATGCCTATCACTGCGTGTTAGCACCTACTCTGTATGGTTCCATGTGTACAGTGCTAATTTTTTAATGGTGCTTACTTATTTATCAGAAAACAAAATATATCAATAGAAGCCTAAGTTGGGTTTAATTAAATTTCCTGTTTATGCATATTGCAGTCTCATAATGAAATTTATTTAGTGTGTTTTTTCTGTTTTATGTGATAATCTTGAAGAACAAACATTTCCGAAGATAACAGTATATCATTTATACTAATAAACGTATTTGGTATGGGGCAAATAGAGGCGTTTTGGTTAAAAATATTGATACTACATACCACCAGAATTTTAATTTCCCAATTTCTTTTGTGGACCTCGGAGATTGTTCATATACGAGTGGTTGTTCATAAAATTCTTATGTACATATTCTTATAATTCATTTAAAGTTGGTTTCGTGCCTTATAATGAGGTAACAACATATTTTGTGAAGTTTTGTTGATGTGGCCATATACGTCAAGGGATGAATATATATCGGTTTTTACACATGTGTATAAATATTTCTTGATCTATAGTTTTATTTAAATACTCCCAGTGGCCACCAGCAAAGGTATTAAAAGAAAAAGAAGCCCAGTCTCCCAAAAACTCAGTCTCCCCAGACCAAGACCCAGACCGTATTCTGTATCTTTTAACAGCAGATAAATCTGCTCATTTGACTTTACAGCTATATCTATGACTTTACGGTGGTGTGAGTTCATATAAAGAATAATATTATTAGAGTTCCTTAGTCGTGCTGATCGTATTTATCCTATACAGAACAGATTCTTGCAATGGTTGATAATTGTGAAATATAAGCAGTTCTATATGAGATTATATTCGTCATATAATCTGGAAATAAAAATACATTAGACATACATTAACTCTTATGTGTTTCTCAGATAGTGAATAGTTCCTGCATACATGAGTTAAGAGACGAAACATAACCTTCTGTGCCAAATTTGTTCCTTTGCGCCTGTAGCCTCTGTCGATGGGAACGTAATCTCTCTGACAAAAATCTTGATTTGTTGTTTTCATACCTTTGCTGGTGACCACTGGGAGTATTCAAATAAAACTATAGATCAAGAAATATACACACACGTGTAAAACCGATATATATTCATCCCTTGACGTATATGACCACATCAACAAAACTTCACAAAATATGTTGTTACCTCATTATAAGGCACGAAACCAACTTTAAATTAATCATAAGAATATGTACATAAGAATTTTATGAGCAACCACTCTTATATGAACAATCTCTGAGGTCCACAAAAGAAATTAGGAAATAACCTTTTTGGCGGTATGTAGTATCTATATCCTTAACCAAAACGCCTCTATTACTCTAGAAAGTTACATAAACCCTGGCAATTAGGTCCATAGACGAAGAATTAAGATCCCGTTGTATAGACCCGTGATCTCGATCTTGATAGGTCTAATTGCGGGACTGAAATTTCTAGTGACCAATAATTGATATTATTCCAGCCCAAACAATCTTAATATTAGTGTTGCTATGTGATTCAATATAGCAACACTCATATTTAGCTTGTTTGGGCTGGAATA
Organism: Chionoecetes opilio; assembly: GCA_016584305.1. Lineage (NCBI taxonomy): Eukaryota > Metazoa > Arthropoda > Malacostraca > Decapoda > Majidae > Chionoecetes > Chionoecetes opilio. Next base: position 106,813 of record JACEEZ010025783.1, on the reverse strand, counting down.
ACATCAATTATTGGTCGGTAGAAATTTCAATCCCGCAGTTTAGCTTATCAAGATCAAGATCACGGACCTATACAACGGGATCTTAATTCTGCGTCTATGAGAAAATTATCTCCGGCCGCCACCCGCAGCCCTGCCATCGGCGCTAATTTCTTATTAAATAAAACCTCACGTCTAACCTGCTATCCTGGTTGGAAGGCACGCATTTTTCAAAACAAAATCTAACCTAACCTAAACTAAACCTAACCCTACATCTAACCTCCTAACTTGGTAGAATGATTCACTCATTGTCCGGTTTGTTTTGGAGGAAGGAGGATAACAACAAAATGAGGCCTTTTCGATTATTTTTAATGTGATCATCATTCTTAACTCTTCAAATTACATGGGAAAGAGTACTTTTGACCAGGGCCGTATTAACCCATGGCCGGGCCCCCAGGCTTTCAGATATTTCGGGCCCCCTCTAGCACTTCAATCTATCATCCCACGGACTCACAACAGTGGACGACTGACCCTGGTACGGTAAGTACTAGACCGCAGTACATAACTCTATATCCATTTTAAGGGTCTCATGAAGAATTTTATTCACAAACTTTTTCACAGTGCTTCAGCAAAAAAAAATGGCGGGACCCTAGTTCCTTCCGGGCCCCTAGGCTTCAGCCTAGTCAGCCTTATGGATACGGCCCTGCTTTTGACCTCGTACTCAATTCCTGGTTGAAAGTATCTTACCGCCGTAGGAAATGATGAGTCGTGATGTCCTTCCACTTGTGTTACGGTATGTTATAAGGATCATTCTTAAAGTAATCGTCCAGACCATTTCTTCATTAATGATTTAATGCAGTCAAAATATAGCCATTATCGAGTATATCAACAATATGTTGTCACTTTTTGCATCCAGTCACTCGTTTTTAAATGATCCGCATTCAAAATATGTACAGTACCCTCCCCAGTTTCGCGCTTGCTTTCTGCCCAAGGCATAGCGTGAAACTCGCAGATCGCGAAACTCGGTTATTCAAAACACTAAAAATGCTTATTTAGTCCGGTGCGAGGTGTACCTACCGTATTTTACTGGTTATAAGACTTTTTTTTCTCCCCAAAAATATCCTGAAAATGCCCCAGGCCCCTGTCCACCCAGCAGTGAATGGGTCCTGGGTGTTAGCCAAGGGTTTGTGACTCGCCTCCCGGGGTGGTGGCTTCGGCCAACACTACGTAGAGGAGAGGAGAGGAGGAAGGAGAGGAGCTTGAGATTGAGCTTGAGTTGAGAGTCACCCAGCGGATGCTGTCGGTGAAGCCTTTAGTCCAGCGTTCTCCACGTATTCTGTCCTACGAACGATTCTTGATCTTGATCTTGATATTACAGGTGGCCGGCCTATTCTTCATAGGCCAGGCCTTAGAACCGGTGTTGCATTAAATAAGTAACACCTCGGAATAAGTAGCACCTGACCTCGCACTCCTGCCGATCCTTACTTATTTACCACAAAATACTCCTTTGCAAGTGATTAACAAGAATGTGTGTGGTACTGTGGTTGCTGGAGGTACTGGAGGAGACAGGAGAGAAGAGAGGAAGACATTGGAGGTACCGGAGAGAAGGGAAGAAAACATTAGTGTAGTGATTAGTTAGTAAGAGCAAGGCATTGAGTGATCTAGCTCTGTACACGTTTTATGTCTATGTTAGTGTGCTTTTATGTATGACAAGGCAGGTGAAGGGATTATCTTGTTAAAAACTTCCATCTCTGTCTCTCTCGATTTGTCTTCTTCTTGTGACCTTTGACGCCTAGTATCGCTTCATAGGTTCTCTTCAAACTTTGTCTGCTTCGTTAACAGATTTGTCAACTCTTCCCTTGTCTATTTCACCTGGGATACTAAAACATTTTCATTTGTTTTGGTCTGAGTGAGTGATGGCGTCAACTGATGGTTGTGTGACAGTGTTATACGGCAATAACACTGTCACAATGCCTTTCTCTCTTCTCTCCTGTCTCCTCCAGTACCTCCAGAAACCACAGTACCACACACGTCATGGTTAATCACTTATAAATGAGTATTTTGTAGTAAATAAGTAAGGAATGGGAGCGGCATGAGCCTCTAATCACAGGCGTCACTATAGAAATTCTGTCTGCCCCACCACGGGCGAGGGCCAACCATCACAGCCCTTAAGTGAACCTCCAGGCCCCATCATCCCACCCCCGGAGGTCACTGCCTAACGGCGCTGTAGGCACACGCACACACACACACACAAAAAAACAAAACAAAAACCATGTACGGAGCAGCACGAAACTCGGGGATATAATGCGCAAAAGTCGGGATGGTAAGAATTTAGGACTCGGTGCGAAACTCGAGGATCGCGAAACTCGCATAGCGTGAATCTCGGGAGGGTACTGTAAATTCCCCGAGCTCTCAAAACACAACTGACAACCAGCAGATGATGGACCACGGTTCAGAGACGTCATGGCAGGCAGCCTCCCAGCCCGGTGCTCATACAAATACACGTAAACTCAGAAAAAAATATAATACTTGAAGAATTTTGGGTGTTTCTTATATATTTTTTTTGCGATATGGCATATACTTGCATACTTTATGGGTGCAGCAAGAAAGCTGTGCCTTTCCAGAGAGCTTAACACCCATTTCCGACCTATTTGGCCACGATATATGTGTGCAGTGCCGGGGAGAGGCGGGCGGTGTGAAGCAGATTGTCTGCCTGCGCGCCTCTCGCGCGCCTCTCGCCCGCCTCTCCCTGGCGCTGCACACATGTATCGTGGCCGAATAGGTCGGAAATGGGTGCTAAACTCTCTGGAAAGGCACAGCTTTCTTGCTGCACCCATAAAGGATGCAAGTACACTAGGGTCCCACATAAAACGAGAAATTGGTCGATAAACGAGGTCGTTTTATGTGAATTCGCTCTATGTGAAACATATAACCTATGGGAATTTTTTTTATTGGGTCCTCCCGCCCGTACCCGTACATTTATACTTGTTCACACCCATGCATACCAGAACATGGTATTATTTTACACTAGGATCGAAATTCCCTACACAATTGGGAGTATGGTTTCTGTTTACCTTATTGGATTCTAGGAAACATTCTTTTGGACTCAAACTTTTGGAGATAATGACATGTTGTTCATAGGGAGGTGAGAGACAAGTGTTTTTTACGTGTGGCGTGCCTCTCACTCTTCTTCCTGTTGTGACCTACATCGTCTTTGTTCTTCCCTTGCTGCGGACACTTTTAATGCAGATTTGGCTTTAGTTAGGAGGGTAAAGCGTGGGATTAGGTTAGGTTAGTGACTCAAAAGCAAGTTGCCATAAACCTGGCTTAACTCGCCAGAACTGTTGTTGTTGTTGTTTTAGGGCTGCTAGGATCCCTTGGGGAACACTATGAGCCCTGGTGACGTCCTATGATGCTATCACAGGCGCGGTAATCGACCTGTCTTCCTCAGGAAGGCATAGGTGAGACGGATGACGGCGTGTTGCCGGGAAGGGGGAACGCCAGCCGCCGCCAGCAGGGTGGGCAGGTCAAAGGTGGTGACGTTCAGGGCGAGGAGTTGAGAGCGTAGCACTACACGGTGTGCGTGGAAGCGCGGACACTGCAGCAGAAAGTGCTCAATAGTCTCCGGAACATTCATGCACCAATGACAGTGGGAGTCAGAGGACAGACGGAGGCGATGCAGGTGAGCCGTGAGTGTCGTGTGCCCCAGGCGGAGGTGGGTGAGGGTGACATCCAGGACGCGGGACTTTGTCCTTATCCACGGCTAGGGGGAAGAGTCACTGCGGTATTGGCCCATGGAGGTGATGCGGAGGGCATCGCAGAGTGTGTTATTCCAGGTGGAGCGACAGACCTGGGAGATGAGGCGTTTAGCCAAAATTTATAACATTTTGGAATTTGATGTATTAAAATATATATATATATATATTTTTTTTTAAATATTTTAGGTCGTTCGCTTTATAGGGGAAACGTTTTATGCGAACACGCTTTATGCGGGACCCTAGTGTATATGCCATATCGTAAAAAAAAAAATATCAGAAACACCCAAAATTCTTCAAGTACAATAAAACCCTCATGCTCGCGAGGGTTAGGGAACAGAGACACCCACGAGTATCGTAAATCCGCGAGCATGACATTAGTCATTCATTTACCCCATATTTTTTATTTTTTTATTTATCTATTATTATTATTATTTTTTTTATACATCACAAGGAACTGGCCAAGGGCACAACAAAAATGGGTAACACAAAGCCCGCTTAGTTGCCGGTCCCTATAAAGAAGACAGTAAGAGAATAAAATAAAAACAGAGGGGTGAGCCAATTTAGTTCGGGAGGTGTCTTGTTACTCTTCTTTTGAAAAGATTTAAGTCATAGGAAAGTGGAAAAATAGAAACAGGAAGAGAGTTCCAGAGTTTACCAGTGAAAGGGATGCAAGAGTAAAGATACTGATTAACTCTTGCATTAGGAAGATGGACAGAATAGGGATGAGAATGAGTAGAAAGTCTTGTGCAGCGAGGCCGCGGGAGTGGGGGAGGCATGCAGTTAGCAGGTTCAGAAGAGCAGTGAGCATGAAAATAACGGTAGAGGAGAGCAAGAGAAGCAACATTGCGGCGGTGATTTAAAGATTGAAGACAGTCAGTCAGAGGAGGGGAGTTGATGAGACGAAAAGCTTTTGACTCAACCCTGTTTAGGAGAGCTGTATGAGTGGATCCTCCCCAAACATGTGAAACATACTCCATACATGGGTGGATAAGGCCCCTGTAGAGAGCAAGCAATTGGAGAAAGAGAGAGAGAGAGAGAGAGAGAGAGAGAGAGAGAGAGAGAGAGAGAGAGAGAAAAAAAAAAAAAAAAAAGGGTTGAAAACCCACGAGTAATCAAATCCGCGAGCATGAAGGGTTTACTGTACACACAAACCTCGTTTTCCCGGACTAATAAGGGGAGAGCACTGGTTCAGGAACCGCAAAAGTCCGGGAATCGCAACAGTCCAATGCCATTTTTTTATTTTTTATAATCACAAGGAACTGGCCAAGGGCACAACAAAAATGGGTAACACAAAGCCCGCTTAGCTGCCAGTCCCTATAAAGAAGACAGTAAGAGAATAAAATAAAAAAGAGGGGTGAGCCAATTTAGTTCATTACCCACCCTGGGACGTTTATCCTACTTTAGTATTTACTGTCCGGCAACCGCCAATATCAACTACTTCTGCGGGAGGCAGCAGAAAGTGTTCAATAGTCTCAAGAGACGTTCCTGCACCAGGGGCAGTGGGAGTCAGGGGACTAACGGAGGCGGTGCAGGTGAACAGTGAGTGTTGTGTGCCCAAATGTAAACAATACAATCGCTAAGCATGCTGCCACCTGGTGGGAGGCAGCAGAAAGTATTGAATAGTCTCAAAGAGACGTTCCTGCACCAGGGGCAGTGGGGGTCAGGGGACTGATGGAGGCTGTGCAGGTGAACCGTGAGTGTCGTGTGCCCAAATGTAAACAATACGACCGCTGAGCATGCTGCCACCTGGCGGGAGGCAGCAGAAAGTGTTCAATAGTCTCAAGAGACGTTCCTGTACCAGGGGCAGTGGGGGTCAGGGGACTAACGGAGGCTGTGCAGGTGAACCGTGAGTGTCCTGTGCCCAAATATAAACAATACGACCGCTGAGCATGCTGCCACCTGGCGGGAGGCAGCAGAAAGTGTTCAATAGTTTCAAGAGACGTTCCTGCACCAGGGGCAGCGGGGGTCAGGGGACTAACGGAGGCTGTGCAGGTGAACCGTGTGTGTCGTGTATCCAAATGTAAACAATACGACCTCTGAGCATGCTGCCACCTGGCGGGAGGCAGCAGAAAGTGTTCAATAGTCTCAGAGATGTTCCTGTACCAGGGGCAGTGGGAGTTAGTGGACTGACGGAGGCTGTGCAGGTGAACAGTGAGTGTCGTGTGCCCATATGTAAACAATACGACCGCTGAGCATGCTGCCACCTGGCGGGAGGCGCGGACACTGACCAGGGGTGGCAAGAGACGCTTGGACCGCCGGACAACTTTGTCAATTTACGAACAGGACCAGGCATTTCAACGTAAAAAAAATAAAAAAATAAAAAATTGTCCGGGACTCTGACATCCAGTCTAGGGTACGCCGTAGATCCAATGAAAAGTGAAATATAGATTATTTCGAATTTGGCAGGGTGTTTTCTGATGTAAAATTGAATTTTAAGGGTGGTTGTCCTCTTCAACTTTTTGGTTTGAGCACTTCTTGCTATGCAAAAATGGACTTTTATATTTATATGCGAAACATAGCTTAAAGTGCGATTTTGCATAGTAAGAATTGCTCAAATGCAAAAATGGAAATAGATAAAATCATCTTAGAATTCCATTTTACATGGGAAATTGGCATGCCAAAGTTGAGAAAAAGATTTTTTGTTATACGGCGTACCCTAACCAGGGTACCAAAATAGTTGGATTGGGTTACGATGGGAGGAAGGACAAGACCAGGGTGATGGTGCCCAACAGCTATGGGAAACTGCACCCAAGGTTGATCAGGGAGGAGCATGTGTCAGTGACAGAGGAGCCATCTGGAAGGTACCTTTGGCACTTTGTACCAGAGGACCCGGTGCCACCTGAGAAGTCTGCGTTCAAGGTGGCTCAGGCTCTCTATGATCTGCTGGTGACATACGACTCCACCGACTCACTGATCGTACTGCAAGGTGACTCAACTAGGGCCAAAACGGGGTGGAAGGGTGGTACTCACGTCCATTTGGAGAAGATGCTGGGACGCAAGCTCTTCTGGAGTATATGCGTGTTGCACACAAACGAGTTGCCCCTGCGCCACCTTATCACCAGCATCGACGGGCCTACCTCATCTGACACTGGCTTCACGGGTCCAGTGTGCAGTCTGCTGTCCAGCGTGAATGAGATGCAGTACAACGCTGAGTTCAGAGGAGTGTCAGGCGGTGAAGATCTCACGGAGATACCGAAGTATATCCTGGTCAACATGTCCACTGACCAGCAGGTCTCCTACCAGCTGGTCCAGGCTGTGAAGCGGGGCATTCTCCCGTCCAAGCTGCAGGAGATCAAGTGTGGCAAGGTGTCCCCCTCCAGATGGCTCACCACAGCCCAGTCGCTCGTGTACATGTGGACCAGAAAGCATGGACTGACTGGCAAAGAACTGAATACCCTGGAAATCCTAGTCAAGTACTGCCTGCAGGTGTACTTCAAACTCTACTACGATATCAAGGTTCACCACAGATTAGAGGACGGCCCCAAGCACATCCTCACGCAGCTCAGAGTGATGAGGTCGCAGCCCAAGAAGGTCCAAACAGCTGTGACCTTCTACGTGCGGACAGGAGCATGGTTCGCACACTCAGAATGTGTCCTCCTCTCGCTGATGGCGAGTCAGAGTGAGGACGACCGCAGGTTCGCCGTGACCCAGATTTTGAAGCTGAGGGCTGGCGAGGAGTATGGGGACACCAGTGTAAGACCTCGCATCACACCCAAGCTGAACTTGTCAGCCACCAGCTTGCAGACACTGATCAGCTGGCAGCCTGGCCAGGTGCACGAGCCGGCATTCACCTGTTCACTGTCCGGGGATCAGATCCAGGAGATCCTGGTCAAGCCGTACGAGGTTCCGGAGTTCTCTATCCACACTCAGAGCACCGAAAGAGTCGTGAAGCAGGTGACAGAGGCTGCGGCAGCAGTGGTGGGGCAGCAGGCCAGAGACGGGTTCATCCGGGCTCGGGCCCACCACCGGGAGACCATGCCCTGCTTCAGGTCTAAGAAGGACATGATGGACACGTTCTAGGCCAACGTAGAGGCTGTGACACTGTGATGTAGTGCCTGATGAACCAACTGATCAGAAAGAGCTTACCATGCTAGTCATTTGGAACTCATATTGGTGCATGATGCAATACACAGGACCAACCGGACACTGCGTACTCATTTAAGCATTATTCGATAAGGGTGCAATATAAAAGTGCGATTTTGCATAGTAAGAATTGCTCAAATGTAAAAATGGAAAGGGATAAAATTGTCTTAGAATTCCATTTTACATAGGAAATTGGCATGCCAAAGTTGAGATTTTTTTTTTTTGTTATACGGCGTACCCTAAATTATTTATCCACGGACCTCGGATTTTGTTCGGCAAATCCGATATCCGGAAAATGGAGGTCCGGGAAATCGAGGTTTATGTGTATTATATTTTTTTCTGAGGTTACATGTGTTTGTATGAGCAACGGGCTAGGAGGCTGCCTGCCGTGACGTCATCAGCAAGTTTCGCGCCATGTCTGGAATGGGGCTGTTGTTTTTCCTGCGCTTATTACAAAAGTCATGTTTTTAGGGAAATAAGGCGTGGAAATGAATTATTTTTATTGGATTAGGTATTTTGAATGAACATTCAACATAATTATGCAAAGAAAAAATGGGTCTATACGATTACTTTAATTCCTTACTTTTTTGCATTTTCTAATGGAACGGGGAATAAATCTAGAGTCCAACATCTGAAAGACAATAGTCTGAAAGATAAACATCATCAATAATTTTCCCAGCCGTAAAGGAAGAGGTCAGTAAGCATGTGTCTAGCACGTTTACAGGGGAAGTAGTGCCATTTGTTTACATCACCCCACGGCCAGCGTGTGTTTGGGGGAGGAGCTTTGTGACGTCAGTGCATATCATCTATTGGACCCGCGCTCTCGCACTTATGTAAGCAAAAGGCAAAGATGGCCCATCTTCTCTCTCTTCTTCCCTCCTTAATATCTCATTTCCTGCTGCTATAACTGCTGCTGCATCAAATACAGGGTCATCAGCAAGTTCTTCAACGATAAGAGCAGCCTCGATTAGCAATACCATCTTGGTAGCAATACGTATTGTGAAAGCTTTCTATAGTGGGGGACAATACGGAAACGGGGTGTATTTTCGGGGATAGCGCTACTGAATGCAGCCAAGGTCATCTGGCCACTTAGCTGGGGCACCTCCACCTCCTCTCCCCAATTTTTTTCCGATTTTTTTTCAGTGGAAACACTATTGTTAGAGAAAATCTGGGCACAAATCTGGATGAATTTAAAAAGTTTTGAACCAGAGCTCTACTGTACTGGATTTAATTCCAAATTAAGCAAATTGCCCACATGGAGGCCCCTTCATCAATCCTGGCAAGGAATCGCAACTTATCTTGCAGGCTTCGAATCTTAAGTTTCATGCCCTTCCTGGTCTTAGCCTTGGCCTTGGGTGGCGGAACAGACATAGTGAATCTGGATACCAAGTCACAGAAACACATGAAAACACTTTTTTTTCTTTTTTTCTCCAAAATCTGAATAATTCTAAGTATGAATACTTGCTAGCCATTCGATTTAATGAATTCAGACTTATGGAGGTTTTACTATTTAATGTATTCAAATACTTTGCACAAGTAATCATGGCATTGAGGGGCATCCAGAGTGCTGCAATTTACAGGATAAATTAGATATTTATCATTGTAGTATAATGTATTCAAATACTTTGCAGAAGTGATCATGGAATTAAGGGGAATGTAAGAGCAAAGGATGGAATGTGCCATGAGTGCCAGAAAAAAATCAACATATGCATGATATGCAGTTCAGCCACTCTATGCCAGTTTTTTTTTCTCTCCAGAAGAAACTGAACATGGTACTCTAGTAATAACTGAGGCTTAATATTGGTGATCTAACATGACTAGTTTATTCAGCCTTTACTCAACTTTGGCTAGCTGTCAGGCAGGTGGTGTCAACATTTTGGATGCTATTATATAATGTACTTTCTCAGACAATGTTTTGAAAATTGTTTGTAAATAATTTTTTTGCAGGGTGAACAGCAGGAAGAACTTACTTCAACCCTCAGCAAGGAGAAAGAGGAAGTAGGAGAAGTGATTTATGATAAGCTGGTGGACACGTATCCTGAAGAGGCAGCCAAGTTAACTGGCATGCTGTTACAGATGGACTACAATGACTTGGTGGGGGTAATTAATAAGCCAGAGATATTCAAGAAGAAGGTGGAGCTGGCTCATAGTGTGCTCAGAACAGGCAAAGACCCACCACCGCCACCTTTTTGAAGAAGCTAGGTCCTGTTTGTAAGTTGATGACAAAACCAGGTGTAAGAACTCAAATTATGTTGGACTTAACAATATTTTACTCAAATTTATATTGTATTTTTGGGCGTCCAAGGCACTCCGGCGTGGTAGTGGCACCTAAATTTTGACTTGCAAAATTTTGAAGAAAAAAATAATAGAAATAAGGTCTCATCACTTGCACATATCTTGCCAATATGTTTTGTGGGAGCTTAAGCAACGTGCAGATAATTTTGAATACTTGTAATGTGCATCTTGTCTTTTTAGTACAGAAACACAGTAAGTTTACTCTCAAAGATTACCCACGACAGTGCTGATGACTTTGTTTTTTTGTGCATTAAATTGTCTCAATGCACTGGAGTGGCTTGGCTTCAGCCTTTGTAGTATATATTACTTTATTGATTTACAAAAAGCTTCTTCGAGCTTAAGTTGGTGATATCTACACTCAACACTCGGCTATGGCGCCTAGGTAATTGGTGCCGCTATAGCCGTACTATAGCCGAATTTGCGATAGCCAAACAATAGAACTTATGGTAACAATTCAAATTGGTGCTAGGATCCCCAGATGACCACATATTTTACGACTTTTTCTTGCTTTTACCTTGTTTTCCCAACATATATTAGTCATATATCCAATTATTAGATATATTACATTAAATCAAGATAATAAAAGCAACATACATTTTATAGCGTTTTATTTACTGTTTAGGGAATGATGGAGGGGCTTAGTGGATGGGTAGATTCTGAGGCTTGTGTAGAGTGTCAGTGACCACGAAGAGCCTGTAACTTGTCCAGGATTTAGTCAGCTGTGGTACTAGTGTAGCCCTCAAAATCAAATGGTTCGTTTCACCCTTGTCAATCAACTGCACAATTTCTGATTTCTGAGCATGTCTACCTTTTTTTTATTTCTCGTCCAGGTGCCGCAGCATTGCACTGCCACTGGCCAATGCTTAGAGGATGAAGTCGGAGTAAATCGGCCATTATTGTATCACAAAAGGTTTCCACAACGCTATCACTTAACTCTGAGAGAGTACGCACTCGATTGGGGTTGCGTGAATCGTCAGAAATAGTTCAGAAAAGCATTGGGTGGAGAAGAATTGGCCTCCAAGATCTGATCTCAAACCTGGTGATCTCAACATTATAATTATACAGGAGTCACTTGTTGACAGAAAATTATATTCCCACCTCTGCACATTAAACCGGGTCTCATGAAGCAATTTGTTTGCCAACTGAATTGACGGGTCAATATATCGTTGAACCTCCCCAAAATTGATACAAAATGTTTTTCAACGGATTCTATTACATCTGAATATGCTTAATAACATACTAAAAATCTAGTGAAATCCTGCTTCCAGAAATGTATTGTTTTCAAGATGGCATCCGACATGGCTACTGGGAGTTTACGGTGGCTGTATCTCAATGAGTATTCAACCTAAAAAGGTGGTTTTGGTGTCTAACCCTAGGTTTTAGTGGTCAAGGAGTTCAATAAAAGGGGTTAAAATGTCATTGGTAGATTATTTATATAAAAAATAATAATGCATAGTCTATAACTGATTTAACATCAGGTAATGAGTAGGAAATATGGCTTTAATTGGATTCTAAGCAAAAATAAGTTTGCTTGGGTTGCCCCAGTTCAGGGGAACTCATCATCATCTTCTGACTCCTCTGGAAGAATACTATTGTGTGGATGGTTGCATTCTTCTAGCTGGCACAGTCCACAGACAGTAGTGCATTGCAGTCCTTGTTTTCTACATGAACATCGGACTGTCTTACAAGCAGTTGAACAGTTGCAGTGAATGACTTCAAGAGACTGTCTGGTCCGTCTGGAGTAACATTCATTCTTGACATGACTGGGACAAACTGATTATTTTGTAGACTCCATCCCCAGTTTATGACATCCATACCCGCTTCGTTTCCCATCTATACCATGATCTGATAGTATGCCTTGCGAGAGTAGAGTTTGGGAGTGGATTCAGTCGGAGGCAGACGTTTAGGCGTTATAAACGATGAAGCAGAGACAACCTTCCTGCTGAAAGCATTATATCGCATTGTAGCAAGATAATCTGTGCATTCACCACCAAAGAGGATAACCATTACTTGGCAACCAAGGTCATCGATCACCTCTGTGGTCTGATTTGGGGTGGTGAATGCCTTGGCACAAAACTGAAGGACAGTATTTCCTCTTATAAGCTTATGGAAAGCAGTCTTTTTGTTGATACCGAAAATCTGAGAGGTCGTGTCACATCCAGTAATGACATGGATGAACATCAACTGACAACATATGTCTTGCCCAAGGATTTGTTTAAGAAGGGTGATGTCATAAACTTTACAACTGCCATCCTCTCTTTGTTAATGAGATAAGTAGTGTATTCATAAGTTTGTTAGATTTATATTGTCTCGGTGTCTCGAAGCAGGTGAGCTGCTGACGTGGCAACACTGATGTGGCAAGTCAGGGAAGGCAGCTATCAGCTGTTTTGGTAGGAGAGTGGTAGAGTGTTGACAGAGGTCGGGAGCTCCTGTTTATAGTGACAGTTCAGCAGCTGGGTACATAGCTACAGGGGTAGTGACGGATATTTGTTGCTGGAGTGTTCATTAATGGTATCTGATGCTGTTGATGAAGGATATTGGGTTGTTCTTCGTTTGGTGAGGTTTGGCTTTGTCCTGGCAAGTTTGTTGACGTTGAGTGCTGTCAATTGGAGAGTGTGGAGGGCACAACGAATCAAGGTAACGTGTTGATATCATTACATGTATATCTGAATCTACAATTGTGTATTTGTTGATGGTGATAGCCAGTAGTTTATCACTCTTGACTTGTCAGATCTGAAATATAGACCCTTACTATCCCCATGTGCATAGTGAAGAAGTAAGACAAGTAGATCAGTATCTTCTCCAGTCAACGTAGTGGTGTGACGAAGAGACATCTCGACTGCAGCATTTACTATGTCGACATCAGCGTCACCAAGTGCGTGGATCACAGTACAACCACGTTCTCTCAGTTCATCACTTATCATGTATATCAGTCTCTGTTTATTAACATCTACTGACAGGAACTCCACCTTACCAGAGAATATTGTCTCAGCAGTGAAGCTGATAACAGGACTAATATTGTGCCTCCTTCTCTGATGTGTGTTATTTTAATGGTCGACCCTCCATCATAGCCATCAAAGACAACAGTCGAATCTGAACCATAATGCCGGATGGTGAAATCAGTATATGATTGTGCTATTTTACTAAAGCTTTCTCCATGCTGCCATGGTATTCGGTGAAGGAGAGAACCGCCAACAAGGACATAGTGCTCTGTTTTTGGTTCTGACTGTAGGATTGCACCTCCTGCTTCCTCAGTTATTGTGTGCACTAATTGTGTCTTATTAGCTTTTCATAAAATGTTTGGGGCTTCAAAAAGGGCTGAGCTCGTAACACATAACGTCTTCCAGTGATAGTTCCTCAGTTTGAGAAACTACCATGAAACGTTGAAAAAGAAGGTCAATGGTTCGATCAGGAGCAACCTTGATAGCAGATTTCTGTCCAAGTGTTATGGCTTTATCCTTCCTAGTGAACGAAAATTTGAAGGCAGGCTGTACGATCCTTTTCTGCATTATCTTGCATCCAACAGATTCGTATTCATGCACATTCACGCCTTCCTCAGCCACAACACCAGTGACAATACTTCTCAATGAAGAGTCTGGTGAAAAAGGTGAATAGTATATGGAAAGTTTCGGACACAAGCACCAGGCCGAGGCGTTCAGGGCCAGGTTCCGGACCAGGATGAGGGGGTGAGGAGAACCTCTGCAGCAGCTGGCCCAGGAGCTGGAGCACCTGGTGAGGAGGGCGTACCCAGATGCCCTGGAGAAGGGGACATCGCTGCTCCTGAAGGATCAGTTTGTTGACGCCCTTGGAGACCCTCAGCTCCAGCTGTACGTCAAGCAGGCCCACGCTGCCGACCTGCAGGAGGCGCTGGCTCGAGCTCTCGAGTTCGAGTTGTTCGTGGCGTCCAGTGGTGCCATGCATCGGGCAGAGGACAGGAGGCCTGAGTTCCGGGCCAGGAAGGGCAACGTCCGGCAACAATCAACAGGAACCAGCGTAGGCGGGTTCACGGGGACTTGCTGGGAGTATGAGCAGCAAGGCCACAGGAAGAGGAACTGCCCTGAGTTGTGAAGGGCACGGTCTGAGGAGAGAGGGAGGCCGTATATGTTCCAGCCCTGCTTTTGGAGCTGTGGCCAGCTAGGCCACTACTCCAACTCGTGTCCGCAGCCAAAGCCCGTGTACATGTCTCCTTCGACGGGAAACGACAACGGGTTGTGGACCGGGGCCCTCTCCCAGCCCGAGCCTTCCAGACCCCACTCCCGTTGAGGTGCCTGTTCGTGGCTCCGCAAGCTGTGCAGGTTGAGGGCACAGTCAACGGTGAGCCACACTTGCTGACCGTGGATTCAGGGGCGGATAGGACGTTCGTCAACACAGAAGTGATGGCAGCGCAAGACCTCCCCCTGGCAGAGCAGCAGCTGTGCGGCGTGACTGGCTACTGCATGGAGTTACAGGGGCCCGTGGAAGTGAAGATAGGGGTGGGAAGCAAGGAAGAAGTGGTGCCCGTATACGTGGCGAGTATCTACGACCCTTGTCTCCTCGGCCTGGACTACCTGAAGAAGAGTGGTGCTTGTCTGGACTTCGGGGGCATGACGATGAGTGTCCACGGAGAGAGGATGCCACTGTTGGAGGACGGGAAGCGTGCCAAGGTTGTGGCGAAGACGGCCGTGTGCGTTCCTCCCTGGTCGGAGTCCCGAGTGCTGTGCAGGCTCAGCAGTGAGATGAAGCAGGACGTTGGGCTAGTGGAGTCGTCGCTGTCCCGGCCATTGCGCGAGGGCTTGGCTGTCGGACACACCCTAGTGCCGCCAGACGAGTGGGAAGTCGTCGTGCTGGTGGCCAATGTGCCCGACCAGGAGCAACGCATCCCTAAAGGGACCGTGGTGGGCTCCTGTAAGGAGGTGGAGCGAATGCGCGCGGCGTCGAGCGCGGGGCAGCTTGCTGGTGGTGGTGTACCGGCCCATCTGCTGGACTTATTGAGCAGGAGTGCAGCGTGTTTGGACCAGAGACAGGAGGCTCGCCTGGCTGCACTGCTATGCTGCTATGCAGATGTGTTCTCGGCAGGTGACTTGGACTTGGGGCGCACCGCCCTTGTGAAACACAGCAGTAACACCGGCAACAGTTCGCCCATCAAGCAGCCACCATGGAGAATCACCCCCGCTAAGCGACAAGAAATGGAGAAGACATTGGACGAGCTCATTGCCCAGGGTGTCGTGGATAAGTCGCAGAACCCCTGGTCGGCTGTGGTTGTCTTGGTGAAGAAGAAGGACGGCACGACGAGGTTCTGTGTGGACTACAGGGATCTGAATGATGTGACAGTTAAGGATTCGTATCCCCTGCCGCGTGTGGATGACACCCTGGGTGCATTGACTGGCGCGAAGTGGCTCTCCACCCTGGATCTCAAGTTAGGCTACCACCAGGTGGAGATGGTTGAAGAAGATAAGGAGAAGACTGCGTTCCCCTTTGGCCGTGGCCTATGGCACTTTAAAGTCCTGAGCTTCGGGCTTTGCAACGCTCTAGCAACCTTCGAGCGGCTCACGGAACGTGTGCTGGATGGTCTGCAGTGGAAGGCGGCTCTCATCTACCTGGATGACATCATTGTATTTGGCACAACGTTCGAAGAGAAACTGGACCGCCTGGAGGTAGTGCTGGAGCGTTTCCGTGCAGCCAACCTGAAGATGAGCCCCAAGAAGTGTGTTGTTCCAGCGCGAGGTGTGTTTTTAGGGCACATCGTCGGACAAGATAGGGTGAAGGCAGATCCGCAGAAGGTGGCCGCCCGCAGTCAGGGAGTGGCCGGTGCCAAAAATGGTGAAGGAGGTGAGGAGTTTCTTGGGCTTCTGTACTACAGAAGATTTGTCCAGGGTTTTGCCACCATTGCTGCTCCTCTTCACCAGTTGACATGCAAGGATGTGTTGTTCTGCTGGGACGACTCGTGCCAGGCAGCCTTCGAGGGGCTGAAGGAGGCCCTGGTAGAGGCACCGGTACTGCCTTACCCTGACCCCAGCCGTCTGTACATTCTGGATTGCGATGCCAGCGTGGAATGGATGGGTGCTGTGCTCTCTCAGGTGCGGGAGGAGCAGGAGAAAGTACCGTATTTTACGGCTTATAAGACGCTGCATCTTGGAATACGCACCCTGATTTTTTAAAGAAACTTCTAAGAAAAAAATATATATATTCTAGTAAAATCTACAGATTTTTGACCTACAGCTCGTTTTGATGAATTCGCTATGGGTGATAACTTCCAGGATTGAAAAGAGCTTGTAATACGTGTGACAGCCTGGTGGTAAATGCTGCATCAACACTAGCAGACGATTAATCAACACTAGCAGACATCGCAGAAAAAATTTCAATGGGGAAAAAAAAAATAATAATAATTTTACCGGTAGGTGGTGGTAAAGTCTACCGATTTTCTCAGCAGGCGCTGGCGGTGGTCCGAAGTGTCTTTCTGTTGCCCTGTTCCCATGTTATTTGGCGTACCGTACAACTTTTAACTTGTATGCAATAGTATAAGTAAATTGTTTTGATGAATCCGCCATGTTTGATAATTTTCAAGACTGAAAAAAGCTTGGATATGTGTGATAGTCTGGCAGTAAATGATACGTCAACACTAGCAGACGATAGGTGGCGTTGTTGACGCCAATCTGCCGAGGTGGAAATTGTCACGGAACAGCTCCCACCAGTCCTGGTGGCAGACTCATATAGAGTCTTACCTTGTGATACGTGGGACAACCTGGTGGTAAATGATACATCAACACTAGCAGACGATACATCAACACTAGCAGACTATAGGTGGTGGTGTTAGTGCCAATCTGCTAACGTGGAAGTTGCCGCGGAACGGCTCCCGCCAGTCTTGGCGGCAGTCTCATTCCAACATATGTCTTGGAAGACACATGAGTATTTTTCAGGGTATTTTTTAGGAAAAAAAGTGCGTCTTATAAGCCGTAAAATACGGTAGTCGCCTACTACAGTCAGAAGTTCAGTCCGCCGGAGAAGAATTACTGCATGACGCGCAAGGAGCTGCTGGCAGTGATCAGGGCTGTGGACCACTTCCACCCTTACCTGTACGGGGCGGAGTTCACTGTGCGCACCGATCACGATGCACTACGTTGACTGAAGACGCTGAGAAACCCCGAGTGACAGCTGGCGCGCTGGCTAGGGAGGCTGGAGCAGTACCACTACCGGGTGGAGCACCACCCAGGGAGAGTCCACAACAGTGCTGACAGCTTGAGCCAGCGCCCGTGTGAACCAGAATGCCCCCACTGCAGCCGCAGGGATCCTGTGGAAGTCAGCAGGAGGACGACGGTGCATGTGGGATTATTGTGGGAGGTACAGAGCACTATGCACATTGGTTGGAGGCTCAACGTAACGACCTGGACATTGGCCCCGTGGCAGAGTGGCTGGAAGCGAGCGAAGAGAGGCCACCTTGGGAAGAGGTTGCTGCCTTCAGCCCTGCTACGAAGCACTACTTGGAACAGTGGGATGCCCTCAGGCTTGTTGGGGGGGTGCTTGTGAAGAAGTGGATGCTAAAGGACGGCAGAGTTGGCTTCTGACAGACTGTGGTCCCTAAGGATCTTCGTGCCGACCTGTTGCGGGAGGCGCATGGTGGAGTTGCCGGTGGCCACCTGGGAGTATGGAAGACACTGAAGACACTGAGTCTGCTGTGCCAACGCTACTACTGGGTAGGCCTAGGGTCTCTGTAATAAGAGGGTACCGCCATTCATAGGCCCTATATTAAACGCTACTGGGCGCCATCTTAGTGCCAGGGCCTCTTCGTTCACTCTAGACCCGGGAAAGTTCTCAAGGCATGACCCCGCAGTGTATCATGTTATACATGTATAAAGGAAATACCGTTATCTTCGGAAATGCTTCTTCTATAAGATTATCACATAAAACACAGTAAAACACATTAAACTAGGGGGGGTGCACTCAGTAGAGTGCATACCTCCGCCCGAATATTTCATCAATTGGTTGCCATGGCAACAGTTGTGATTCGATTTCATACAAAAAAAAAGTAAAAAAAAAAAAGTAACAAAAAAAAAAGTAGAAAAAAAGTAAAAAAAAAAAAAAAAATATATATATATATATATATACTATATATATATATATATATATATATATATATATATATATATATATATATATATATATATATATATATATATGCACTCAGTATGAGCGCATACCTCCGGCCGAATATTTCATCAATTGGTTGCCATGGCAACAGTTATCAATAGATTTCATCCAAAATTAAATCAGTTCTTCCTTATACAATAAACCCTTCATGCTCGTGGATTTCAGGCTCGCTGATTTGATTACTCGCGGGTTTTCAGCTCTTGGGATAAATAATAATAAATACAGGTAATTAAATATAATTTTAAAATACGAAAAGTATTTTTCATAAAAACTACTGTGCATGCCTCTTCAGTGGCACATAAAAGTCTGTAGTGATGCTAAAATTCGCAATATATGGCGCCTGGCGACATTAGTGCAGTGGCTAGTGACTGGCGACTAGTGTTATCTACGGACTACGGTAGCCACACACTGGTGGGCTGAGCGCTGCGTGCACACCTCAACTTCCTCAAGCCACCACCAGACCAGACACAATAGTGAACATTTAAGCAGTGCCAACCCAATCACCCTAAAACACAGGGAGGAGCACTGGAGCTAGCTGGTGTGGTGGACAATCTGGCCGTGGTGCGAGAGGCATAGCTTTGCGCCAGCCACCCCAACACAACACGCCCTAACACAACCCTCACCGTTGGCCCACAGCGATCCACGGGGTTCAGCGCCACTTCCTCCTCCTTCTGGGCTCAGCCATAGGCCTATCTATCCATGGTGGTGGTGGTGGCGGGGATGAATAGTTTTTGTGATGTAACCCTGGCAGCGGCTACGCGTGTGTCGCGGCCTCAGCTGTTTATGGGTTGTTGCTGATGATGACTGTGTTCAGTTAATTGTTGGTAGTCTGGCCTTTTTTTTATCGGCACTCCCTGATGTGAACTTTGATGTTTGATGTTTGAAGAATTTCGTCAGTTTATCGACGCAGCTGAGATGGATCTCCACTGTAACCAGACAGCTCTCTCTCATACTACCCTAGAGAGCTGTCTGCTACCAGTGCTTATAGTGTTGGCCGAAGCCAGCACCCCGGAGGCGGGTTTACCAACCCCCGGCTAACACCCGGTACCCATTCACTGCTGGGTGGACAGGGGCTCGGGTCTTAAGGAAACAGCCCAACTGTTTCATTATCATTATCATTCAAGCAACAAAATCCATTTTCTTTATACCGTAAGCCTATTTTCGGGGCGGGAGGGGTAACTAATGTCATGATCACGGATTTACGATACTCGCGGGTGTCTCTGTTCCCTAACCCCCGCGAGCATGAAGGGTTTATTGTACCAAATAAACTTGGTATACCAAGTTTGGTCCAAATCTATTCGTAACTTTTCGAGAAATCCTGTTCACTAACAAACAAACAAACAAACAAACAAACAAACAGACAGACAGATCGGGGTGAAAACATAACCCCTCCAACTTCGTTGGCGGAGGTAATAAAGGTCATTATGAGACTGAAGAAATATGCAATTCACTTAAACTCGTCGTCATGTAAAACTTTGTGGGACAACTTATAAGATGGAATATATCAATAGAAGCAAAATGTTATTAGCTTTCCATTGATATATTTCGTTTTCTGATAAATGCAGTAGTAGCATGCATAAATTAGTGTTAACTAAATAAATCGCCGCGGCGGCCGTTCTCTCTCTCTCTCTCTCTCTCTCTCTCTCTCTCTCTCTCTCTCTCTCTCCTCTCCCCTTCTTTTCTCTCTCTCTCTCTTCCCTCCTCTCTTCCTCTCTTCCTCCTCTCTCCTCTCTCTCTCTCTCTCTCTCTCTCTCTCTCTCTCTCTCTCTTTCTTTTCCTTTACCCTCTCCCTCTCTCCCTCTCTTTTCCTTTCCCTCCTCTCTCTCCGTGAAAGAGAGAGAGTTACCAAAATACTTTTTCTACTTTATATATATACAGTCAAACCTCGATATAACGGACTAAAGGGGGTGAAGAGTGGTCCGTTAAAGCCGATTGTCCGTTATAGCGAGGGTATTTTCCCAAGGGGGGAAAAATTATTGAAGAAAAAAAAATTGTGAAAAAAATGAGAAATAATCACACACAACCAACTGTGTAGCTATGTTGGGAGGTAACAGTGACTGGCACTACATGCTGAATTTGTCCGCTCCTACACGTGAATAAATGAGAAATAATCTCAAACACAACCAGACCATGTAGCTATGTTGGGAGGTAAACAGTGACTAGCGCTACATCAGGGATTTGGCACACTCGCCCACAACTGTTCGGGATTGGTATTAGGAGAGGTAGTAAGTATCCAGGCTCGCTCATTACTACTTGGTATGCTATGAAATTTCATTATTCTAGTTGAATGTATACATATAATCACATTTGAATTGCTATTATTCATACATATGAGTAAAGATATGAAAATACAGTAAAAGCCTTATAACTCGGCACGATAGGGGCTCTGGCCCTTGCCGAGTTATTCAATGTGCCGAGTTATGCAATGTCCTCCTCTGATATGGAAAAAAAAAAAAAAAAAAAAAAAAGTAAATACAGTACAGATTTTATATCAAACTCAGCACAAATAGCACGCATGGAGCACCTGCATCCATCCTTGCCAGCACTGTCAACTTTACCTGCAGCTCAGGCTCTTCAATTTCATTCCCTTCCTGCTGGAGACACCCTTGCGTGATGGAGCTGACATCTTGATATACAGTACTGTATGATGTAATCCCAAAACACGTAAAATAGGTGGCAAATTAAAGCAAAGGTCGGGAACCAGCGTTTAGGCTGAGCCGTGTTTTGTCGTCCAAGCACCGTCTGGATTACAAATCCCAATCCAATAACACTTGCTGAAATGTGTGTTATACTACTTTGTGATATTGTTTGCAATGTTTTGCATTGATTATTATTTCGGCCCCCTCCCAAAGCTTGTTGTGTTTTTGAAGCAGAAACCAATCCTTTTTCAATTTCGACAAAAAACGAATTCATATCCAGACTGTGTTTTGGGATTACATCATACAGTACTGTATTTCAAGATGTCAGCTCCATCACGCAAGGGTGTCTCCTGCGGGAAAGGGGAATGAAATTGAAGAGCCTGAGCCTGCAGGAAAAGATAAAAAGGACAAAAATACGACTTTATGCGACTGACGATATGCCGAGTGTAAGTGAAGGTGAAGAGATGCAGTTATAACATCAATATGCCGATACCATTATTTTTTGCCGACTTTCTGTTTACATGTTCACAGAAGAGGCTGTGAGGGCATAAATATGCCGAGTGAAAACCATGAGATTCAGTTTAGGTGAGTGGTAGCAGAGTGGTTCGACCCCGATGAGACCCATAAATCCACTTGAAATCTTTCTGCACCGTCGAGTGGCCTAAGAACAACCACATGCCCTGTCCATTAACTGTACCTTCGACTGCGAGTGCATGGGAGGACACGGGGCGGCATGAGCCTCTAATCACAGGCGTCACTATAACAATCCTGCCTGCGCCACCACGGGCAAGGGTGGAGCCCAACCATTCCCCCCGAGCCCTCGAAGTTGGAAAAAAAAAAAAAAAAAAATCTATGCCATGCCGAGTTATATCAAATTCCGAGTTATACAGTGCCGAGTTATAAGGCTTTTACTGTACTTTGAAGGCGCTCATCCACGCCTGGCAGCGCGGCTGCGGCAGCAGCAGCAGGAGCATCATGAGACATTATAATCACCCCAAAGTAGATAAAAAGGAAAGTCTCCCGTAAAGTGATGGGTTATCCCTAAAATGTTGATGCTTTCTCTCACCGTCTGGCTAGTCAAGCTCAAGCTCTAGTGAAAGGTAAACAAACTACGAGCCAAATTCAGCCGTGGCTTCTAAAGGTATTGCTTATTTCATGACTAATGCTCATTATTATATATATTTATGGTTGTGAAGTGCAGTTCTATACACGTGTCACTATTTAGGTCAGTGTAGCACTGCGTGTCACCTTAGATAAGGGTGATTTAGGGTGTTGAGGTGACAGGGAGACGTAGCAGCAGCCACGCCATAACACTAAAGGCGCTATTACACGGGCACTTTTCTGCTCAGTGAGCAGCTGCTCACTGAGCAGATTTCACTGAGCTGCTCAACGAAACTATTACACGGTGATCTGTGTTTTGATGAGCAAAATGCATACAGACCTGATTTGCGGTTATGATACAAATTATCATAGCGCTTCCTTAAATAAGCGGTGTTTGTTGAATGGAAAATAGCTTTATTTTGGCGAGAAAAAAAAGGAAAAAAAAAAAAAAAAAAAAAGTTACTCTGGTTAAAGTTAGGTTAGGTTTCATTACAACCTTTAAGGTTGGTTAGGTTTAATTAAAACCTTTTAAAGGTTGGTTAGGTTTAATTAAAACCTTTAAGTTTGGGTTTAGGTTTAATTAAAACCTTTAAGGTTAGGTTTAGGTTTAATTAAAACCTTAAGGTTAGGTTAGGTTTAATTAAAACCTAAAAGGTTAGTTGGTTACCATGTTGGGTTTTTCATTAAAACCTATAAGGTTAGTTAGGTTTCATTAAAACCTTTAAGGTTAGGTTAGGTTTAATTAAAACCTTAAGGTTAGGTTAGGTTTTCATTAAAACCTATAAGGTTAGTTTAGGTTTCATTATTATTATAATTTTTTTTTTTTTTTGGGGGGGGGTGTTGCGCAAAATAAAACTTCTCCATTAGAACAAGCACCTATTGTAGGTCAAGAAAAAAAGTTTGGTGTCTCTGAAACGACCGGGGAAACTCTCGTCCATTATTACCAAAAAGTTGTTTCGTAGTCTATATGAAACCATAGTCGTTTCGTACACTCGCGCAGAGTTGAACTTGACTCTAAGTTACGAATAACACCAGGTATGTACGAAAATACTCAAAATCAGTGTACGAAACTAACTACTTTCAATTCAATATACCAAATTAAGAAAGGTTTTTTGATTAGGCAAAGGTTTTTGATTCATTTAAACTTCCTGTAATCCCCGAGAGTAGCTTCTATGGACCACTGTGGCTCGCGCCGTACCCGTGGCCGCGGCGGTTACGGGGCTGGCGCCGTTAAAAGGGGGACGAGAACTACGCGTTTCGCTCTTTAGGTCAGGGACACACACTGGGGCTAACACCGCACTCTTAGCCTCTCTCGCCTTACCATATACACCACACCTGTCACTACACACCTGTACGGCCTCGCAAAAACACCTGTCGCCTGTGTTATCACCGCAAATAAATGACTTGGAAGGTCAGGCTTCTTAGGTATTGAGGGTGTATGTTTTCTTTTGTAATGTTTTTTAACAAATAAAGGGCTATATATGTTCCATATTGTAGGATGTGCCTGAACTAAGTCAATCAGTAAGCTTTCCATCTCGTCTGTCCAGTCAGCAGGCATGTAGATGTCTTCTTGAGAGTTTTAGAAGAAAATTATCTTGCAATAAATAATATAGTCATCCACTAATTTCGGTCCTTTATAACAGAAAACGTTTTTGCTCACTGAAATGACGAGCAAAAATAGCTTCGAAGTAGTTCCCTGTCTGCTCAACCAAACAGGCTTTGGTTGAGCAAAATCCTCAAAACTGCTCAGTGAAATCTGCTCACTGAGCAGAATAGTGCCCGTGTAATAGCCGCTTTATACAGGTTGAAGTTCCCAAACTCGGCATCCCAAGACTCGGCAACACCCAAAACTCGGCTATGGTTCCGGATTTTCCAAAACACGGCAGAACACTCAAAACCCGGCACGTAGTTGCCGGGTCGGCCGCTAGGTGCCAACACACTAGGCCGCTTGGTTTCTCCCGCCGATTTGTTTGTTGTTATTGTTCAGTGGTGTTGTGACTGTAGAGTTGTGTACACTGTTATTTTGTGTACTTCTACAGGTCTATTTTTTTCATGTGATTTTCATGCTTTTTTTCCCCTTAATATATCTACGTTCTAAAATTCGGAAAATTCCATTACTCGGCTCGGCGCTGGTCCCGAGGTTGCTGAGTTTGGGAACTTCAACCTGTAGTCACTATTTTAAACTACACACCTACCACTAAATCACTAGCAACACAGGCTCCTTCCTTATATATCTTAATATGTGATACATCAAAACTCCTTAAAACCCAAGCATTCCAATGTAAAATGAGAAAATAATCAATTATGTTGAGTTGATTATTATTCGAGCGGCGATAAGCGGTCTGATATGAAAAAAAAAAAAAAAAAAAAAAAAAAAAAAAAAATTGTCACGCAAATGGAGTCCGAAGGAGATCCGAAGTCCGTTACATGAAGGTCCGTTATATCGAGGTTTGACTGTATATATTGTTACACGCTTGGCGATATAAGGCATGTAGGGGTTGTGTATGTTGTTGAGGCGTGTGCATGTCTGTGTGTTCGTTGTGGTGGTTGTGTGGCGTGAAGCAGTGTTTGTAACTGTAAGGCTTTGGGTGGTAATGTTTGGGTCTTGTGTGTGTGTTAAATGATGGGCGAGCTGCCATTCATTTGAGGATTTTTGTTATTCTTAATTTTGTATGTTTCAACTATGGCCATATTTTTTGTTTCTTTTGTGTACTTTTTAGGATAAAGGATTTAGGATTTAAGGAAACAGCGGGTCGCTGTCTTTGAGGAAGGAGGATAATGTTACACGCTTGGCGATATAAGGCATGTAAGGGTTGTGTATGTTGTTGAGGCGTGTGTATGTCTGTGTGTTCGTTGTGGTGGTTGTGTGGCGTGAAGCAGTGTCTGTAAGTTTGTATGAATGAGGGTGGTTGCTGTACACACAAAGGAGGGTGACGTCATTTGTGGGGATGATTCTTATTGGGGCGCGCATGACCATACAGCCGCGTGATTGGCTGGTTAGCTGGCGGGGCAGACAAGGGGAGACTGGGAGCGGGGTGGCGTGGCGGTGAGGCGGCGGGCAGAACAGGCTGGGCCCGAGAGACGAGAGGGTGGCGCGCGTCGGGCGAGCGCCGCTCCGCCTTCGTCTGTAGAAATCTGAGTGCCTCGCCTTAAGTCAGTACCTTCGTGTGTTTTGTGTTGCCTCCCAGTGTCTCAAGTTATTTGGTATGTGTGTGTTATTGTAGACAAGCGTGACCAGTGAGTACTTTGTTCTTTCTGCTACACCGTCAGGAGAACTGTATTGAGTCCTGTGTATTGTGTGACCTCCGTCATTAAATGTAGAGTTGTACAGTGAGTGTTCAATGTCCTCTATCCGCCTTGTAATTGATTATGTGTTACACACACCGTTGCTCGCTCAGGTAATTCTACCGAGCCCTTCGTCAGGAGGGAGGTAAGTGGTTGCGTGGGGTGCCTTTGGGGGGTGAATTAAGACAGGCGAGTCTGTGAGGGTGAGGGCTGTGCATAACAATATATATATATTATTAAAAATATATATTTTATATATATATATAGAGAGAGAGGGGAGAGAGAGAGAGAGAAGAGAGAGAGAGAGAGAGAATTAGAAAAGTTTTTTTTGGGTTACTCTCACTCATATCTCTCTCTCTCTCCTTTTCCTTTACCCCCCTTTTCTCTCTCTCTCTCTTCCCCTTCTCTCTCTCTCTCTCTCCCTCTCTTCCCCTCTCTCTCTCTCTTTTCCTTTCCCTCCTCTCTCCGTGAAAGAGAGAGTTTAGAGAGAGATATATCAGAGAGAGAGATATGACAGAGAGAGAGAGGAGAGTTACCAAAATACTTTTTCTACTTTATATATATACGAATTTTATATATATATATATATATATATATTATATATATATATATATATATATATATATATTATAATATATATATATATATATATATATAATATATATAAAATATATATTTATATATATATATATTTTATATATATATAATATTATATTATATCAGAGAGAGAGAGAGAGAGAGAAATTAGAATTAGAAAAGGGTTTTGGTTCTCTCTCTCTCTTTCCCCGGAGAGAGAGAGAGGAGAGAGCGTCCGCCGCGGCGATTTATTTAGTTAACGCGAATTTATGCATGCTAACTACTGCATTTATCAAAAAAGAAATATTCAATGGAAAGCTAATAAAGTTCTGCTTCTATTGATATAGTCCATGCTATAAGTTGTCCCCCAAAGTTTTACATGACGACAAGTTTAAGTGAATGTTATTAAGTTCATGCATATTTCTTCAGTCTCATATGGGCCTTTATTTAATGTGTTTTACTGTGTTTTATGTGATAATCTTAAAAGGGAAATATTTCCGAAGATAACAGTATACAGGGAGGTCCCGTTATAAAGAGCATTCGATATACGAGAATCCATGTACGAGATTTTGTAAATTAGGTCTATTTTTAATATACGAGATCGAAAAACCAAAGCTAAAGACATTCGAACTGGGTGAGTAAAATTACCAAATTATTTACTAAAATAAATTACAAGTTATTTACTAAAATTATAAAGTCATTTACTGACTATATGATTTTACCTAAGGTTGTACGATAATTTCGAAAAATGTAAGGGGTCTCAGTATTTGACAAATGTTGGCCAACACAATTTTTTACAACTTTGGAAAAGCCAAGGCCACGAGAGTATCAAGCAAACAGTTTTGATCTAATCATATTTCTTGAGAATAAAATCGATTAAAGCTCCCCGATAGGAATCCACAATTTGGAATATCAACTTCTCACCAACCAATCAAATTCTATTTAAAACAATTTCCCGCCTTACACTCAGCTGATCTTTTTTTCCCTTCGGTGCCGGGGCATGCCCGGATTCCTACTTTTTTGCTCTCTCGTTCCCCGTCAACAAAACTCACGGATTTTTTAAGCGCTTCGGGTTTTTAAAATAGTTTTAACCAAAAATAGTTAGACATTTGAAGGAGCGTGTCCCGGGGTGGAGAAGGCGTGAAAATTGTGAAAATGGGTGATTTTGGAAGGGCGTCCCGCAGTATTTTCTTTTCCCCATCAATCTGGCCAGGAGAATCGGCCAACACCTCCATACTCCCTTAATCACCCTTATTTAAGGTGACACACGGTGCTACATTGATTTAGATAATGACACGTGGATATAACATCTCACCATAATCACTAAGTTGTATAATAACGAGTGATAAGACGTTTAAGCCTGCCCAAACCTACCTTGGCGGAGGAGGCGGCGGCCTGCCCCGTCCGCTGCCTCTCTCAAAAATCGCCGTCATCCGCCTCACCTGTGCCTTCCTGAAGAAGACAGTCAGCTCCTACGCCTGTGATAGCACCATAGGATATCACCAGTGATCATAGGATTCCTCAAAGGGTCCTCGCTTTCCTACTAAATAATTACCAAGGAGATCTCTGCTGGCGGCGGACATCGGCTGCCGCCCGCACAACACAACACCCCGTTATCAGCTGTATAATATGAGCCTTCCTGAAGAAGTCAGGTCAGCTCCCATGCATGTGATAGCACCATAGGATATCACCAGGGACCATAGGATTCCTCAAGGGGTTCTCGCACCCCTACTAAATATTACCAAATTTTATTATAGCTTGAAAAACATGTCTTTTTTTTTTTTTTTTTTTTTTTTTTATAATTGTTGGGGTCCTGGAACCAAACCTATATTTTACCATTAGTTATGTGTTTCGTTATACGAGATTTCGCTTTACGAGTATGCCAGGTGGAACCTAACTGCTCGTATCTTCGGGACCTTCCTGTATCCTTTATACATGTATGACATAATATACTGCGGGGTCATGCCTTGAGAACTTCCCCGGGTCTAGAGTGAGCGAAGAGGCCCTGACACTAAGATGGCGCCCATAAATTGAGTTGTCGCTACTCTATTATTCAAGGTACTCTAGGTAGGCCTACGCAGAGACGTGGAGGAGTGGTGTTGGCCTGCGATATGTGTTGCGCCAGGAAAGGTCCTCCACACCGCAGTCGCACCCCCCTGCAACTCTACCAAGTCGGGGCGCCCTTGGAGCAAGTGGCAATGGACATTGCCGACCCGCTCCCCACCACCGCAGCTGGCAACTGTTTCCTTTGTATGGCGATGGACTACTTCACAAAGTGGCCAGAAGCCTACGCTCTCCCGAACCATGAAGCCACCACAATAGCGGAAGTATGGTGGAGCAGTTCTTCTCCCAATTCGGCGTACCGGCAGAACTGCACTCGGACCAGGGTTGCGAGTTCGAGTCTGGGGTCGTCCAGGAATGCTGTAAACTCCTGGGAGTGAGGAAGACCAGGACTACTCCCCTACGCCCCCAGAGTGATGGAATGGTGGAGCGGTTCAACCAAACTCTGGTGGAAGAGTTGGCCACGTGCTGTCAAGAGAGCCAAGCCAGCTGGGATAGGAAGCTCCCATTGATGCTCAAGGCGTACCGGTCGGCAGAGCATGAGGCTACGCAGTACACGCCTGCTCGGTTGATGCTGGGATGAGAGATTCGTCTCCCAGTGGATCTCGCTACTGGCCGCCCACCTGATGATGGACTACCTACAGCAGTGATTCCCAACCGGGGTTCCGCGGAACCCTGGGGTTCCGCCGACCATCACCAGGGGTTCCACGAGAAACCGTAAAATAATAATGCTCTATTACAAAATGACAGTGATCTTAATTCATAATTCATAATTCCTACTCAACAACACGTCACAAACACTTTCCAGACACCAACATACTCGTACGTGTCAGTCAATACAATGTATATAGTAATGAGAGCAAATAATATGCATAAAATTAAGAAAAAAATTGTGTTATTGCCGGTGCGGGATACGCCCTTCATTCCTACTTCGCAAGTTTGGCAACACAGGGGTTGGGTAGGAGGGTGATGCAACCCCGTACGAGTATCATACGTGTCACGATCCCCAGCCCAGCCGTTCACACATCTTCCTTCAGTCAGTTTTGAGCAGCGCAACCGAGTGAAACGTTGTGTTAATTAATCTCACCAGTTAATATTAGTTTGATACGGATTTTGAAGACTCAAGCATGTTCAAATATTTGAAAAGAAAGCATGTTAGTGGAGAGGAGGACAGTGACGAAGAATCACAAATACCACAGCCAAGTACGAGTAAAGGAAAAGTGAGTGATGTAAAAAAAATCGCCTTTACAATGACAGTTTATCTGGTCATTGGCTTTACATGGACTGGAGAAGAAAACTGTCCACTTCCTTTGTGCATTGTTGTGGGAAAAAGCTCGCTAAACACAGTTTATGGCCCCAGCCAATTTTAAAGCGACACTTAACTACTAATCACAGCCACTTGTCAAAATAAAACCGTGGATTATTTTCGAAGACTCTTGGATTCACACAGAAACAAAGAAAAGTTTTGAAAAAAAGGTAACCATCAGTGATAAGGCCCAAGAAGCAAGCTATTTAGTGGCTGAGCTAGTTGCCAAAAAAATGAAAAGTCACACTATTGCAGAAAGCCTAATAATGCCTGCTTGCAAAATAATTGTGAGAACAATGCTAGGTGAAGAAGCTGAAAGTGAATTAAACAAGGTTCCTGTTTCTGATAATACAATTAGTAGGCGTGTGGATGACCTGTCCAACAATATTTCTGGTATTTTGTCTGAAATACTGCAAAATAACAACTTTGCTCTCCAAGTAGATGAGACAACTGATATAACTGGCAAAGCTCAGCTGCTGGCATTTGTACGATTTGAAAATGAAGGTGAAATAATGGAAAATTATTTTGCTGTAAAAAAACTGCCAGAAACTCCCAAAGGGCCCACGACATTTCAACATCTTGTCTTCTTACCTGGAAATCTGGTGGTTTGTCAAGGTACCGATGCGTTGGAATCTCCCACTGATGGTGCTCCCTCAATAATTGGCTCAGTACAAGGCTTTGTATCACGCGTGAAGAAAAAAACCCTAAAGTCATAACAACTCACTGCTTTTTCCACCGAGAATTCTGGTTTCAAAAACTATGGGGATGATTTAAAACAAGTCCTTGATATAACGGTGAACATGGTTAACTTTATAAAGCAGCGCCCTCTGAAGTCTCGCATATTTGCAAGGTTGTGTGAAAACATGCAAAAAGATAACGTGACGCTTCTCCAGCACACAGAGGCTCGATGGCTTTTGAGAGGTAAATTTTTGACAAGGGTATTCGAGCTGCGACAGGAACTGCTGCTTTTCTTCAAAGAGAATAATAAATCCAGTTTCTGTGAATGTCTTGAATCTACAAACTGGCAAATGAAACTAGCATATTGAGCAGATTTTATCAGCAAATTTTAAAAAACTTGAACACTAGCATGCAGGGTGCGAAGGAAAAAATTCTGACTTCCACAGACAAACTTCTTGCATTTAGGAATAAACTAGCTGTTTGGAAAAGCACCTTTCAAGAGGAAATGTCGAAATGTTTCCACTCCTACTTTAAGTTCAAACTCAGACTGAATATGAAAATGTCATTCCATTAAATTTCAAGTCATTTGGGATCACTGTCAAAAAACTTTATAAGTACTTCCCCTCCTTGTTATCAGATAGGTATGACTGGTGAGAAACCCCTTCACTGAGTTCTCACCCAAATACAGAAAACACTTAGTCTGCAAGAAAAAGGAAGAACTGAGTGAACTACAGTGCGATCGAACCTTGAAAATGAAACTTAATGAAGTTATCACTTGACAAGTTTTTTGGGTTTCAGCAAACAAGAGTACCCTGTCATCTCAGTAAAAGCATTGGATGTTTTACTCCAGTTTTCAACTTCTTACCTGTGAGAACAAGCTTTCTCATGTCTGACCATCATTAAAAGCAAATCAAGAAATCGTCTTCTGTCTGTCGAGGAAGAACTGCGTGTGTGTCTGTCAAAAATTCGGCCAAGAATTTCACAGATACGCAAAGAGAAACAAGCCCAAGTGTAACACTGAAGATAAGTCATAACATTATTGACTTATTAGTGTGAGCTCTCATGACATGTGATGTAATTGTAGATTTCATATGAATTATATTGCTCAAGAACTTTTCTTAAAAAAATAATATATATATATATATATATATATATATATATATATTTATATATATATATATATATTAGTATACTATATATAGGGGTTCCTTGGAATATGAAAAATTATTACAGGGGTTCCTCCAAGGTGTAAAGGTTGGGAATCACTGACCTACAGAGATGACGAAGTATGCGGTGGACTTGCAGGAGCGACTGACGGAGGTGCACCACCAGGTGCAGAGCCACCTGAAACTCGTGGGAGAGGCCATGAAGAGACAGTACGACTGAAGCCTGAAGGAGCAAGGATTTGCAGAAGGTGCGCAGGTCTGGGTTTACAATCCTCGGCGACGTAAGGGAGTGTCTCCGAAGCTGCAGAGTTCATGGGAGGGCCCGTATATGTGTTGGAGCGTGTGTCGGACGTCACCTACCATATTCGCCTCGGCTCTCGCGGCAAACTCAAGATTGTTCATAGCGACAGGCTGTGGTGGCATTACGGCCCAGGCAACTACTCTTGGGAAGGTAGCGGAGTGGATTCTGTAACCCCTGAGCCAGCCGAGACTGACGAAGAAGCAGATGGGTCGTGCAAAGAGGAGGACGAGCCTGCAAGCATCGCGGACGGTGGCGACATGGTGACTCAGGATGAGGCTGTGTGTGTGGCTGCAAGGACGCCATGGCCACAGCGACCACAGAAGCTGCCCCACTGGTTTCAAGACTTCCAGATGGAGACCGAGGACTAACCCGACGGGCTTTGAAGGGCTGGACTCCTGGTCCAGGCCTGTAGGAGGGGGCAGTGTTACGTAGGCCCGTTATCCCTATCATCCGGGGCTTTGGGTTTTGGCGCGGCAACAAGAACAACAGAGGCGGGGGTGATCTGTTGGATGTCTTGCCCCTTACGGCACCTATATATCTTATATTTTGTTCATATCTCTATATCCCCTATAATCCATGCGGGCATGTATTCTCATCACCGGGAGGAATTGTACTGTACTGTGTCGTTAGGTAGGGTATATATGGCAACGCGCACCTTGACGTTGCCTATAAATATGAATGACGCGTGACCTTCGCCCTCACACCCCACTCACTACTCTGTCAATTGTTTCTTGCTCGCTCCTCACCCTAGAGGTCACGTTCGCGCTCCTCGCCTCTGGGCGGCCCACGTGTGGCCGTCCCCATCCAGCCATGGCTACATCTCTGTACTCCACTGTTCCTGAGCAATACATCTATCTTCTGACTATGAGCTGAGTTCAGTTATTGTTCCATACCCACACTCTACTATAAGGACACATGTAAGACAACACAGATCAGAACCTACGTGCTCCGAGCCTTGACCGTCTCGCGCCCACACAAGCTACCAAAGTGCCGCCACTCACTCTCTCATCTTATGTTCCTTCTACTCCTCATTATATATTCAAGAGAACCCCAATCACGGTTCATTAGGTCCCTCTGCACCTTTTCCCTCTGCTGTTGTGAGGATTCTGGCTGCCTCACCTAGCCCGTGAGGAAATACTACCAGATATATTCCTCTTCATATCTTGGCTGAAAGGTTAGACACGGAAACTTGCAAAGTACTTGTAGCACTGCATCATCTCACAGGTTGTGATTCAACAAGCAAATTCGGCACAAAAGCAGCTGGACTGAAAGCCAATCTGTGTCACTACCTCCAAAACTTCAGAAAGCACCTAAATGAGATTGACTTTCCATTGATAGAAGAGTTTCTAGTTAATGTGTACAAGTCTGGAA
Organism: Chionoecetes opilio; assembly: GCA_016584305.1. Classification (NCBI taxonomy): domain Eukaryota; kingdom Metazoa; phylum Arthropoda; class Malacostraca; order Decapoda; family Majidae; genus Chionoecetes; species Chionoecetes opilio. The sequence goes on along the minus strand of JACEEZ010025783.1, from coordinate 74,093 downwards.
CACAATGCAAAACAATGGATGAGCTAAGATATCACCTCTTCCACCACAGCAAAAAGACTATCCTTGACCTACCCAGGCTACCCCCTAGCAGTCGTTCTATCAAGGGCATATTCTCAGGGCATTTTACTAGTTAACATGTACAACATGTACACTGTACATGCAACAACACTGTCTGGAGAAAGTGTACCTTGATCCAAGGAATTTTGGCTACAGCGCGGCTGGTGGCATCCTTGAGCCGGAACGATGTCAGGTCTTACTGCCAGATGACTTCCCAATGCCATGTAAATGCACGTCCTGTGCCCCTAAGTGATGTGTTTGTAGACAATATGAACTAATTTGTTGTCAGTACTGCAGCTGCCAAGCTTCTGACAAAGGATGTAATAATCCAGCTAGCTGGATAAAGGATAGGTGCTGGATGATTATTAGGGTGCCAATAGCGCATAGGGGTAATTTTTCAAAGTCAATATTTTTTCACGTACTTTTGTGGTATTCTGCCTTGTACTTAGAAACTGTCGTGTGCAAAGTTTCAGGCTAATCGGTTGATATTTAGAGGTGGCGGATCGATCTTGAACATTTCCTCTTTTCGCCCTCAGGTCATGACCACGAGAAAGCAAACTGAAGTTTGGCTTCTTGGCCATAGTGTTCCTACTATCACAGGAGAAAAAATTTCCCCAGCCGTGGAGATGTTTTACGACGATTTTTCTACCCCCCCCAAAAGGGAAAGAGAAGAAGACGGTGCAGCAGAGTGCAGCTGAGGCTGCAAAGGAGGTCCTCGACTTCTGGACACGAGCTAGGATCCCCACCATCGCAGAAACTAGCATGAGGAGGAAGATTACTGGACTTTTCGACGAGTGGAAGATCCTGAGCAAAAGTAAGAATAACTCTGGAGTCACGCCTGCCGAAAAACAGAAGACCTTCCAAGAAGTCCCCCAGAACCTTTTGGACATCGCCCCCCTCCGACGCCCTCACTTCTGATGACCATTCCTGAAGACAAGGAATTCCGTCTTGCCCAGCGGGAGAAGGGGAGGGGGGGTTTTCGATGGCTGGTCTGGACAAGAAGCTGAAAGAATGGGTTTTTGCCGACGTGAAAGCTCTCTCTCACGTAGCCTTCAACAGACGCCAAAAGGAGAAAGATGGTGGAGCTGGAGTCGTCATCGTCTGAGTCATCAAGTCCAGCCAACGCTGCCAAACACATCGATTCTCCTTCCGACGCCGGGGTCGCTTCTCCACCAAAGCGATTGGGGACACGGGGCACGAAGCCCCGTCCTACCCCCTGATCTTGTCGGAGCCCTTGACAGAACTGGAATCAGTAGCCGCCAAGCCCTTCGAATCGTGGCGGCTACGGCAAGTACTTGGGCCACGATCCACAAGAGCTTGTGCTGAATCCTGGTCCATTCGACAGGCAAGAGCGAAGTACAGGTCCACTTTGGCGAAGGACATCAAAGAGACTTTCAGTCCTCTTCCCCCTCTTACCGTTCATTGGCGGGAAGATCCTTCCTCAGGACGATGGCCCACTCGCGCCGAAAGACTCGCCATCCTCGTCACAGGAGAAGGAGTGGAGAAGTCCTAGGAGCCCCGAAACTGCACTCCGGAACTGGTGATGCCACCGCTACAGCTGGTGTTCAAGGCTTTAGAAGACTGGGGGGTCCGGGAACGAGTCGTGGCGATGTGCTTCGACACAACCAGTGCCAACACTGGAGCCATCAATGGTGCATGCACCATCTTGCAACAGAAGATCGGCCGACCCTCGTTTCACTTGCTTGGGGCCGTCATCAACTTCCACGAACTTGTCCTTGAAAAGGGCCCTTTTCTACGTGTTTGGGGTCATCTTCTGGTCCTGAGATCACCATCTTCTCTCGCTTCAAGGACTACTGGTCTTACACCCAACCAGTCGGCAATAAACCCTTTCCACCAACGAAGATCTGCCAGAGACTCTGGTCTCCAAGAGGGACGATCTCATTCAAGGTTTGAAATGTCTGCTTCAGACAAAGCACCCCCGTGACGACTATAAGGAACTCGCTGAGCTGAGCATCCTTTCCTCGGCGACGCTCTTCCGAAGACCTCGATCCGTAGCCCCGGAGGCTTCATCGAGCGCGTTGGATGGCGGTATCATTTATGCTCTGAAGATGATCTTGTTTCGGGAGCAGCTGACTGGAGTCGTCACACCTCGAGAAATGTCAGCCCTCCAGCGGTTCTCATCGTTCGCAACCGAGATCTACGTCCTGCGATGGTTCGAATCGACGGTTCCATCCTACGCTCCCGCCAACGATCTTGGATTCGCTAAGGACATCCTTCAGTACCACGACAAAAGTATTCGGAAGGCCTGCTTCACCACTCTGAGCCGCCATTTCTGGTACTTGAGCGAAGATCTCATTGGCCTGTCCACTGTTCGACTCACGTCCCCCTGTCTCCGACAAACAAGCAATTGTACGGGCCCATTCTCTACGATGAAGGAGCCGAGGAACCCGCCAAGCGAATAAACCTCCCATCATCACAAGTTCCTGCGGAAAACACTGCCCTCCTTCGCCATGAAAAATTCCCTCCGCCTCTTCGAAGCTCTTGATATCAAGACCGACTTCCTGTCTGCCAACCCTCGGGAAATGGCAGGAAGAGGAATCGTACGTCGAGGCCTGCCGCCGAATCGAGGACTTCGCGTCGTCAACGACACAGCCGAGCGAGGAAATGGCGCTCATCCAGTCCCTTTAACCTCCGGCTGACCAAAGACGAGGAACAGCGCCAGTTCCTCCCCCAAGTTGTGGAGGCCCATGCCATCAACAGCCCGGGACCTCGAAGGCTTTCCTTCCCCGGCCAAGCCGGCCACAATGAGTGGGGTGGCTCCCCATGATACCCCCCCACCGAGGGGGTAATACTCACCAAGAGGGGGGCCAGCAGCCCCGCTGGGGAAGGGGTGTCCGGCTTGTCCGCTTTCAAGAGATGACATCCCCTCCTTAATAGGCCAGTGCATAAGGGTAAATAACAAAGTTGTAATCCGCCACCCCCAAATATCAACCCATTGAAGTCAAACTTTGCATACGATGGTTTCTTGCATAGAGCACCCTTACAAACCCAAAATAGGAAGAAAAATTCAAACTTTTGATTTTTTTTGGCCCCTAATGATTATGTACTAAGTGACCCCAGCCCACACGCCTCGTGAAAATTGGACTCATCATTTCTTAAAATTGAACAATTTTCCCAATTTAAAAATTACATCCTTTTACTGTAGGGAACAAACAAACAAACAAAATATTGTAAGATTCATTCATTCAGTTTCTCAGTGTAGAATCGAGTTTGATTTTCCCTTATGTACTTAAAAGTTGACATAAAAAATTTCCAATTTGGTCACCAAGACCATCCTTATTCATCACTACTGCCCTTAGAAACCTAAATTTTACTTCAAAAGGAAGGTAACATAAGCGAGACTTTTTTTGTTTGTACTTCTCATGTCCTATACTTGAGAGAAAGTGTAATGGTATTTACCTGAGGTTTTAGTAAATTTATAATTTCTTTTAATTTGACCCTAAATGTTCACATGGACCTACAGTATTCTGTTTGGTATTTTAAAAACTTCTCTAATGTGTTATAAAATAGTCCAAAATCTGTTAAAAGTCATAAATGGTAGCTGTGGCCTTGGACAACACACTGGTAAGATAGTTTTTCCCATTAAGGACATTTAAAGGGATTTCAACCTCCCGCACACGCGAGCGCCCCGCCTCATTTGTTTACATCAATTTTGACGATAAAATATAGATTATAATGCTACTTCTGAGTTTCCTGATGCATTTCAGTGATTACTTATACGTTTTGGCAATGCTGCGAGAACGTAAAGCAGTTACCGGGAGCGCATCAGGGCAGGGATCTAAAGAGAGGGTGCTTTAGGGACGTTGCTTCTAACAACATATGTACCTCTAATTTCTACACCCCGTTGTTAACTGGTATCAGAGCTGGGCACTAAATACATTGAATGTATTTAATACTAAATACTAAATACATGGGGAGAAATGTATTTTAATACTAAATAATAAATACATTTTACGAATGTATTTAAATACTAAATACTAATACATCAATTGTATTTAAATACATCTGTAAATACATTTTAAATATACACAAATTTTAAACATGTCCGAAAAAAATGGATTTCCTTAGATTTTGGGTTTCCTTAGAATTTCCTTCTCAGGCCTAAATTTCCTAAAAATAAGTTGATTTTCCCTTTAAAGTGGAAACACTGGTTCACTGGAAACATCAGGGGTTGCCAGATAGTTGGGCGGGTCTATGGCCAAATTAAGTGATAAAAAAATATTTACATTTTCATATTATGAGTATTTAAATTCAATTTTATTTATTACTCTAGATGTATTTAAATACTGTATTTAAATACATGACAAAACCCAAAGTATTTATAAATACATTTCTAAATACACAAATGTATTTAAATACGTATTTAAATACAAATGTGTTTAAATACTGCCAACTCTGACTGGTGTCCAAAGACGGACATGGCAGTGGTGGTACATGGTTGCTCATAGCTGAGTGGCTGAGCGACTACAATGACGTCACAGCCTCCCAGCGAATCACAATTGTGTCAAAACAAACGTGTCAGCCAATCAGATTGTGTCTCAAACGTGTCAGCCAATCACAAGGCAGCCGCAACCCGCATTATCAAACTTGTATACATCTACCTCCAATCCTCATTTCGCATAAACTTTCAGCTTCGTCGTCCTTCTCAAAAAGTAAGTTATTCCATTATTCCTTCATTCCACAATTCCCTGTGCCACCTCCGTCACTTATAACCTCCAACACTTGTCCCCACTACATACGCGCCTCCGATGTGTTGTACTTATTTCTATTCTCTAACTTATTCCATTATTCCTTCATCCCGTGTGTCACCTCCGTCGCTTCAACACTTATTTCCACCTCCACATACACGCGGGTTACACGCCGGTGGCTTGTACTTCCTTGTATTCTCTAGCTATTCCATTATTCCTTCATATTAGGCCGAGGTCTTCTTCTTCTTCTTGTGACCTCTTTTGCTTAGTACCACTTCGTAGGTCCTCTCCTCTGAGTCCTCTCCTCTCCTCTCATCTAGTGTTGACTGAAGCCACCATGCCGGGAGGTGGGTCACAAACCCCCAGCTAACACCTGGTACCCATTCACTGCTGGGTGGACAGGGGCTTGGGTTTTAAGGAAAAGTGCACACCACATACGTGCAAGTGCTGTCTGCCGGAGCCATGCTTGGTGCTGTCTGGCATCGCCACCCAGATCGAGATGCCGCACTCACCACTCATGGCACATCACCACATAACAAAATCACCACAAGCGCCACCTGGGTTTGTTCTATATGGCCTAATTTCGTTTGTATACTTGCCCTATTCAGTTCTTGAGTCAGAAAACATCAAATATACTCAATTTATGAGGATTTTTATTAATGATGCTTCCTTAACACCACCATAGAGGCAGTTACCTTGTGAGCAACAACTCTGATGTCATCAATCTCTTCTTTGGATCCAAAAACAGCTGATGACAGTTATTAAGCTAGCAACATTGGTGTTAAACGTCTTTGGATGTGCCCCCAGAGCTCAGTGGCTTTGTTGCTGATAAGGAAGGTACTGTCGCAGTACCTTGGGTTCGAGGTTCCCAGCCTCACAATAACATCCTTTTTGAGTCAGGAATCCGTTAACACACCCAAAAGCACATAAAAACGAAAAAGAAGTGATTCTGAGGAATCAGAATACCAACCTGGTATGTTCTGAAAAGTGCTCAAACCTAGCGACAATGAGACCCTTACCTTGAGTGACTAATATCCTGCCTTGCAGGAGGAGACCAGGTGTGTCTGAGTTACTGCAAACATTCATACTAACCTCAAAAATAAAATGGAACCTATTTCCAAGACCCTTATAAGGTTTACTGACGTAACACTTAGTCAAACTAAAAAAAAAAGTTTACGGCTTGTTTCTGAAAAATGTAAGTTATTGTAATACAATTTCATTCACCTTCATAATTTTTCATCTAATCTTTACATATGAGGCATCAATTGACAGCTGGATAAAAAACGAAGAAAACTAAGGTGGACTTTTTTTGTCTATGACAATTAGGAACATGGCACTAGTGTTTCAAACTTAATTTTTTGGGAAAATTTTTAACATTTAAATTTTCTTTTTCTCAGTGATAAACAAAGACAGAGAAAAACCACACCACAGAATCTTTCTTTATAAGGAGAGTTAATGGCTACAAAAAAAAAGAACTATCAATATAATCATAAGAGTTGAAAGCAATTTAATCCAGCCTAATTTTTCTCTTTTTTTCTTCTCATTTTTTATATTTGGCCAAAAACTATTGGCTAGATCTGAATGAAACTTATGTTTTAAAGTCTTTACGTAGCCCTAAATAACTTTATTAAATTTGCAGCAACATCCATCAGCAAACAAGATTTAGGGTGGGCGGTCCCCTTAAGTGCCAAAACCTTTATTCAAATGTTCCCGCTGTTTGTGGCATGCCCTCGGTGTTTGATGAGTAATAATGCTATGAACTTCATAGGAGCCTCCTCTATATTATTAGTTATAAATCACCTTACATGTGGGGTCATATCACTTGAAGCAGAACTTTACTTTTCGTCAGCCCCCAGCTGTGCAAATTTTACACTATACCACACTCTCAATAGGAGTAGTCAACAACTCCGTCATTCTGGTACAAACTCGTAAGCGGGACCAAATTTGTGTCTCCAGGGGCGGAAGCAGTTCTGTACAAGTTGCCTATTCTACACTATTCTTATATTTAGAACTAACTATATTCTTATATTACGAACTACCAAGCATCCAGCAGTTACTGTCAAGTACTCTATTTTACATATATTTAGGTTTACACCAAATGGAAATATTTTTTTGACCATTAATAGACACAATATAACAGAATTATTGTTGGGAAAAAACACGCACACAAAAAAAAATCCACTGACGTTGACTCAGGATGGACTGATCGAAATAAGATGTTTATATACAAGAAAATTGTAAAAAAGTCTACAGCAAAGTGGAACCAAGCAGAATAAATGACAATATTTTGTTATCGTATTGAAATGATATTCAAATCATGCAATAGAAATCCCTCCCACCCCGCACCCTGTACACGTGGCCTGCCTGCAGTTTTGCCACACGTATGATAATTATCGTACATATACAATAAATTAACCTCCGGTTACCTTCTTATGAAGCTGAAAGTCTCTCACATTCGAAGGCACTTATTCTTGACACTGTCCACCCTCTCTTGTTCAACAGGTATATGAGAACCTGTGCATTGTGTATTGGTGGCAGGTGATGGGTGATGAACGTGTGTTATGGGGTTCTATCTGTCAATTGTTTTGGTGCCGCGGCAAGTGGAAGTTGTCGTACTTAATACTGATATGTTTTCTTTTCTTAATCTGTCTTTCATTAATAAATGGCACATGGAAAAAAACTACCAAAAATATATCTTTATTTTTGGAAGTAATTATGTTCCACTTAATACAGTACCTATATTTCCACCTGGTACTTGGTAATGACAGGACGACTGTACAGATTCCGAGATTATCATCGAGTTGTTGACTGCTCCTATTAATAGAGAGTGGTAGTTTTGTCTCCCCCGTTTGTAATGAGGGAGGTGTTGTTTCCTTACCTGTAAGGGGGAGAGTAGGAATGTATCTACAGTCAAACCTCGATATAACGGACTAAAGGGGGGGGAGGAGTGGTCCGTTAAAGCCGATTGTCCGTTATAGCGAGGGTATTTTCCCAAGGGTGGAAAAATATGAAGGAAAAAAAAAATGTGAAAAAAATGAGAAATAATCACACACAACCAGACTGTGTAGCTATGTTGGGAGGTAAACAGTGACTGGCACTACATGCTGAATTTGGTCCGCTCCTACACGTGAAATAAATGAGAAATAATCTCAAACACAACCAGACCATGTATAATCACATTTATGCCCTATATAATCACATTTGAATTGCTATTATTCAAACATATGAGTAAAGATATGAAAATACTTTCAAGGCGCTCATCCACGCCTGGCAGCGTGGCCGCGGCAGCAGCAGCAGCAGCAGCATCATGAGACATTATAATCATCCCAAAATAGATAAAAAGGAAGAAAAAGTCTCCCGTAAAGTGATGGGTTATCCCTAAAAGGTTGATGCTTTCTCTGACCGTCTGGCTAGTCAAGCTCAAGCTCTAGTGAAAGGTAAACAAACTACGAGCAAGATTCAGCCGTGGCTTCCAAAGGTATTGCTTATTATCATGACTAATGCTCATTACTATATATATTATATGGTTGTGAAGTGCAGTTCTATACACGTGTCATAAGAACATAAGAAAATAAGGAAGCTACAAGAGGCCGCGAGGCCTACACGTGGTAGTTCCTGTCACCTAACACTACCTACATCCACCTTTCATCCCCATCCATGAACCTATCCAGTTCCCCTTTAAAGATCCCCAATGACTCGGCACTAACTACCTGTCTACTGAGACCATTCCATTCATTCACCACCCTATTTGTGAACCAGTTTTTCCCTATTTCCTTTCTAAATCTACGCTTTTCCAGCTTGAATCCGTTACTTCTTGTTCTACCCTGGTTAAAAGCCGTAAGAACTTTTCCTACCTGTCCTTTATTAAATCCCTTTATCCACTTAAAAAACTTCTATCAGATCGCCCCTTACTCTGCGTCTCTCGAGTGAGTGTACTTTTAATAACTTCAATCTCTTCTCATAACTAAAGTTACGCATCCCTTGTATCATTTTGGTCATCCTTCTCTGCACTTTTTCTAACAACACTATATCCATCCTGTAATATGGAGACCAAAACTGAACTGCATAGTCTAGGTGAGGCCTGACTAGAGCCAGATAAAGCTTTAGAATAACTTCCGCACTTCTACTTTTAACACTTCTGGTAATGAATCCTAATACTCTATTAGCTCTATTTCTGGCCTCAATACATTGTTTCCTAGGTCGGAGGTCTGGGCTCACCCTCACTCGAAGATCTTTTTCACCTTCTGATCTTTTCAGCGATACATTGCTTATGGTGTATCTATTACCAGGGTTTTTTCTACCAACATTCATAACGCTACACTTATCAATATTAAATTCCATCTGCCATCTGACTGCCCACTCATTAAGTTTATCTAAGTCTCCCTGCAATATGTTTACGTCAGACTGTGATCCAATAATCCTACCTAACTTAGTATCATCAGCAAACTTGCTGATATCACTGCTAATCCCACTATCCAAGTCGTTGATGTAAATCAAAAATAGTAATGGGCCCAAAACAGACCCTTGTGGAACTCCACTTGTCACCAGTCCCCATTCAGATTTGGAACCATTAATTGTAACCCTTTGTTGCCTATTACTTAGCCAAGCTCTGATCCAATGAAGAACCTTCCCATCTATACCATGAGCCCTAACCTTATTTAAGAGTCGCTCGTGTGGTACTTTGTCAAATGCCTTACTAAAGTCCAGATATATTATATCATAATCCTTATCATTATCTGCCGTCTCATAAACTTTACTATAAAAACTCAATAAATTGGTGAGACATGACCTACCCTTGGTGAATCCATGTTGTGAATCATTGATCAAACTATGTTTATCTAAGTGCTCTCTAATGTTTTTTGCAATAATAGATTCCAATAATTTCCCCACCACTGATGTTAGACTTACGGGTCGATAATTTGACTTTAGTCCTCTGTCTCCCTTCTTAAATATGGGAACAACATTTCCTTTCCTCCACAATAATGGCACATCGCCTATCTCAACCGATTTCCTAAAAATGTGCACTAATGACTCACTAACAACTTCCTTGCATTCCTTTAATACCCTGGGATACACTTCATCTGGTCCTGGCAATTTAAATTTTTTCATTTTTCTATACCCTTCTCACCATCTCTCCCTGTCACTATTTAGGTCAGTGTAGCACTGCGTGTCACCTTAGATAAGGGTGATTTAGGGTGTTGAGGTGACATGGAGACGTAGCAGCGGCCACGTCATAACACTAATAGTCACTATTTTAAACAATACACACCTTCTACCACTAAATCACTAGCAACACAGTCTCCTTCCTTATATATCTTAATATGTGATACATCAAAACTCCTTAAAACCCAAGCATTCCAAAGTAAAATGAGAAAATAATACAATTATGTTGAGTTGACCATTCGAGTAGCGATAAGCGGTCTGATATGGAAAAAAGAAAAAAAGAAAAAAAGAAGTCACGCAAATGGAGTCCGTTACATCGAGGTCCGTTATATCGAGGTTTGACTGTATATACAGTACCCTCCCGAGTTTCGCGCTTGCTTTCTTCACAAAGCATAGCGCTAAACTCGAGGATCGCGAAACTCGGGTATTGAAAACATTGTAAAAATGCTTATTTAGTCACGTGCGAGGCGTAGTACCATATTTTACAACTTATAAGGCTCACGTTTTCCCCCAAAATATACCCTGAAAAATACTAATGGTCTTCCAAGACGAATGTTGTAGTACTTCCTCAGTACTCAGTACCTCAGTACTTACATGTTACAAATATTTCACATACCATAAGACATTCAAATCAACTACGTAATCTGTCCTCACGCTAGTATGTTTACATTCCCCCATTTGGCAGCAGATTGCCGCGATTGCCGCCAACAGCGCCATCTATTGTCTGCTAGTGTTGACATATCATTTATCACTAGGCTGTCACACGTATCTTAAGCTCTTTTCAGTCCTGGAAATTGTCACCCATGGGGAATTCATCAAAACTATTTACTAATACTATCGCATACAAGCTAAAAGTTATACGATACGCCAAAGAAAATGGAAACAGACTAACAGAAAGACACTTTTGGATCACCGCTGGGAGAGGCAGTGGCCGAGTGGTCCGCGCCGAACACATGGCCGACAGTGGCAGTACAGTGATGTAAACAAAGGACATTACCTCCCCTGTAAATGCGGTACACTCACGCTTATTAATCTCTTTTTTGAGGGCTGGGAAAGTGATTGATGGTGTTCATCTGTCAGACTATGTCCTCCAGATGTTGGACTCTGGATCTATTCCTCGTTACATTGAAAAATGTAGGGAATATAGATCCATATAACATACCGCGGCACAAATGGAAGGACATCACGAATGCTTGGTGGTGATCTTCCAAGCTTATTACGCCAGTGATATATACCACCACCTTGTGAGCTTGTAAAGTATATTTAATCATTCTACCCATGTCTACAATTCTTAAAGACTAGTCAATTCGCACTGCAGTTTAATACACAGCTTAATCACTGCAAACATAGTAATAATAATGAGCTGTAGCTACTACTGTGTGCGTGAGAGGAACGGTGACTGTGGTGTGCGGGAGCTGAGACCGTCGGAGAGAGCCTCGCCCAGTCGCTTACACAATCAGTGAGTACAGAGGGTGGCGCGCTTGCTTATACCCCGATTGATGATGATATTTATTTTGTTAACGCTAATTTATGCATGGTGCTAATTCATTTATCAGAAAACAAAATATATCAATGGAAAGCTAATCCAATTTTGCTTCTACTAATGCAGCCCATTAACTCTTATAAAAATCCTGCCTGCGCCACCACAGGCGAGGGCCAACCATTACAGCTCTTGAGTACTGGGCCTACTATCCCACCCCTGAAGATCACTGCCAAACGGTGCTACAAGCGCGCGCACACACACACACACACACACACACACACAAAAAAAAAAAAAAAAAGTGTACGATGCAGCGTGAAACTCGGGGAGATAATGCGCGAAAGTTGGGATGGTAAGAATTTAGGACTCGGCGCGAAACTCGCATAGCGTGAAACTCGGGAGGGTACTCTAGTTATAATGTTGTTGGGTATAAAATAAGGTAATTTAAGTAAAATTAAGCATTGGTATATGGTAAATAAACAATCCCGGTGGTATTAACCATTACTACCTTAATTAGGTACCGACTGGTTATTAGCCGCCGTTATAATATTTTCGCCTCAGATACATTGACACGTAGGTATTCTTCGAGGCCCGCCGGCTGCGGTGAAAGAGAGAGGCAGTCCACTCTTAGATTCCACGGAAGCAAGACAGGCATTAACTTCTTGCTAGTTTCTCTTATTAAGACGAGAAATTGTATATACCACTTTTATATATTAACTGAATCATGAGTTAAGCCAAGGACGTGTTATAGCAACACAAGCGACGACGCACCTGTCACTTAAGCCGGGTCGATAGCCCTGACGCCTGACGTCGAAACACCTAACTCTGCCGTTCCCGCCGGCCCGAATACTGTACGTGCAATATTTGATCAAGTCCTTCAACCCATCTCAACCCTCCTATACACCTAATAAGTACCTTAGTTAGTGCAAGCTGGGGTATAGTGTCGGGGAAATATAGGTTAGGTATTTTGGAGGTAAGAATTCAATTTAATAATTTCTGTGTCATGAGTTTTCACACCCAAGTTAGATATAATTATGTGGTATATCATAGCATCTCACACCCCCAAGAGGTTGGTCTCGCATCCCCGGAAGATAAGCTTTACAGGCTGCTGAGAAAGGGCAACTAACAGGTTTGGATACATGAAGAGAATGGACAATAAGAGTTACCCTAGGACAGTGCTATTCAACCTGGGTGGACGGTTCACCTTAATGTGGACGAGACTAAGTGAGGGGTGAACGGCTTGGGCTGGACGAGATCATGCCCACCTGTCAGTATAGATAAGTGTTTTTCTGATTTTGAAGTCTTTGATACCTACATGAGAGATTGTGGCCGAGAACATGATGGTATGCAGATAACAGAACAGACACTGGAGGAACGAATGTCCCACTTGATTACCAGACACCTTACTTTGATGCAGGAAAACCTTAACTTATTTTTCCAAGATACCTGACCTCCAACATGTGGATACTTACTCCCTTTTCAGATGATGGAACTGATCATTCTGATGCCCTATTGGAGCTTCAAGTGTAATATTATCAAAAAGTAGCTTTCAAAACATTTGGCCATCCCATGCATTTCTGGGTTGCCCTGCTTGATACTCAGGAATACAAGGAGTTAGCTTAGCAAGCAACAGCCATGTTTATGCAGATGCCAACATTATATCTGGGTGAGCAAGGTTTTTCAAGCTTAGTTTTAATCAAGGCAAAGAAAAGGAATGCCATTCCGAATTTGGATCTTATCATGCGGGTTGCACTTGAAAATTATCTGATGCCTCGATTTAAGCTGCTAGCAGACAAATTGCAACAGCAGCCAGGCCACTGTTTTTTGTTACTTGAAGGAAAAGGCTTTGTTTTCTGGATTACCAAACTGCTTTTTCCTACCTATACATTTGTAGAATGATATAGTCTATAATGATATACGTAGTATATTTATAATGTCAAGAGCCGTGAGATTTTAGAGATACAAAAAATTGAGGTGGACAGCTTTTACCAAATCACCACTAGGGGTGGACGACATCAAAAAAGGTTGAAGAGCACTGGACTAGGAAGTGTCACAAATGGAGACTAAAAGCAAGACCAGTAGGAAGATCTAGAAAGATATGGCATGACAATGCTAAGAAGGAAGTTGTGAGGAAACCGGAAATCTGAATGATTTATAGGGAAACACGAGCCTATTGCGATACAAAGCTATGAAGGAGATTCAAGCGGAAGGACAGCTGATCAGGGATAGTTTGCTACAAATTTGGTGAGTACTAAGGAGGAGGTATGTTAACGCAACTGAAATGCATACATAAGGTTTCACATGTCGTTACAGGTGATGTAATAGAATTATAGAATGGTGGTAGCACAACACCCAGATTGTTTTATCATTTGGAGAGAATGGGAAGAAGAGATGACAAGGAAATAAACATAGGTGGAGATGATACTGCAGGTGTGATTGATTGATTTAATGCTATAAAAAAAAGGGGGAATGTGCCAGACATCAGAGGTCATATGGCACACTGCAGGTGTGAGAGGAAGGCCTCTGGTAAAATTGAAGGATAGGGAGTTGGGGTACTTGAGAAAGAGGAAAGATGTGAGACCGAGAAGGCTGGAGTGTGCTGGAGTAGTGTATGAACATGTCCAAACACAATTTTCTGCCAAGGTCACTGAGAGACAGTGAGGACTGACTCACTGTGGGAGTTCTAGTGAATAACGATTGCATTGATTTGAATGGATATGAAAAACTCTTATAACAAGAAAAAAAGTTATATAATGAAGGAATAATGAAACATTCATTTCATGCTTCATGTTATTTCATATGAATATATAAATTTGTGTTAGCACAAATACTAAAAAGCACGGATATAATGTGAGTTATCTGGGGCTTTTGGGACCACTAGTACTTTTCTTTTGAGTTCTTTGCTTTACAATTTGTTTTTACTGTACAAATTTATTTGAGTGATTTGGACATTATGTGACATATGTTACTTCAAGCCTATGGCTTTAACAGATTATCTGTGATAGACTATTTCCAAAGCATCCTACTATCCCCTAAAGTCTCCAATGTTGTATGAATAAACCTTTCAAAATTCACATCTATAAAAACAAAGCTTTCTATTCTTCTTTAAAGAACAAAAATCCTGCTAAATATTTACTTTTTTTTTCTTTTTTTTCTGTCACTGTCTATGCATTTCTCACTTTGTTAACTGTGATGCTTATTCCTTTGAGCTTCCATGAGGAGGTAGCCATAGCATTAAGAGCTTCCATTTTCTCCTGTCCAAACATCTCATCCTTGCACAATGACACCAATGGAAATTAATCCGAAAAAAAAAGACTAATTCATTTTTCATGCACATTTTTTTTTTGTAGTTTTCATAAATCAAAATGTAGGATTTCTTAATTTGCAATTGCACACACTATTTTTTCAATGTAGCTGAATGCCAAATGTATATAATAATGTATACACGCAACATTTCTTTGACTTTGGTATATGTATGTTACTTATGTCAAACAGTCTTTAATCCTATATTCTATCATCTAAAATATATGAACTTAACTGTAACAATTCATATACGTATATTAATGTAGATATTACATTCTGTGCATCTACTCCTTATCAGGTTTATACTCTTGTGAAAAAAAGCATGTTACTTAAACCTTGAAAATAGAAACTGGCACTCACAGGGATACATTTCACACCATTCAGCCTTCTGTAATTTGTAAAAAATTTAAAATAAATAAATATGTACTATACACCTATACCTTGTTTGACGCACGAGTTACGTTCCTGGAAATCTGTGCATTGAGAAAAAAATGCGTTAAACGAATCGTGTTCCCATTGATCTATAAAAATCTAAGAGGGATTTTGTGCGTAACTTCAATTTTTTTGTAGGTTAAACAAATTATGGTACTTTTTTTTTTTTTTTTGCATGACTGAATTTATATAAAGCGAGGTTGCGTTTAACAAGGTGAAGGTTTATGCTATCACAATGTTTATGCTTAAGATATATTACATTACCTGCTATGTTTTCATATAAATTACATGTAGTTCTATAAATGACAAGTATTAATTGATAAAATGAAAATAAGTTGCATCTTACTGCATGAGAGTCATGAGAAAGACGAGTAAATAATTTCTCATGATTTACAAATATATCTATACAGTTACATCAGTGTGTGTAATTCACACACAGCCTTGATCACACGCTGGATATGCGACTGTGCATGTGCAAGTGTGTGTGTGTGTGTGTGTGTGTGTTTGTGTGCATTCACCCACGGTCTTGCCCATGCGAGCTATCGCCAGTTTTACCCTCACGGAAAGAGCTTGGATCTCGTATTGACCGAAATTTGGGTAATGCTGGGACCTCACACACCCCATTCTCTTGCTATTGGGGCCAGTAACCACACACATTTGTCAGTGAAAAATTTCCGGGAGCAAACCGGGATAGAACGCGTAACCACCGAATATCCTGACACGCGCTCTGAACCACTTGCTCATGCAGGCGGTGTGTGTGTACACACCAACAATTGCTATGATAGACCTAAAATGATTCATACCACACCACAGGATAGGTATCACTACTGTAACAAATAACACAATGAAACTCATACCTGTACACAAGTAGGCAAACCTTTTTTTTTTTAAAGCCCAGTATTTGTGACAGATCTCCTGATTCCTTTAATTATATTTCATGACTAATACTTTTTCCAAGATTTTTTCGAGCTGCTTCAATGAGAGGTTTAAGCGTAGCTGTGCTGATGGCCTTTGTGAGAAACTGGTGTCTGAGTAGCTCCTCAGCTGATGCCCTCTGCTCCATGTCAACTTGAAGACACTGGTTAAGGAAATCCTGTAAATAGAAGATATTGTATTTTAGAAAGGCATATCTATCTATATCCTTGACTCTCAGAGAGCTTACAGTCCTGATAGAGTCCTTCCTTTTCTTCTCAGAAACTGTGCTTCTGTGCTTGCATACAGCCTCATAAAACTTTTCTTCTCTCTATCTACTTCTCTCTATCTACTCTCTACCTTTCCTTCTCGTCAGAAGTTTACTCGCATTCAATCTGTTTCTGAGAAAGTTGGCTGCTCTAATTCTTCAAACTCCCAACCTACAGGTTTGACTTCTTGCTTTTCTAAAGCCTTAAGTCTATGCGCGATTGGAAGATTCTTAAGCATCTATCCGGTCACAATCATCTATCTAATCGTCACTATAGATTCCTTAATGGGCAATCCACTAAATGACTTAAGCTTTCCTAACTAATTCTTGCTCATCCTATCTTAGGGGTTTTATTGAAACTTTTGCTGCTGCTCTAATCATATCATAAGCTTTTAATAGAGTCTAGCACAGGGGTTCCCAAACTCTTCAGCTCATCGACCCCCTAATAAAGTTTCAAATTTTTCATCGACCCTCACACATTTAAATGAAAATAGTATATGTTATGAAAAAAAACTGTAATACATACATGTTATGATTAAATTAATATGGGGAATTATAGTAGTACTTATAGGCAGTAGCAGTAGTAGTAGTAGTAGTAGTAGTAGTAGTAGTAGTAGCGTGCTGAGAATGTACTGGACTACTGGCTGCCCACTCATCAACGAGAGGGGGGAATACGCTCGACCACTTTGGGAACCCCTGGTCTAGCATAAATCCTTAATTTCCACACTACCCTCCTATATTTCTAGTTTTCTCTCCTTTATATCAAGTTTCTATTCTGTAAATTATATCTAACAGTATTCAAAGGGGATGTATATGGATACAGAAACTACACACGAAAAACTTACTAAACATAAGATGGGTGTGAAGAAAGAGGTAAGGTAACTTGTGTTGTTGGAGAGAAGAGGAAACTTAAGAAGACCCACCTAAGGGTAGCCACTTAGCTAATAATTTCCATTCTCTCCATTATCTCTGACCTGGCACATGAAGACTGCTGTTGGCGTTACATTTTTTGTGCTGTAATGGCCTTTTGCACTGTTCTTTTTTTCTACTGCCTTTTCATGTATGGAATGCAACATACTCTCACTCAACTGCATAGAATGTAACAGGCCAACACAGGTTTTTCTTAAACCCTATTAACTTTCTCGCACATTTAGAAGCTGAAGGATTAGTACTATCCTCTGTTGGATGCTTGCTTGCCATGGTGGGTGCACTAAACTCATACAGGGTAAGCAAGAAGCATATCAGATGACCTAATAAGTGGTGTGACAACTAGAAATTATGAGTACAGCCAGCAGTGCGCCGATACACAACCTCTCAATATTTTATTCACGTTATTCTTGTACAGTGCCCTCTTGTATTCGGTGAGTAATTAGACCCCCCAAAAATGTCGCCAAATGCAAAATAAATAGCTAATGCATAAAAAAAAAAAAATTCTGAGCAGGTATAACTTGACTGATTTTCCACATACGATTTGCCATTCTTTGCTTAATTAATCACACATCACTGCATAACATACTACAGGGAGGTCCCGAAGATACGAGCAGTTAGGTTCCACCTGGCATACTCGTAAAGTGAAATCTCGTATAACGAAACACATAACTAATGGTTAAATATAGGTTTGGTTCCAGGACCCCATCAATTAAAAAAAGAAGAAAAAAAAGACATGTTTTTCAAGCTAAAATAAACTATAGCAAACACAACAAACACACAGCGTTTATATTACCCACACTGTACTACCTATTCTGTAGAAAAAGCATTCTGAGAGAAAATAGCACACAAAATAACATAACTGCACATTAATTAAACATAAAACATGCATAACAAGCAAAAAAGACGTTGTAATGTAGGGGACGCTGCGTGATACAAGAGAAGGTAGTGTAGCGGGCCCAAGGTTGGGGCCCCACACCTGCTAATTACCCCTAAAGGTCAGGCCGCGCCATATGCTTAATTACCCTTCAGGTCACGCCCTGCTAGGGGTGACCTGACTGCAATCCCAAGGTTGGGGCCGCACACCTGCTAATTACCCCTAAATGTCAGGCCCCGCCATATGCTTAATTACCCTTCAGGTCACGGCTTGCTAGGGGTGACCTCACTGGGGTCAACCAAATCCCCCTTTGTCCAGTGGTAGGGCGCACATTTTGAACTTGATAATTCTACTCACCCCAGTTTGAATGTCGTATCATTGGATTTTCGATCTCGTATATTGAAAAGAGACCCTAATTTACACATCTCGTATCATCGGAATCTCGTATACCGAATGCTCGTATAACGGGACCTCCCTGTATTGAACCTTACAATCGTGTCCTTAAGGGACAATGGTTCAATGAAACTTGAAATATGGCTCCGATCCCCCTGAGATTTTTACACGATAAACTACATTATTATGCAGTATACCTGGCCAAGTTTGAAGACGACAGGATTCCTACTTTGTTTACATGAATATTTTTTTATTAAATTTGGGCGTTTTTTTGCAAACTTTAATTTCTATCTCCTTCCTCATAAATGATCATATGTCAATTTGCTTTATACCACTCGATAACACAATCACTCCTCTACATTTGTAAGTATGATTTTAGCTGTCGCAGTGAAATTGGATTTTAAACTTTTTTTTCATGTCGTACTGAATTTTACCATAGATTTTTTCGTTATTAATGTCGCGTGCATTTTGGAGCGATGAACATACTCCCAAGACTGCCTATTGCATGCTTCTATCAAATGCTTCAATCAGATTGGGAATAAGTCAAACCGTTTTAGAGTTTATAGAAAATATTCACCACTAATGAGGGAAAAAAGTTTTGAGCAGTTAAAGTTTATTTGTCATACTGATCTACATTCACTGCACTAAACAGCATTCCAGGCATCTATAATTTGTATTTAGACTAAAAACAACCAATTTAGAGCTTTTGGCACCTGGTCCCCTTTTTTTTTTATATATATATATATATAAAAGGATATTACGCGCCCGAAGGTGTTTAGCATTTTTAAAGTTTTTTTAATCTCGTAAATGTATTTGCTATTATTTGCAAATATTTACCCAAATAAAAAAAAATTAAGATGAGTAAATTACATCTTTATTCCTCTTTCCAATGATATATTGTTTTTAAAATTCGGTACAATAGTGGCGAAGTTATTAAAGAAAAACTGAAAAAAAGGCAAATTTTTCAGTAGATAGGTCTTCTCCCTCTACTCCCTCACTACTGAGGCCTTGAGACGACCCTCAGACCCTCTTTGTCTCACAAAGAGGGTCAACAACTGAGAGGTGCCAGTTTGTCTATGCCAGTGAATAGCTGAAATATATTCTGTACATAAGAAATGGAAAATGACACAAGAGGAAATGAAAGATGAAAGAAAGACATGGAAGATGGAAAAAGAAAAAGACCAAGAAAGTTTACGGCAGATAATAGAAGATCAAGAAAATGACAAGAAAAATCTGACCAAAGAAGTAGTAAAAGTAATCAAACAAAAGGAACATTTAGTAAGAGATACGGTAGACAAAAAGAAATGTGTCATCATTTTTGGTTTGAAGGAAAAAGTGCTGCCCAAGAAAAACTTGAGAGAAGAGGAAGAAAAGAAAGTGTCAAAAGAAATATTTAAAGTAGTAGAAGAAAATACGGAGGTAGAAGAAGAAATAGAAGAAATACATAGGTTAGGAAAATATGAAGAGGGAGGGGCCCGCCCCTTAAAAGTTAAGTTTAGGTCACAAAATACAGCAGTAGATATATTGTCTAAGGAATGGAAACTGGCAAAGAGAGAAGAATATAAGAAAATATGGATAAGAAAAGATATGAATGAGGAAGAAAGAGCCAGATTGAATGTACTGTTTAAAGAAGCCAAAGAAAAAAACGAATTGAGGACGGAAGAGGAAAAACAGAAATTCTATTGGAGAGTTTTGGACCAAAAACTGAAGAAGTGGTACCTAAAAGAGAAAGAGTAAGAGAAGACAGTCCAAAGGAAAATGAAATAGGATGGCAGGTATCGTACACAAATATAAATGGGCTAGAGTCAACATTAACAGAAGTAAACGATTACCTGAGAGCCAAGAAACCAGACATATTAGGTTTAGTAGAAACGAAGCTGAGTGATTCTGAGGATGTGCCAGTTGGGGAGGGTCAATATAATGTATGGAGGCGAAACAGAAACCAGAAAAAGGGAGGTGGTGTAATGGTGTTAACAAGGAAGGATGTGGTAGTAGGAAATGTGGAGAAAGGAGAAGGTATGGCAGAGGTGTTGAAGGTAGAGTTGGTGATGAAAAAAGGAAGAATAAGAGACTTAGTACTCGTATACGTTCCACCTAAGACTTTAGTGGATTAGTTAAGTGGATTAAAGAGAATACAAGATTCAGAGGTAGCGAAGAACCATCAAGACTAGACCTACTATTGACGAAAGAACTGGAAGTAATTAGTAAAGTAAATTATCAGTGCCCACTTGGAAAGAGCGACCATGTACTTATTGAATTTGAAATAAATGATAGCAAAAAAGAGGGGAGAAGAGAACACAAGAAAGGAAGATACAATTATGGAAAAGCAGACTTTGACGGATTAAGAACATTCTTCGGAGAAACAGACTGGAGTAATTTCCATGCAGCAAGGAGTACCCAGAAAAAATGGGATGAGTTCATCCGAATTTACACCGAAGGAATAAATAGTTATGTTCCAAGGATAGTTATCAGAGAAAAGAAAAAAAATGAATGGTTTAACAGAAAATGTGAATTAGCAAGACTAGAAAGAGAAAAAACATGGAATAGTTGGAGGAAAAAAGGAGGTATCAACCTTTGGGAGAAGTACAAAACAACTAGAAATGAATATGTAAGAATCCGAAGAGAAGAAGAAAGTAACTATGAGAGGAATATAATAGAAAAATGTAAGAATGAACCGAAACTTTTCTATAGATATATTAATGGAAAAATGAAAAACAAGGAAGGAATAGATAAGCTGAAGGTAGAAGGCATAGTGTATGAAGATGCATTACAACAGGCCGAGGTGATGAATAAGTGCTTACAGACTGTATTTACAAGAGAAAACGAATTTAAAACGAAAAATATAATACCAAAAGAAAATATAATGGAAGACATAAAAGTAGACGTAATAGAAGTAAAAAGGCTAATGGAAAGTCAAGATGTGAGAAAAGCCCCGGGTCCAGATGGAGTGTCGAACTGGATAATGAAAGAGTGCAGTAACCAACTAGCAGGAAAATTACATAGTGTAATTGAGAGTTCACTCAAGGAGAGCAGAGTCCCGCTTGATTGGAAAAGAGCAAATATTGTGCCAATTCACAAAGGAGGAGACAAAGAAGAACCACTAAATTACAGGCCAGTACAGTATCATTAACAAGTGTAGTGGCAAAAATGTGTGAAAAAATTGTGAAGGACAGATGGTTGAAATATTTGGAAGAAACAAACACACTTGCAGGTGGCCAGTTTGGATTTAGAGGAGGAATGTCATGTACAACAAATTTATTAAGCTTTTACTCGAGAGTGATCGATATGACACAGGAAAGAGAGGGGTGGGTCGATTGCATTTACTTAGACCTAAAGAAGGCATTTGACAAGGTACCTCATAAGAGACTGCTCTGGAAGCTAGAACATGTAGGAGGATTGAAGGGTGGTTTGCTGAAGTGGATGGAAGACTTTTTGAGCAACAGAGAGATGAGAACAGTAATAAAAGATCAAAAGTCAGAATGGTGCAGTGTGATAAGTGGAGTTCCTCAAGGATCAGTATTGGCCCAGTGATGTTCTTGGTCTATGTAAATGATATGCCAGAAGGAGTAAACAGTTATATGAGTTTATTCGCTGATGATGCTAAATTACGAAGAAAAGTAGAAAGTAAAGAGGACTGTGAGGATTTACAAAAGGATCTAGATAAGATTTTTAGATGGAGTCAACAATGGGAAATGGAGTTTAATGCCAAAAAGTGTAAAGTGATGGAAATGGGCAGTAGCAAAAAGAGACAGAGAGGAAAGTATTCGATGGGAAATGAATGGATATAATCAAAACAAAGGTCGAAAAAGATCTGGGAGTATGGATTAAGGACAATTTTTCACCAGAGAAGCATATAAACAAGATCACAGGAGATACATACATATCAGTTACTGAGGAATATAAGAATGGCATTCAAATATCTGGATGAAGAGATGATCAATAAATTGATAACATCTCTGATTCGACCAAGGTTGGAATATGCATGCGGCCAGTGATTTGGTCACCACATAAAAAGACGGATATAAGGAAGATTGAGAGAATACAAAGAGCAGCCACAAAAATGGCTCCAAGCCTGAGAGATTTACCATATGAAGAAAGACTTTCAAGACTAAAACTCCTAACACTTGAGAAAAGAAGAGAAAGGGGAGATTTTATAGCAGTGTATAGAGCATCAATGGGTCTGGAAATAATTGATATTTGTGTGGGACGACAGAAGTACAAGAGGTCATGAGAAGAAATTGAAAAGGACAACATGCAAGAGGGATATAAAAAAATACAGCTTCCCATATAGAAGCATAGAAGCCTGGAACAACCTTGATGCAAAAGTGATTAATGCAAGAAGTATTCAGGACTTCAAAGGCAAACTGGATAATAGTAGATTTGGAGACGGGACAGTACGAGCATAGCTCTTTTCCTGTATGTTACAACTAGGTAAAGGTAAATACAACTAGGTAAATACACACGAGCATAGCTCTTTTCCTGTACGTATGTTACAACTAGTTAAATGCAACTAGGTAAATACACACACACATACATACACACAATTTTTTCACACATTTTTGCCACTACACTTGTTAATGATACTGGCCTGTAATTTAGTGGTTCTTCTTTGTCTCCTCCTTTGTGAATTGGCACAATATTTGCTCTTTTCCAATCAAGCGGGACTCTGCTCTCCTTGAGTGAACTCTCAATTACACTATGTAACTTTCCTGCTAGTTGGTTACTGCACTCTTTCATAATCCAGTTCGACACTCCATCTGGACCCGGGGCTTTTCTCACATCTTGACTTTCCATTAGCCTTTTTACTTCTATTACGTCTACTTTTATGTCTTCCATTATATTTTCTTTTGGTATTATATTTTTCATTTTAAATTCACTTTCTCTTGTAAATACAGTCTGTAAGCACTTATTCATCACCTCAGCCTGTTGTAATGCATCTTCATACACTATGCCTTCTACCTTCAGCTTATCTATTCCTTCCTTGTTTTTCATTTTTCCATTTATATATCTATAGAAAAGTTTTGGTTCGTTCTTACATTTTTCTATTATATTTCTCTCATAGTTACTTTCTTCTTCTCTTCGGATTCTTACATATTCATTTCTAGTTGTTTTGTACTTCTCCCAAAGGATAATACCTCCTTTTTTCCTCCAACTATTCCATGTTTTTTCTCTTTCTAGTCTTGCTAATTCACATATTCTGTTAAACCATTCTTTCTTTTTCTTTTCTCTGATAACTATCCTTGGAACATAACTATTTATTCCTTCGGTGTAAATTCGGATGAACTCATCCCATTTTTCTGGGTACTCCTTGCTGCATGGAAATTACTCCAGTCTGTCTCTATGAAGAATGTTCTTAATCTGTCAAAGTCTGCTTTTCCATAATTGTATCTTCCTTTCTTGTGTTCTTCTCTTCTCCCCTCTTTTTTGCTATAATTTATTTCAAATTCAATAAGTACATGGTCGCTCTTTCCAAGTGAAAAAATTGTGAAGGACAGATGGTTGAAATACTTGGAAGAGACAAACACACTCGCGGGTGGCCAGTTTGGATTTAGAGGAGGAATGTCATGTACAACAAATTTATTAAGCTTTTACTCGAGAGTGATCGATGTGACACAGGAAAGAGAGGGGTGGGTCGATTGCATATACTTGGACCTAAAGAAGGCATTTGACAAGGTACCTCATAAGAGACTGCTCTGGAAGCTAGAACATGTATGTTGGAGGATTGAAAGTGGTTTGCTGAAGTGGATGGAAGACTTTTTGAGCAACAGAGAGATGAGAACAGTAATAAAAGATCAGAAGTCAGAATGGTGCAGTGTGATAAGTGGAGTTCCTCAAGGATCATTATTGGCCCCAGTGATGTTCTTGGTCTATGTAAATGATATGACAGAGGGAGTGAACAGTTATATGAGTTTATTCGCTGATGATGCTAAATTACTAAGAAAAGTAGAAAGTAAAGAGGACTGTGAGGATCTAGATAAGATTTTCAGATGGAGTCAACTATGGGAAATGGAGTTTAATGCTAAAAAGTGTAAAGTGATGGAAGTGGGCAGTAGCAAAAAGAGACAGAAAGGAAAGTATTCGATGGGAAATGAATGGATAATCAAAACAAAGGTCAAAAAAGATCTGGGAGTATGGATTACGGACAATTTGTCACCTGAGAAGCATATAAACAAGATCACAGATGATACATATCAGTTGCTGAGGAATATAAGAATGGCATTCAAATATCTGGATGAAGAGATGATTAAGAAATTGATAACATCTTTGATTCGACCAAGGTTGGAATATGCGGCAGTGATTTGGTCACCACATAAAAAGAAGGATATAAGGAAGATTGAGAGAATACAAAGAGCAGCCACAAAAATGGCTCCAAGCCTGAGAGATTTACCATACGAGGAAAGACTTTCAAGACTAAAACTCCCAACTCTTGAGAAAAGAAGAGAAAGAGGAGATTTTATAGCAGTGTATAAAGCATCAATGGGTCTGGAAAAAATTGATAGAGAAGATCTGTTTGTGTGGGACGATAGAAGTGCAAGAGGTCATGAGAAGAAATTGAAAAGGACAACATGCAAGAGGGACATAAAAAAATACAGCTTCCCGTATAGAAGCATAGAAGCCTTGAATAACCTTGATGCAAAAGTGATTAATGCAAGAAGTATTCCGGACTTCAAAGGCAAACTGGATAATAGTAGATTTGGAGACGGGACAGTACGAGCATAGCTCTTTTCCTGTAGGTTACAACTACTGTAGATAATAGTGAAGTCGCCAGTTCTACGTTTCTTTGTTATTTACAGACATGTGGTGGCGTTAATACTTACATTTGTACATCCATGATTTCAGGAAAGTTAGAAGGGTCTATGTGGAAAGTCTGTGTCATTTTGTGTTTTCATCTGTGTCATATTAGGGCTATAAATGAACAAATTACAAAAATAAAACCGAGTGGCGACCTCACTATACCTACTACAGTAAAGTTGCCAGCTAGTATTTTAACCCAACAGTTGAGTCGCAACTCTGAGGAATTCAGGGAAATTAGAGGTAAAGTAAAACAAGTCTCTATATATATTAGCTGCGGAAGATGCTTGGATATATAAAAATTTCTCTGCCAACGTGAAAATAAATTCTATTCAAGTTTGAAAGATCTGGCAAGTCTGTGTCCTGCCGCCCGAAAGGCTACTGTTACTGTCTGTCTGGGGG
>JACEEZ010025783.1:0-46405 GCA_016584305.1 Chionoecetes opilio | reverse complement strand
TGGTTTACAAAGTTTTTCTTACCTGAAATTCTGCTGTTAATTGATTCCATGATGGAACCTCTGGCTTTCCATTGGCTGCGATAAGATATAGTGCACGAAGTGGAGTTTCTTTTAAGTAAGGTGGTTCTCCTTCAATCATCTCTATTGCCATGATGCCAAGAGACCATATGTCAACTTTCTTTCCATACTGCTTTCGATTTACAACCTGGAAGCCAGAAGACAAATAGCTGTGGGAACCAAATATATGAAATCTTAAACTATGGAGTTTGTAGAGAATTACTCTTGAAATAGAACAAAATTAGCAATACTTAAAATTTTGAATATTGAATATTATAATAATTTAAGACAAACTGTGTAACAGTACCTGGTCGGATTCGAACCCGTGCACTTAGCCACCTCGCTATGCGGAGGTATAAAAGGAAAGGCTACGCATCCCTACATATCCTTTCCCCAACCTCAGCTCGATAGGGGCAGCAGGGAACTTTAATCTATCGCAGTCAGGACAGTCAACAAATGTAATCATTTAAGATGGATTGTGTAGCAGCACCTGGCCGGATTCGAACCCGATCACCGGGCGTCTTAGCCACCTTGCTATATTTCCTTTTATACCTTCGTATAGCGAGGTGACTAAAACACCCTGTGAACGGGTTCGAACTAGACCAGGTATTGTTACACAATCTGTCTTAAATGATTATATTTGTTGAGTGTTCTGGCCGCGATAGATTAATGTCGCCTGCTGCCCCTATCGAGCTGATGTTGGGAAAAGGATATGTAGAGGTGTGTGTCCTTTCCTGTTATACCTCTTTATAGCGAGGTGGCTAAGACGCCTAAGACGGGTTTGAATCCGACCAAGTACTGTTACACATTGAAAATTATGTTTGTCTTACTAAGAAAGTATATAGCACCTGTATTCTTTGTGGGCTCATAAGAATACAGGCTTTGCAAACACAATGGCACAGTTAAAGCTAACACAGATCATTAAAACTTTAAGAAGTTATATTGTAATGGTTGAAATAGCCTTGAACTGCTTTGCCAAGCGGGATATCCATTTGGCCCCATCGGTACCATTGTGACCGTACTGATATCCCGTTTGGCAAAGTGGTTCAAAACTATTTCAACTATTACAAAATAATCTGGAGCCTATCTTTGCTGGTGATATAAATACCTTTTTGAAAACCTACACTGTTAAAAAAGCAGTGGTGGTGGTTTCATAAACTGTTTTCCATATTTCTCAAAGACTAATTTCCTGTTTGCAAAACTAGCTAATGATAGATGCAATGATGGCCGCATGTCCTGTCTTAGTGTATCTCATTTGGTAAGTAGATCTTTCTGATGATGTGCAGGCCTATTATGCTAAATGATGATTACCAGAAGTACAGGTGACTGACTTTAGTACACCTTCGAGTGAGTATGCCAGTAATGGGAAGAGGTAAGTTACTATATTGAGGGAAGATAATGGAAGAAGTCAAGGACTTAGAGTACAGGCGCTCCTATAATTACCTACATAATTGGTTCCTAGGGTTCATACGCAACTCAAAATGTACATGAGTCCAAAATCACTTG
Organism: Chionoecetes opilio; assembly: GCA_016584305.1. Taxonomy (NCBI): domain Eukaryota; kingdom Metazoa; phylum Arthropoda; class Malacostraca; order Decapoda; family Majidae; genus Chionoecetes; species Chionoecetes opilio. The sequence continues at coordinate 44,842 of JACEEZ010025783.1, read as the reverse complement.
AATGAAATATTTAGTGTAGTCATATCCTCAAAAAGTTCAACTACAGTAAAATCTTTCATCCCACACACCTTGATCTAAACCATTTCACATCCCACAGTGCCATCCAAAGTTTACCCAAATTTTTATCTTATGATAAACCACACATTCTACAGTACCTACATATCTTCATATTTGCGATCTCTGATGCTCTGGATCACTCTGTAGGTTGCCTTCTCTTGTTCCTTTTGTCTGTTCCTGATTAACAATTTTGCTCGTCAATTCTTCAATTATCTATTTCACCTGTAAGTCTTATAGCCATAGGGTAGCCAGTGCTTATTGCTTCATTTCTGGTCTTTGCAAAAATTAATGCTCGCATTGGTATCTTTTTCTCCGAGGACTGTCAATCATCAACAATTGGGGGCATACATCGGGGAGTGCATCGCCTCGCCCACCCTACGACGCCACTCCCGGGGGTCACCACGCGTGAGTCCCCATGCAGGCTCCTTTCCCATACCAAGCAGCTCTCGACAAGAAACATCAACTTGCCCCAGCCACGAGCCTTGTGGGTGCCCCCTTGGCCTCCTCCACGCCGGATTGTCTCTTACAGATACAACCCGATGGGAAGGATCGGTTTCAGGGTAGCGTGCCACATGCCCATATAGCCGAAGTTTGGCGCTGACGGACTATGCAGGTAATAGGCCTCGATTCAGTCTCACGGTGCAATCGCTGATTTGACACGTAATCATCCCAGCGATACCCCATGATTCTGCGAAGACACTTATTACCAAAGGCATCGATTCGTCTCTTCAAGTTGCTATTTAGTGTCCATGTCTCACAACCATAGAGTAAGACAGGGATCACAAGCAACTTGAAGATCCGGACCTTTGTCCTGCACAGGTACCGACAACACCAAATACTCCTGCTGAGCGAGTCCATAACACCATGGTCTATGCCAATCCACTGTAAGACTTCTTGACGTGACCCGCCGTCATTATGGACTGCGCTACCAACGTATGTAAAACTTTCCAAGATCTCAATGTCCTCGCCGCATGCATGAACACACTGTACTGTTTCATCTAGTAAGCCTCCAAACACCTGGACCTTGATCTTAAGCCAGGAGACCTCAAGTCCCAAAGGCTTTGCCTCCTCGTGCAGCGCCTGTCTGTCTCTCTTAGGGAAGGGGAAAGAGGTAAGGAAGATGAGGCAGATAAGGTAAAGATGGGGGCATACGCTATACTGCGCGTGACCTCGGTGCTCATCTCTGTCGTATTAGCCCTTGAGCCTGCTGTGGTGGATGAGAACCCGCTACTCTGTGACATTGGGCTAGTGTGACATCCGCGTTACCACAGTTACCTTCCCCAAGTTTCCCCAGGTACCCATTTATCGACCATCCCCAAAAGGAAGGATAAACAGCTGGTAGGCTGGCCGCCGACTTGCCTTGACCCAGATTCAAACTAGGGCCTGCGGATTCGTAGCTAGCCATGCTAGCCACTACACCATGGAGGCGACATGAAGATGAGTCAGGTGAGATAACATATATGTCGGCCTATAAGTCGACCCCAAAGTTTTGAGGTGTAAATTCAGGAATAGGGTTATAATCGCTGCATAAGCCCTTAAAGATGGAGGCAAAAGCACCTCAAGAAAAAAACGTTCCTATTAAAAAAATTGCTACCCTGGAACAGTAAAATGCCGTCAGTCAAACTATGGTAGGTACCCAACTCAGTGTGTGGGTGACTGACTTACACTGAACATGTAGTGAGGTGAGTGAGTGAATGTTTACAGAGTGTAACGGATCCATAGTTCTGAAGCTGGCCGTATGGTGATTATGGCGCAAATGGCATGCCGATCAACTGATGTAAGTGTTTACAGTCAGATGGTTGTTCCAAAATTACTGTGTAGCGGTGATCGTTTCTATTTAATACCGTTTGCAGTCCGACGGATGTTCGAAATGGTGTGTGGTGATCATCGTATAATTTTAATACTGTCTGTATGGTAAGTCGTTCCTATTATATTACCGTTTTTATGGTAAACAAATACAGACACGCCCTCGGTTTTCTAACATAATTAGTTCCCAAAAGTTGTTCTAAAACCGATTTGTTCTAAAACCTAAACAAATTTTTCCATAAGAAACAATATCAAATGGATTAATCCGTTCCTGACCCACAAAATAAAAACCTTTTTTTACCTTTTTAGCTGTATTTCATGCATAAAAATGCCTGTAAATGCAATGTAATATTATATTATAACATACCATCTGAATAAAGAATAAAGTTATAGCTTTAATAGTTAATAGATAGTATTCACTGACGTCACAACATCCAGGTATTTGTTGGAGGGAAGACATGTAAACACAGCTGTTATCTGACAGTCCCGCGGCCAAACGCCTCATCTCTCGGGTCTGCCGCTCCACCTGGAACAACACGCTCAGCGATGCCCTCCGCATCACCACCATGGGCCAATACCGCAGTGACTCTTCCCCGCAGCCGTGGATAAGGAAAATGTCCCGCATTCTGGATGTCACCCTCACTCGCCTCCGCCTGGGGCACACGACACTCACGGTTCACCTTCACCGCCTCCGCCTGTCCCCTGACCCTCACTGCCCTTGGTGTAGGAATGTTCCAGGGACTATTGAACACTTTCTGCTGCAGTGTCCGCGCTTCCACTCACACCATGTAGCGCTACACTCTCAACTACTCGCCCTGAACGTCACCACCATTGACCTGCCCACCCAGCTGGCGGCGGTGTTTACAAGTCTGAGCCTCCAATATGGCGTCGTGTGAATACTATCTATTAGTCTAATATAGTTTAAAGCTAACTTATAGCTTAAAGCTTTTCGTCTTTACACTTTCACTAGCTTTCTTAGGTCCCATGGTGGCTTATGGAATACAAAAAATAGAAGAAATAATGCACAACACAAGAAAAATTCAAAATCAAAGAACAGTTCGGAGCGGACGTTCTCTGAGTGAGGGCCGCGGCGTGACTGATGCGCACAGTGATGCCGTGCTGCTCTTGCCGAGTAGCTTTTTCGGCAACCGAGTTATCGTACGGCAACCGGTGCAATTATGAGTTTGAAATTCTGTTCGTGAATTGACTTGTTCAAAAAGTGAGACGTTCGAAACCCGAGGTTTGACTGTACAGGTTCACAATCTCTTATCCGAAAACCTTGGGACCAGACACTTTTCGGATTTCGGAACTTTTCGGATTTCAGAATGGAAGATTTTTAGCGTAGATTTTAACGCTTTTTAGATAAAACATTACAAGGGGAACGGGTGGCTCAGTGGTAGAGTGCTCGGCTCGTGGCCACAAGGTCGCGAATTGGCGCCTCAATCCCGGCAGTTACTCGGTGAAGGTGGCAGCGCTCGCTTGTCACCCTAGCGGGGCTACATGGCCTTAGGTGTCCTAGCTCGGGGATTCTTGAATCCCCCGAATAAATAATAAAAAAAAGATAAAACATTAAGTAAAACTTTAAACATAAACTGGCTCAAACTAAGCTAAACACAAGAACCTATACTTACATGTAGTAAAAGCAAATAACAACTAGTTTGAGGATTCTGGAGAATCAATGTCGTCATCGTTGTTATGGTGACCATCGTCTTCGGGTTGGAGTTGGACATCTGATGATGGGCCAGCAACAGGATTCTCAAGTTCAGCAGCACTACGAGAGACGGCCTTTTTAAAGACTTCCTCCAGTGTCATTTGTTTCATTAACAGAGGTTTCTGTCTAAGCAATCTCTCTTTGATTGAATAAACTGCCATAATCTCATGGACACTGATAAATGCACGTTGTTCCATGCCACCAATTAACTGATCACACAGTTTTACCATATCATCTATGGGCATTTTTTCACCTGTGTTCATAATGTCTTCATCCTCATCACTACTATCCTCATGCTTATTGTTATCTAACACCATTTCAGCAATTTCTCCATCACTCAAGGAATGCACAACAGGAGCGTCATTGTCAACATTCAGTACTTCTTCGATATCAGCTGACTCTAACGCATTTACATTTTCTCTTGCAACACTTTTGGCATAAGCAATGAGGTTTGATATCATCTTCCTCTCGTTAGTGACACGGAATCCTTCTAAGTCTTCATCTGCAGGCTCATTTCATTAGTTTCTGGTCATCACTGTCACTGTAAAACTTCAACAACTTATGTTTCTGTTTCTTTAGGTTGTATATTGTTGTAGTTCCCACACCATAATCTTCAGTAAGACGCCTTGCAGATACACCACGATCAAGCTTCTGTAATAACTCTACTTTCTGTGCTATCGATAATGACAGGCGCTTCCTTTTCTGCTTCTCACTGTTATCCATAGGGGAATTTGCAGCTCTTTTTGACATTTTCACAGTCTTCAAAGTAAAAAAATTGCAAAAATTAGCAAAATATCCGTGAGCAGCAGAGCGACGTGCGTCTGACTGGTAGGAGCACTGAGACAACACTGCATGTCCTGGGTTGACCGTTGGGCGTTTCGGGTCAAGTTTGGCGCCAAACGCGAGCTTTGGTATGCAGACGACAGATAGTCTGGAAAAAAAATTCGGTTTTCGGAGCTTTTCGGTTTTCAGAATTTCGGATAAAAGATTGTGAACCTGTATTACCAAACATAAATTTCAGTTATAAATAGTTGTGGGCCATGGAAGTTACAGTATGTGATGCACAGTAAGTGTTAGGCAAGATGTTCCACTTGTTTGCCATTTTGTGGTAAGGGTTCACATTTTATAAACGGCGTAGCCTACAAGTCAACCTCTTGTTTGGGAGAGATTTTCTTAAGCTTCAAATATTGACTTCAACGGTATGCCCTACACAACCCTTTTCTATAAAATACTTCTTGACACATTTGTTTATCTATAAAATAATCATATAATAGTTATTTTCATAATGCATATTAAATTGAAACCTGTTAATGTGCATGCATAGGAACATGTGAGCTAGGAAAGAGTTGCTTGGCATCATCTGTGCCACCCATGACAAAAATGTGATTAAAAAATGATACGCCAGGAAATGGATGCCAGCTGTTTCATGTGAATGGCAAGTCAAATGTATGCCACCTGGTGTTTAAGGATACAGGTTGAAGTTCCCAAACTCAGCATCCCAAGACTCGGCAACACCCAAAACTCGGCTATGGTTCCGGATTTTCCAAAACACGGCAGAACACCCAAAACCCGGCGCGTAGTTGACGGGTCGGCCGCTAGGTGCCACCACACTAGGCCGCTTGGTTTCTCCCGCCGATTTGTTTGTTGTTATTGTTCAGTGGTGTTGTGACTGTAGAGTTGTGTACACTGTTATTTTGTGTACTTCTACAGGTCTGTTATTGGTATTATGGCTCCCAAACATCCAGGAACACCTACTGGTGGAAGTGAAAAGAAAAGGAAGAACAATGTGTTATATACCGTATTAGAATCCAAATAATTTTTTCCTGTGATTTTTTTCATGTGATTTTCATGCTTTTTTTCGCCTTAATATATCTACGTTCTAAAAGGCGGAAAATTCCATTACTCGGCTCGGCGCTGGTCCCGAGGTTGCCGAGTTTGGGAACTTCAACCTGTACATGGATAATGGTTCCTAATAATATATGTGCGGGTAAGGGTATCATCAAAACTATTTTAAAGAATATCGAGATGGGAGAAGAGATTGTGCAATGATAATATATGTCATGTAACAAAAATAAAAATATATATATACTGTATATAATAATAATAAATAAATAAATAATTAAATAAATATTCCTGGAAAATTAAGTTTGAAATGGACCAAGAAGATTATGAGATGGTTTGCATAATGATGAAATAAAATATAAAAGTATTTGGTATTCTTGCAAAATAAGGAAATAGTTAGTTGACTCATAGTAGTGACTGAAAAAGATGTGTCTTTATATTTAATGACACATTACCTGTGAGCTGGAAAAAAGTGTAGCTAGAATATGATTAAGAAGTATCAAAGAGTATCAGAGATGTATATAAAAAAAACCCATAATTTAGCTCCCTTAGAGTAAATGTATTTATATATTGAAACACAAAAATAATTAGCAGACTAACCTCTGGTGCCATCCAGTATGGAGTCCCAACCATGGTGTGACGCTTCTCATCACCAGATATATTTGCACAAAAGCCAAAATCTGTTACTTTAACTGATCCATCTTTGCCTAGAAGAATGTTGTCTGATTTAATATCTCTATGGATTATTCCCTGAAAAACATGAAGCATTAGAAATTTCAATTAATAATATGATTAATTAAATTCAGGTGAACTTATTATCATACAATATTGTCTTAAGTGGCATGATTAGTGTAATCTTGGATTAAATACATTTTTAATCTTAACCTTGGTACAATAAAGAATAGTAAAATAATGCTTTAGAAAAGTCATAGCTCCTATTTTCAATAAAACTGTGAGAGTGGAGATGAAAGAATATATCTGAAGAAAAGCTTAATGCGCATATTTCTAGAAAAATACATACTTTATCATGTAGATATTTTATTCCTCTCAATGTATGCAGACAAACAGCAGCTATCTGTGTCTCCTTCATAACGGTTTCTGTGACTACATCAGTTAAAGGTCCACCATCAAGTAGCTCCATCACAACCTGTGCAGATTTATACATGAGGAAATTAGCTCCTATAAAGCTTAAAATCAGTATTTGCATTAGCCCCTTCACGCCCAGATTTTTCCTTTGCTATAAAAAATGTATGTTGTTAGCCATAAAATTACGAAAAGTAACCAAATATACCAAATTAGTAAGCCGACAAAGATACTAAACAGGTCATAAATCTATTACATATTGCTTATATTAACTAAAATATGTCTAATGGTAACCAAATTACAATGGAAATTACGTTCTGGGTCTCAAGGGGTTAATTGAAAAAACTTGATATGTGCTTCTCCATGAATGCAGTAATAGTTCCTAGGCAGAAACTGTCATTTCTTCTCCTTTTATTTTAGTTTCTTGTGTTCAAAAATATATTCACTTATCACAAGTGGTGGTGGTGGGTGGTGGTGGTGGTGATGGGAAAAATCAAACGTGGTGGGGCAAAGACACAGTTGGATTTGGTGCTGATGAAGAAAAGACTAGAAGTGCAAGACATATAATGTAAGGCAATAACTGGAGAGACTTGTTTGACGCAACACAGGTTGGTACGGGTAACCTTAAAATCAAATAGATGAAGAGGATACAGAGAAAATGTGTAAAAAGATTAAAACTATGGAAGCTGAGAGGTCAACAAGGCACAGGAGTTTGAAGAAAGCTTTGCAACAAAGATGGAAGGAGGAGCCTTTGGTCCGGCGTTCTCCCACACATATAGTATTCTGTTAGGAGAGAAGCAAAAGGGGGAAGCAAAACTAGGTGTTTAATTTTCCCCTCATTTCTCTCTCTGCATCAAATTCATACGGGGTCCCTCCTCACTGAGGGTCCCCCTGCCTCGCATTCTCTCTCATGCGTGCTCTCCAAGAATTCTTTTACACTTTCAGCCACACGACTGTCACTCCTCCACTCAGCACACAACCCCAGCAGGTACTCCATCTGCCTATCCACACTCCTGTCTCTCATCTCTCGTCATTCTTCCACTCCGACTTCTCCTACCACTACCTCCAACATCTTTGTTCGAGCCAAAGACTACTGTATACTGGACTTGCTAATCAGTTTGGGCTATTTCCAGTGGAGGCCAATGCCGCGGTTCTTGACATTTTCTAACATCACTCCCATTTCCCTTCCTATGGTTTATCAGTATAAATGACATACTGTTATCTTCGTAAATGTTTGTTCTATAATATTATCAAATAAAAAACAGTAAGATACACTAAAGAAATGCCATATGAGAGAGCGAAAAAATATGCATGAACTCTGAACAAAAAATGAATGCATGATATGCATTCATTTAAACTCTTCGCCATTTAATATTTTGCGAGAAAACTTTTTCGTGAAGCATATCAATATAAACGAAATTTTATTAGCTTTCCATTGATATATTTTGTTGTTTGATAAATGAATTTGCACCATGCATAAATTAGCATTAACTACATAAATTACCTGTTCACATATCATCACGCATACCTACCGTAAATGGCGGCGTACAAGTCGACTCTTTGAGCCTGAAAAAATCTCTCCAAAACTAGGGGTCGACTTATACGGCTAGGATAAAATACGAACCTTTACCACCGAGTGGCAAACAAGTGGATCAGCACTACTAACAATCGCTGTACACCACTTACAGTAACACCAGCAGGTTATCACAAATATTTCTAACAAAAACTTGTGTTAGGTGAATTTACTTAATACAGGGAGGTCCCGTTATACGAGCATTCGGTATACGATAATCCGATGATACGAGATGTGTAAATTAGGGTCTATTTTCAATATACGAGATCGAAAATCCAATGATACGACATTCAAACTGGGGTGAGTAAAATTATCACGTTCAAAATGCGTGCCCTACCACTCCCGGGCTGGACAAAGGGGGATTTGGTTGACCCCAGTGAGGTCACCCCTAGCAAGCCGTGACTTGAAGGGTAATTAAGCATATGGCGCGGCCTGACATTTAGGGGTAATTAGCAGGTGTGCAGCCCCAACCTTGGGACCGCAGTCAGGTCACCCCTAGCAAGGCATGACCTGAAGGGTAATTAAGCTTATGGCGCGACCTTACCTTTAGGGGTAATTAGCCAGGTGTGCGGCCCCAACCTTGGGACCGCTACACTACCCTCTCTTGTATCACGCGGCGTCCCCTACATTACAACGTCTTTTTTGCTTGTTATGCATGTTTTATGTTTAATTAATGTGCAGTTATGTTATTTTGTGTGCTATTTTCTCTTTCAGAATGCTTTTTCTACAGAATAGGTAGTACAGTGTGGGTAATATAGACGCTGTGTGTTTGTTGTGTTTGCTATAGTTTATTTTAGCTTGAAAAACATTTCTTATTTTTTTTAATTTTTTTTATTGATGGGGTCCTGGAACCAAACCTATATTTTACCATTAGTTATGTGTTTCGTTATACGAGATTTCGCTTTACGAGTATGCCAGGTGGAACCTAACTGCTCGTATCTTCGGGACCTCCCTGTATATTGAACACACAGATTATTATATAAATAATAAAATAATAATAAAAATTCAGTTTATATCAACACAAAACCATAGGCTGTTTCCAACAGCTGATACACAGATTGTAAACAACTGACCGGAACGCCACTGAACCGAAGCGGCCAGTCAGACAACTACAACTACAACAACTGCCTGGCTGCTCGCCGAGCGCCAGCGCTGTCCGCCCAACTCATCGTACCTCACATTCTAACAATACAAACGGTAATTCTGATCTACAAATATATCGTGACCATACATTACGGGAGTAAAGACTTTGTAAGCTTTGGCCTATCAGTAGCCTACCGTATTTTGGGGCTGACTTATACGACAAGTATAGGCCTAACCCGTAATCTTGAGCTAATAATCATGAGGTCGACTTGTACGCCTGGTCGACTTATACGCCGCCATTTACGGTAATTTTTTTTTTTTTTTTTTAAATTGATTTACAGGGAAGTCTCGTTATACGAGCATTCGGTATACGAGAAATCAATGATACGAGCTGAGTAAATTTGGGTCTATTTTCAATATACGAGATCGAAAATCCAATGCTACGACATTCAAACTGGGGTGAGTAAAATTACCAAGTTCAAAATGGTAATATAGACGCTGTGTGTTTGGTATAGTTTTGTAGGGGTCCCAAGGTTGGGGCCGCACACCTGGCTAATTACTCTTCAGGTCACGCCTTGCTTGGGGTGACCTGACTGGGGTCAACCCAAAGCCCCCTTTGTCCAGCCCGGGAGTCCTGTATTCAGTCAGTTACCTACCAACCACTACAGTGAGAGGAACACAGGGAGAGGAGTGGTGGAACCTTTAGGGGTAATTAGCCATGTGTGTGGCCCGAACCTTGGGACCACTACAGTTTATTTTAGCTTGAAAAACATGTCTTTGATGGGGTCCTGGAACCAAACCTATATTTTACCATTAGTTATGTATTTCGCTATACGAGATTTTGCTTTACGAGTATGCCAGGTGGAACCTAACTGCTCGTATCTTCGGGACTTCCCTGTATTATTATTATTAAATTTTTACATATTGGCCAATAGCCAGTGACTTCCAGGGGTCAGATGGTAGGCTCTGGAGGTAGTGCAACAATTGAAGACATCCTGGAAGAGTTACAGCCTCGTCATAAATGATAACACTTCACACAAGCCTCAGAATATTCCCATCCATCTAAGCCCCTCATCGTCCCACATAGAATCAAATAAAGTGTTGTAAAATGTATGTTGCTGTTATGATCACTGATTTGATGTAATATATCATTATATGTTGAAAAAACAGGGTAAAAACATGTAAGAAAGTGATAAAATCTGTGGTCATCTTGGTGCTCCTGGCACCAATTATAATTATTATCATTAGTTCTATTGTTCGGCCATCGTGATTTCTGCTATAGCGCGCCGATAGCAGCACCAATAAGGTGCGATAGCCGAGGGTTGAGTGTATAACAAACTTTGTTTGTTATATGAGGTGAAAGTTCGCTATTTCCGACCATTTCCGTGTAGATTGAACTTTGTTCATTACATTAGATGAAAGTTTGTATATTTACGTACATGCAGCCATCACAAATACTACATGTATACAGGGAAATTAAAACAAAACTTACTTTGGTGAGGCACGGGATAAGGCAAGCGGATATGCATACAATTGGGCGGACAAAGCTAGACTGATCGGAGTGCAGCCGCGCACAGCCAGGTCGGATTTGCTTTCACTGCCACCGACCAACCTGCGTGTACGTACATGTTCGACCGCCCTACCACCAAACCAAACCCCTCATATAACGAACTTATTCCGTAAATTTCTGCACATATCAAACTGGCAGAAAAAGTTTGTAAAGCCGAAATTAATTTTACAATAAACCCACGCGTATTCGGATTCATTGGGCCAAGGAGTGGTTCGAGTAATGCAAGGATCCGAATAATGCGGGGATTAACCCATTAGAGGTTACATTACATAACATCTAGGGTAGCCTACCCCTACAGGTTACGAAGAAAAAAAAAAAATAGTTTTTTCCAAACAACTCAAAATTGTCCCGGAAAAACAAAGAAAACATTTAAAAGGAGCAAATCACCATTTTTAAATCCCAGCGCGGGCCCGCCAGTCTCGGCCCTCCCCACATTATTTACACAGCCATTATTTTCACAGGTATCGTATTTTACGGCTTATATGACGCTACATCTTGGAAGACGCACCCTGATTTTGGAAAGAAATTTCAAAGAAAAAAACGAAAAAAAACTGAAGGATATAAAAGCATATTGTACAGCTTCTAGCGTGTATGCGATAGTATAAGTAAATCGTTTTGATGAATTCGCCATGGGTTATAATTTCCAGGACTGAAAAAAGCTTGTGATATGTGTGACAGCCTGGTGGTAAATGATATATCAACACTAGCAGATGATAAGTGACGTTGTTGACGCCAATCTGCCGAGGCGGAAGTTGTCGCGGAACGGCTGCCAGTCTTGGTGGCAGACTCATATAGAGTCTTAGCTTGTGATACGTGGGACCGCTTGGTGGTAAATGATACATCAACACTAGCAGACGATAGGTGGTGCTGTTGGTGCCAATCTGCCGAGGTGGAAGTTGTCCACGGAACGGCTCACGCCAGTCTTGGCGGCAGTTTCATTCCAGCATTCGCCTTGGAAGACGCATGAGTATCTTTCAGTTTATTTTTTAGGAAAAAAAGTGCGTCTTATAAGCCATAAAATACGGTGTTGAAATTAGAGTAATAATTGACGTGAACTCACCTTGCTATTAACCCAAGAACTACCTAGACTGCACTGATACCCTATTTAGACGCTAACTAAGGTATACTCAGCAGTGGTAGATGGGTTGATGATTTGAAGGCTTGATTATTATTTGAGGGAGTGGTGGTAAGCGCTGTGGGGCGGCTCAGGGCTGGTGACTGTGGTGCACGTAATGGCGGCGACTGTGGTAGGCCGACGGTAACTTTTCACAGTTCCTGGCGCGATACTATTATGGTGTGTTTACCACCTCGTCCTGGTCTTAACCGATTGATCGGTTACGGCTCACACATATTAAGTTGAGCGTGACTACACCTTAGTGTACAATCAAGAGTGGCTACACCTTCATCATGTAGGACTAATGCGTGAATGATGTCTTGACTGAAAGCCCTTATCAAGACAGCTGGAGCTACACGTGGAGCGTTCCAATAATGTTTACTCCTATACGTGGAAGTTCCTCACAATTCTTATATTATTTTAATCCTTTGATTAATTGTGGTATTATAGGTGGATACCACCAGAATTATATTACTATATTTAATGCATCTTAATCTATACCCAAATCTATAATAATATATACATAGGTGGAATTTTTATTCGTCTCCCTTTTTGACCGGGGAGGCGTCAAATTCCCCCATTCAAATTAAGACCAGTCTCCTAATTAGAGGGCGGTTTTAGTGGATAATTTCCACATACGGTACTAATATATATATATACACACAACCCTCGTTTTCCCGGACTAATAGGGGGGAGCACTGGTCTGGGAACCGCAAACGTTCGGGAATCACAACAGTCCAAGGCCATTACCCACCCCCGGACGTTTATCTTACTCTAATATTTACTGTCCAGCAACCGCCAATATCAACTACCCTGCCGCGGACTTTTACGTCACTTTGTTGTTGTTTTTAGGGCTGCGAGGATACCTTGGGGAACACTATGAGCCATGGTGTTGTCCTATGATGCTATCACAGACCCTGTAGTTGACCTGTCTTCCTCAGGAAGGCATAGGTGAGGCGGATGACAGCGTGTTGCCGGGAGGGGTGGATGCCAGCCCCCGCAAGCAGGGTGGGCAGGTCACAGGTGGCGACATTCAGGGTGAGGAGTTGATAATGTGGCACTACACGGTGGGAGTGGAAGCACGGACACTGCAGCAGAAAGTGTTCAATAGTCTCAGAGACTTTCTGTACCAGGGGCAGTGGGGGTCAGGGGACTGACGAAGGCGGTCAGGCGGAGCAGGTGAATAGTGAGTGTCGTGTGCCCAAATGTAAACAATACAACCGCTGTGCATGCTGCCACATGGCGGGAGGCCAGCCCCCGCCAGCAGGGTGGGCAGGTCAAAGGTGGCAACGTTCAGGGTGAGGAGTTGAGAGCATAGCACTACATGGTGGGAGTGGAAGCGCAGACACTGCAGCAGAAAGTGTTCAATAGTCTCAGAGACGTTCCTGCACCAGGGGCAGTGGGGGTCAGGGGACTGACGGAGGCGGTGCAGGTGACCGTGAGTGTCTTGTGCCCAAATGTAAACAATACGACCGCTGAGCATGCTGCCACCTGGCGGGAGGCGCGGACACTGACCAGGAGTGACAAGAGACGCTCGGACCGCCGGACAACTTTGTCGATTTACGGACTGGACCAGGCATTTGTCCGTGACTCTGACATATCCTTGGAACTTGGATTTTGTCTGGCAAATTCGATATCCGGGAAATGGAGGTCCGGGAAAACGAGGGTTGTGTATATATTATATATATATATATATATATCCGAAGTCCGTTACATCGAGGTCCATTATAATGAGGTTTGACTGTATTATATATGTATATATATATATATATATATATATATATATATATATATATATATATATATATATATATATATATATATATATATATATATACAGTCAAACCTCGATATATAACGGACCTCGATGTAATGGACTTCGGATATAACGGACTCCATTTGCGTGACTTTTTTTTTTTTTTTTTTTTTTTTTGCATATTAGACCGCTTATCGCCGCTGGAATTGTCAACTCAACATAATTGTATTTTTTTCTCATTTTACTTTGGAATGCTTGGGTTTTAAGGAGTTTTGATGTATCACATATTAATATATAATATTATAAGGAAGGAGCCTGTGTTGCTAGTGATTTAGTGGTAGAAGGTGTCTATTGTTTAGAATAGTGACTATTAGTGTTATGGCGTGGCCGCTGCTACGTCAACCTGTCACCTCAACACCCTAAATCACCCTTATCTAAGGTGACACGCAGTGCTACACTGACCTAAATAGTGACACGTGTATAGAACTGCACTTCACAACCATATATATATATATATATATATATATATATATATATATATATATATATATATAATAATGAGCATTAGTCATGATAATAAGCAATACCTTTTGAAGCCACGGCTGAATCTCTAATTTGTTTACCTTTCACAAGAGCTTGAGCTTGACTAGCTACACGGTCTGGTTGTGTTTGTGATTATTTCTCATTTATTTCAAGTGTAGGAGCGGACCAAATTCAGCATGTAGTGCCAGTCACTGTTTACCTCCCAACATAGCTACACAGTCTGGTTGTGTTTGTGATTATTTCTCATTTATTTCACAATTTTTCCGTTTTTTTCATATATTTTTCCACCCTTGGGAAAATACCCTCGCTATAACGGACAATTGGCTTTAACGGACCACTCCTCCCCCCCTTTAGTCCTTTATATCGAGGTTTGACTGTATATATATATATATATATATACAGTCGCCTCCGGAGATACTGGGGCCCTTACCCACGTGTAGCGGATTTAAAGGGCCCCAGTAAATATTGCCAAACCACCACCCTCTATGGTTAGATTTGGCATATTTCGATGACATATGTGTGGCAACCCAGTATATATACAGTGGTGCATAACTTTCGCTGAGTCTTGGTTCGCAATTACAAGGGTTCGCGGTACAGATGACCCTCAATTTAACGGACTAAAAGGGGGGATAAGTGGTCTGTTGGAGCCGATTGTCTGTTAGTGTGAGGGTATTTTACCAAGGGTGTGAAAATCTAGGAAAAATACAGGAAAAATTTAAATAAATGAGAAATAATCACAAACACAACGAGCCTGTATAGCTACCGTAAATTGCTACGTACAAGTCGACCAGGCGTACAAGTCGACCTCAAGATTATTAGTTCAAGATTACGGGTTAGGCCTATACTTGCCGTATAAGTCGGCCCCCAAAATACGGTCCTGTATTCCTGTATTTCATTCCTGTAGAGCAGACAGGCAGTTGGAGATCGACCTTGGATTGCTCTGGAAGTGGCGCATATTGTACAGTACACGGGACTGTCAGATAACAGCTGTTTTTACATGTCTTTCCTCCAGCAAATACCCGGATGTTGTGACGTCAGTGAATACTATCTGTTAACTATTAAAGCTATAACTTTATTCTTTAATCAGATGGTATGTTATCAGTGTTGTAGTCAAGACCAGACCCTCCGAGACTAAGACCAAGACCAAGACCAGACCCTTCGAGACCAAGACCAGAACTTCCGAGATCAAGACCAGCCCTCCGAGACCAAGACCAAGACCTTACGAGACCAGGACCAAGACCAGACCCTCCGAAACAGACCAAGACCAAGAACAGGCATATAAAAATATTTTTTATAAATATGACTATTATCTGAATGTTTTTGGTCTGTACAGCGTACATACTAAATTGTATTGTCCTGTCCTTTTTCTAAAGAATGGTTTTTATTTTATTTTTCTCATACCTTTGAATTATTAACCTAATTAAATTATCCACATAGTCTTAGGGATCAAATGCAAAAATAATAAAAAATGTGAACCAAACGGCGATCGGTCTGTTGACGTGTGCTTGATAAAAGCCGACGCCGTGCCAGCCTTGTCCGTGATGCTTTGCTTGCAGAAAGTACAAACTGCTGTGTGCCTCTGGTTTCCGTGTTTCTTATAAAAAAATCCTTGTGGTCCTTGAACGCAAATTTGATAACTGCTGAAGATGCGACATGATTACTCATTCCGGTGTGCGAACGGAAATTAAGCGAGACTAGTCCAGTACACCTCACTGTCCGACGTCCTATGTCACTGCCAGACAGAGTTGCCAGGTCCTGCCAATTGTTGTATTTCTTGCCAGAAATTACTCAAAAAAATTTGGAATTTGCCAGAAATATTCGTCAATTGAAACCTCATTTTCTTATGATGACAAATTGAAAATGTAAAAAAAGTAAAGTGTGAATGCCAAAAGTATATTTTGTGGTTTGTGCACCTGGCAACCTTGCTGCCAGATGTGCTCGATGTAACGACTAACGAGCTCTGGTAGAAGGTAATAAGGGTAACGTATAAGGGAGGAAATATATTTACAAGATTTAATATATGTGAACAACTGAACATCTAGGTCAAATATTTCTGCTTTCATTGCTTCGTTGGCATAAAAAAAAAAACCTAGGAAAATAGCAATTTTTATGGTTACGTTTTCCAAGCGAGCTAGCTAAACCTGTGGTGTACGTGTACGAAGGGTGTGGGGATTGCATAGGCCTACACATATATGAAATACATGGAGGTGAACAGAGCTGCAAACATGCGTGCGTGCAAACGGAGATTATCACTGCGAGAATGGCCATGTCATGCACAGTGGCGGATTTAGGGGGGGCCGAGTAGGCCATGGCCTAGGCCCCGCACCCCAGAGGAAAAAATATGTTTTCAATGAAAATATGAATGCTGGACCTTTCTTATTTGCTGGAACACTGTTACATTGCATGTACCATAATATGCCACAAATTAGTACCAACA
Source organism: Chionoecetes opilio (assembly GCA_016584305.1). NCBI lineage: Eukaryota > Metazoa > Arthropoda > Malacostraca > Decapoda > Majidae > Chionoecetes > Chionoecetes opilio. Next base: position 28,267 of record JACEEZ010025783.1, on the reverse strand, counting down.
TAATGTAAAATATGGGTGGAAAAAATTTCAATTAAACTAATATGAAATCTGAACCACATTTGGTAAAATTCTAGAGTCCTTTCCCGCCCTTATTAATGGTTTTATTTTATCCAGACCTTCACAAATCCCTTCAGATACCTCTAAAACGTAATAATAAAGCAGAGAAGCGAATAAAAAATAAAAAATAAATTACTAACCTAACCTCAATATAACCCAACCTAACCTAACCTGGTAAAATTGTAGTCCTTTCCCTCCCTTAGATCTCGTTAGGAGGTTATTGGTTAGGTTGTAGTGAGGTGAGGTTAGTAATTTTATTTTTGGGGGTCCAGGGCGGGGGTCATATAGGGGGTAGGAGGGGGTTGAAGGGGGCATCTCTCCCCCACTATATAATTACATTTTAGAGGTATCTGAAGGTATCTGTGAAGGTCTGGTGAGAAAAAAACTATTAAGGGCAGGAAAGGACTCTAGAATTTTACCCCACATTTCATTCAGGCCCTAACCGCCCTAGGGCCCTGCACACCATAAATCTGCCCTTAGTCATGGATGTTCTCTCGACTCGCACGCACTCTATCAGCGCTCGCAGGGCTCAGCTCATGCATCATCACCGTAGAGCTAGTCAGGCAGTATCTATAGACAGTACAACGCTGTATGGCGCGCCGTGAATCGAAACAGCCATGATTTTTCTCAGTGTATGATAATAAATTCCAACCTTCCCCACGCCGCGATGCACTTTTTAATCCTGGTCTTGACCTGGTCTCGAGCCAAACTCCGAGACCAGAAGCTTCAAGACCAAGATCAAGACCAAGACCACATCAAACGAGACCAAGACCAAGACCAAGACCACATCAAACTGGTCTCGAGACCAAGACCAGTCTCGAGACCTACAACACTGTATGTTATAATATAATATTACATTGCATTTATAGACATTTTTATGCATGAAATAAAGCTAAAAAGGTAAAAAAAGGTCTTTATTTTGGGGGTCAGGAACGGATTAATCCATTTTATATTGTTTCTTAAGGAAAAATTTGTTTCGGTTTAAGAACAAATCAGATTTAGAACAACTTTTGGGAACGAAATATGTTCGAAAACCGAGGGCGTGTCTGTATATACAAGCAAGTATATAAAGTAAGCAACATATGTACAGTTAGAATGCATTGCAACAAAGTGGAGGAAACATTATACAGTACCCTCCTGAGTTTCACGCTATGCGAGTTTCGTGATCCTCGAGTTTCGCGCTGAGTCCTAAATTCTTACCATCCCGACTTTCGCGCAATATCTCCCCGAGTTACGCGCTGCAACGTACTTTTTTTGGTTTTTTGGTTTTGGTTTTGTGCTTATAGCGCCATTTGGCAGTGACCTTTAGGGGTGGGATGGTAGGCCCTGTACTCAAGGGCTGTAATGGTTGGCCCTCGCCCATGGTGGCGCAAGCAGGATTTTTATATAGAGTTAATGGTCTACATTAGTAGAAGCGAAATTGGATTAGCTTTCCATTGATATATTTCGTTTTCTGATAAATGAATTAGCACCATGCATAAATTAGCGTTAACTAAATAAATATCATCATCAATCGGGGTATAAGCATGCGTGCCACCCTCAGTACTCACTAATTGTGTAAACGACTGGGCGAGGCTCTCTCCGACGGCCTCCGCTCCCGCATACCACAGTCACTGTTCCTCTCACGCACACAGTAGTAGCTACAGCTCATTATTATTACAACGTTTGCAGTGCTAAAGCTGTGTTTTAAACTGCAGTGCGAATTGACTAGTCTTTAAGAATTGTAGACATGGGTAGAGTGATTGAATATACTGTTACACCCCCGCTTCACCACACACTCCAGGTGACACTGTGAAGACTGAAAGCAATACGAAGGGTTCGGTGTGCGAGTGCAACGAGCTGTATGTCACACACGATCAACGAGTTCTATTCACTCCTACCACAGGTGAAGTAAACACTTGATTCCTTCCTTGGTTTACTTAGGGAGGTTCCGATACAGTTTACAAAGTACAAAGCCGAGGCAGAGAGGGGGGGGAGGCAGACAGTCAGACAGTCACACACACAAGATCCTGTATCACTCCTCACTACTGTTCACACTTCAGAGGCACACAAGACGGTATAACTATCCAAGGGCAGAGGTATATCCACGCAGAGACGGTATATCCACGGCAGAGGTACCAGGGGGGAAGGCACGGGAGGGAGGAAGGAGCGAAGCTGTGCGACTGTCTCACGCCAGTATCACTTCCTCACTGCCTCACTGGGTGCCAGACACAGCCAGAGGCGACGCGAAGGTTACGTCCTTCCCCGCTCCCCCCTCATCCCACACCCACCCGCGCGGCCTCACTGTGTGGTTTCAAGGTCGCTCGACGCATACCCTAGCACACTGCGGCGTGCGACATACACTCATACACACACACACAAGACATGCAACCACACCACCATAATATGCATAGCTCATGCATAACAATACTTTTCAAGCTCACAAGGTAGTGGTATATATCACTGTGGCGTAATAAGCCTTGAGGATCGCCACCAAGCAGAGTCGTGATGTCCTTCCATTTGTGGCGCGATATGTTATATGGATCTATATTCCCTATTTCCTTACATTTTTCAATGTAACGAGGAATAGATTCAGAGTCCAACATCCGGAGGACATAGTCTGGCAGATGAACACCATCAATCACTTTCCCAGCCCTCAAAAAAGAGATTAGTAAGTGTGAGTGTACCGCGTTTACATCATTACAGGGGAGGTAATGCCCTTTGTTTACATCACCGCACGGCGACTGTCGTCTGTCGGCCAGCCGCCAGCCATGTGTTCGGCTCGGACCACTCGGCCACCGCTTCTCCCAGCGGTGATCCAAAAGTGTCTTTCTGTTGGTCTGTTTCCATTTTCTTTGGCGTATCGTATAACTTTTAGCTTGTATGTGATAGTATTAGTAAATCGTTTGATGAATTCGCCATGGGTGATAATTTCCAGGACCGAAAAGAGCTTAAGATACGTGTGACAGCCTAGTGGTAAATGATACGTCAACACTAGCATGCGATAGATGGCGCTGTTGGCAGCAATCGCGGCAATCTGCTGCCAAAAGGGGGAATGTAAACATACCAGCGTGAGGACAGATTACGTAGTTGATTTGAATGTCTTATGGTATTTGAAATACTTGTAACACGTAAGTACTGAGGTACTGAATACTGAGGAAGTACTACAACATTCGTCTTAGAAGACCATTAGTATTTTTCAGGGTATTTTGGGGCGAAAATGTGAGTCTTATAAGCCGTAAAATATGGTACTACACCTCGCACCGGACTAAAAAAGCATTTTTACAGGGTTTTCAATACCCGAGTTTCGTGATCCTCGAGTTTAGCGCTATGCCTTGGGAATAAAGCAAGCGTGAAACTCGGGAGGGTACTGTAGTTGTCTGGCTGGTTGCTTGGGTTCAGTGGCGTTTCTGGTCAGTGTTTAAAATCTGTGTATCAGCTGTTGGAAACAGTCTACGGTTTTTGTGTTGATATATACTGAATTTTTAGTATTATTTTATTATTTATATATTAATCTGTGTGTTAAATATGTTAAATAAGTTCACCGAACACAAGTTTTAGTTGGAAATATTTGTGGTAACTTGCTGGAGTTACTGTAAGTGGTGTACAGCAATTGTTAGTAGTGCTGATATCCACTTGTTTGCCACTCGGTGGTAAAGGTTCGCATTTTATCCTAGCCTTATAAGTCGACCCCTAGTTTTGGAGAGATTTTTTCAGGCTCAAAGAGTCGACTTATATGCCGCCATTTACGGTATGTTGGGAGGTAAACAGTGACTGGCGCTACATGCTGGATTTGGTACGCTCGCCCACAACTTCTCGGTACTGGTATTAGTAGAGGTAGTAAGTCTCCAGGCTCGCTCATTACTGCTTGGTATGCTACAAAATATCATTATTCTAGGTGAATGTAGACATATAATCGCATTTTAATGGCTATTATTCATATACCGTAAACCCTCTCATATCCGGACTAATTGGGCCAAGGACTGGTCCGAATAATGCAAGAATCCAATTAATGGGGGTGATTATATTCCCCCATATTAAAAAAAAATAATAATAATTCTAGGTGCATATAGAAAATTTCTGATTCATGCAAATATAAATAAACAAGATAAATCATGTAAATATATAAATCTACGGTAAAAATACATAATACAAATACAGTACTGTACAGGTGTAGTATACAGTACTGTCAGTCCTACGTCTGGCAGCCGGCAGCTGTATCATGATGGCGGAGATTTCCTCCTCCTCCTTGGTGTTGGTTGTAGGGCTGTGAGGACCCCTTGAGGATCCCTATGATCCCTGGTGATATCCTATGGTACTATCACAGGCATGGTAGCTGACCTGTCTTCTTCAGGAAGGCGCAGGTGAGGCGGATGACAGCGTGTTGTCCTGAGAGGTAGGCAGGGCGCCAGGCGTGGCAGGTCGCTCGCCAGCACGGTGGGCAGGGCTTTACGTCTTATTACTAGTTATTATACATCGTAGTGATTATGGTGAGCTGTTTGATATATACACGTGTCATTATTTAGGTCAGTGTAGTACTGTGTGTCACCATAAATAAGGGTTACTTAAATGTTGAGGTGGCGGGGTAGCCAGTGATGAATGAAACATTCTTGCCACGGCCACCCCGTAACACTAACGGAAAAAGTGTCCGTGTAACACGACCTTTAAAGACCGTGTCATATGTCTTGTTGACTTGCGATTTTATATAGGTTTTAGAAACAGTTTGTCATTGGCTGGTGACTGATGACAAGTTTGATAACGTCATTACTCGCCCAGCCAGTCAGGGCCTTCCTACCTGTTTACTACCTACCAAGGGAGGCTTGCTGGATAAGGTAGAAAGGCCAGGTAATATCTAGGTGGTGGGGAAGTGGGTGGTAGCTGGAGATACCACCTCCGTTGCTGGATCTGGGCCTAAGGGTCAATGGCCACAGATCACTCGCCAATACAACATTTCTCTTGTTTCTCTTGTTTGTTTTGTTTAGAGGATAATGCCTCAGAGCCATAGTGATCTACCGCTGCTGCATATTAGTGTTGGCCGAAGCCACCACCCCGGGGGGGGGGGGGGTTACAAACCCCCGGCTGGCACCCGGTACCCATTCACTGCTGGGTGGACAGGGGCCAGGGATTTAAGAAAGACCACCCATCTATCTTTCGCTCCGCCCGGGGATCGAACCCGGGACTTCTCGGTTGTAAGCCGAGCGTGCTAACCACTACACAACAGAGTTTCACATTTGGACACAACAAAGAAACCACAACTACAGTATACAAAGAATATGCTCAGTGATGGATCATAAAAGTTTTGCCTGGCTGCCTGGGCCTCTAACCTCACTGACTCATATCATGATATCCTACCTAAGCCTTTAAAAAAAAAAAAAAAAAAAAAAAAAAAAAAAAATCTGGCAAAAAAAAGAAGAAAAAAAGAGGAGGAGGAGGTTTGAATAATGTCGAAGTCCGAATAATGAGGGTCCGGATATGAGAGGGTTTACTGTATATGAGTAAAGAGATGAAAACACAAGCAAGGCGCTCATCCACGCCTGGCAGCGCGGCTGCAGCAGCAGCAGCAGCATCATGAAGCAGGCGGAGATCAACACCAAGGGCAAGATCTCCGCCGGAGATCTCCTTGGTAATATTTAGTAGGTCTGCGAGGACCCCTTGAGGAGCCCTATGATCCCTGGTGATATCCTATGGTGCTATCACAGGCATGGCAGCTGACCTGTCTTCTTCAGGAAGGCACAGGTGAGGCGGATAACGATGTGTTGTTGTCAGAGGAGGCGGCGGGGCAGGCCGCCGCTCCTCCGCCAGTAGGTTGGGCGGACGTAATAAGACATTTAACATCTTATTACTCGTGATTATACATCATAGCGATTATGGTGAGCTGTTATATAAACGTGTCATTATCTTGATCAGTGTAGCACCGTGTGTCACCTTAAATAAGGGTGATTTAGAGGTGTTTAGGTGACAGGGGAGTGACGGGTAAACATCCTTACGTCCATCCCGTAATATTAATATTCACTATTTAAACCCATATACACACCTTCTACCACTAAATCATTAGCAAGACAGGCTCCTTCCTTTTATATCTTAATATCTGATACTGTACATTAAAACTCCTTAATATCCAAGCATTCCAAAATAAAATGAGAAAAATTATGTTGAGTTGACGATTCAAGCAGCGTTAAGCGGTCTGGCATGCCATTCTTGCCCGCACATTTGTCTCGTGAATGGAATACGTTAAATCCGAAATCCGTTAAACCAAGGTCCGTTAAATCAAAGGTCGACTGTACCTCTAAATATTCCCAAAAATATTTTCAAGTTTCGTGCATCTATACACAAAGTTTCGTGGTCATGTGGTAAATTAAATCTTTTTTTTTTTTTTTTTTTTTGCTACCGTTACCGAAGTGCAATATAATCAAGCCAAACTCAGGTAAAAACACCTAGAGTTGTACAAACTCGAGGCGCTCACACCCTCACAGAGTGCAATCACGCTTGGGATTGTATAAACAAACTCTCGGGTTAAACTTGATCTTGAGTTGGGAGTCATCCAGCGATGAGTCTTCTGCAATCACCGTCCTGTGCAGTGCACCATGTGGTGCTGGTAGAGGTAGGAGGGGAAAATGGAGCCCCTAGTTTTGTTTCCCTCGTTTGCTTCCGTCACGATCCTGAACAGTCCCCAGAGGACATGCGTCTCAGTTTAGTAGCCTCCCAAGATAACACTGCGAGCCAGGCAGTCCAACAAAGCTCCTCTACCCCAACAAACCAGGCAGCCGCCCCCGCCCCCGCGCCCACAGAGACCACAACAACACGAGTCACGAGTGGAACCACACAGCTGCAGAGTAACAGCCCTCTGAATGTATGTTTCTACTTCAGGAGAGGAATATGCTGGTATGGGGTTAGTGGTAGAGATTGCAAATTTAGTCATCCAAAGCCATGTCAAAAACTGATAAGCTATGGCCCAAGGGATCCAAGAGGATGCACATTAGGAATGGAATGCAGGAACATCCTGCATTCCATTTTCAACTACCACCCATTCTTATGCCGAGACTTCATTCAGAAGAAAATGTGCCTGAATAAAAACTGTACCTACACCCACATCCGTGGGACAAAAAGGGAAAAACCTACACATAGGCCTATAACTCATGCAGTACCAAACCCGCAGCAAGCAGCCCCAAGGCCACAGCATACACCTAATCACCCACTAACCTTACCAAGACCACAACAACACTGGGAACATATCTCTACCGACACAAGCCAGAACCATTTTTTAGAAGTACACGCCTCCCTCATTTAACGCATGAGTTACGTTCTTGGGAAATCGTGCGTTAAGTGAAAATGCGTTAAACGAATTCCATTTTCCCATTGACTCCCATTATATAAGTCGAGATACGTTCTTACGAAAAAAAATCACAACCTAACCCTCTCATAAAATGCAGTCATACATTAATTTGTGAGCATAGACATATGAAATATAATTAATATTAAAGTTAAATGATATATAGAAGTTGTACTCACTATATAGAAGAATACTTGAGGCTTGAGGTGACAAAGATGGTGGCTGGGGGGTGTCGGCAGAGTTACTGGGGTGAGGTGGGGGCATCATCGTCGGAAGACGTAGAAGTAGAGCTGGCTGGTGATGTTGCAGCAGGTTTAGTGAAGAATGATGTTATAGTTGTCTGTTGTGCTTGGTGGACTTTTTCTTGATGAAGCATCTTGTAGGCAGTGAGAGCACTTCTGACTGTGTTTTCAAATTTGAGACTGCGTTCACGGTTGGGATCGTTATTCACAATGTCATGAATGCCACTTTCAAATTTGGAGATAACATCAGCTAAGATCTTCCTAGTTAAGTGAAGCTGCGGCTCTGGGTCATCTTCCTCTGCAGTTTCCTCCTCTAGTGCTCTGACTTGTTCGATGGCCATTAAGTCTTCGTTGCTGAGTTCCTCATCATGAGATGCCAACAGCTCAACAATATCTTCTTCTCCCACTTCGTCCATACCAGCTGTATGTGCAAGGTTAACAATTTCTCGCACGACAGGAGTTGGTTCAGGAAAACCTTTAAAGTTGTGGACACATTCTGGCCACAATTTCTTCCAAACAGCATTCATATTGGATGGTGTGACCTCATCCCAGGATTCAGCAATGTTGTCAATAGCATTCTTGATGTTGAATTCCTTCCAAAATTGACGAATGGAGAGATTTTCGTCAGCGTCCACAGCATTAATCATTTTTCTGAAGGTACGACGGAGATAATAAGCTTTAAAGGTGGCAATTGCCCCTTGGTCCATTGGTTGGATTAGTGATGTGGTGTTTTTTGGTAAAAAATTCCACTCGAATGTGTTCAGACAAGTCAGAAAGGTTGTTAGGGTGGGTGGGGGCGTTGTCAAGGAGCAGCAGTGCATTGTGAGCAATATTCTTCCTCCTACAGTAGCGCTCCACAGCAGGGCAAAAATAATTGGTGAACCAATCCTGGAATATGTATTGGTTGGTCCACGCTTTTTGCTAGAGCGGTAAATGACTGGCAGACATTCCTTAGCATGACCCTTTAAGGCCCGAGGGTTTCTTGAATAGCCAATGAGGAGCGTCTTTAGCTTGAAATCACCCTCTGCATTGCCACCAACCAGCAGTGACACTCTATCCTTGGAGGCTTTATGACCTGGTGCTTTCTTCTCCTCCCTGGATATCACTGTCCTCTTTGGCATTCTCTTCCAGTAGAGTCCAGTTTCATCAAAGTTGAACACTTGGTCTGCTGTGTACCCCCCGTCCTCGATAATTTTCTTGAGCACTGGCAGATAAGCCTGAGCAGTTCTTTGTCAGCCGACGCTGCCTCCCCAGACTGTGTTACCGAGTGCAGATGATTCCTGTTCTTGAACCTTTCCAACCAGCCCTTGCTTGCATTGAATGGTGGAGGAGCAGCAGCTCCACTAGGTCCAGCACTTGCCTCATCCTTAGCCAATAAATCATCATAAAGTGAGCGAGCTTTTTCCTGCATCAAGATGTTCGTCATTGGCGAGTCATCCGGCTGCACATGTCGTCCACCCATAATGCCAACAGTCTTTCCATCTCTTCCATGATAGGTGGACGATGCCTTGTAGCTAACTTCGCTGTCAACGGAGTAGCATTCTTCGCACTTGATTTAATTTTGTCCTTGTCCTTCTTAATTGTCACCACAGTCGACGGAGCAAGGTTGAACAAATTCGCGATGTCTTTCAATCGCATCCTTTCATCACTTTTCTTCAACACTTCTAATTTAGTTTCTAAATTTATAGATTTTCTACACTTTTTAGGCTTAGGAGCACTAGCACTACCACTAGCAACACGCTTAGTAGACATTATGCAGTCGTTTCACTCGATAATGGACGATATAACAGAAGCACTGGAAATCCACTGTTTATCTGTACCGCGCAAAACGTAAACAAACCATACGGGGGGGAAGCTGAGCTGTGCTGCTTGTTCGTTGGTTCTTTTACAGGGTAGTATATTCATAAATATATTTTATTTGTGGGTTGTTGTACATTTTCTTCTTTTTATCATTTTTTGCATATTTTATTGTCGTAAATTTGTGCGTAACTTCGAATTTTTTATATGTTAATCGATTTTTGGTATACAAAAGTTTTGTGCGTAACTCTGAAATTGCGTTAATCGAACCTGCGTTATACGAGGGATGAGTGTATTCAAAGAAATAAAGACAACAATGACAAACCTAACCAAAATCGTAGACACCCAAGAAATAATGATACAGAATCTAATGGGGCAGCAACCGCATCAGCTTCAATTTCCAACATCAATACTCCCCCAGATACCGCATCAGCCTGAATTCCCAACATCAATGCTCCCCCAGATAAATCCCTGGCTCAGTGCAATAAAGAGCCACTAGAATGCTTCCTCATGGGAAATATCCAAGGCCTGTACCCCAAGTCTAACAGAAATAAAGTGCCATTCCTATCTGACCTGGCACACCAAGAAGACCTCGCCTTCCTCGCCCTTACTGAATCCCACCTGAGTGAGGAAATCAACGATGTTGAAATCCAATTACAAAATTACACCGTATTCAGAACAGACAGAAAGGACAGGTCACATGGAGGTACCATAACATACGTCAGAAACGACTTGGCATCAAATACTGAAACCCTGCTATCGTACTCCAATGGCCAAGCAGAAGTGTTATTACTCCACATAAAGAAACTCTCGCTGATCGTCACAAACATCTATCGGCCTCCACTCTGCAATAAACAAAAGTTCAGCGAGATAATCACAAAAGTGCAACAGAAAACTGAACTCCTATCCCCTCCAGTAACTGACATAATAATTACAGGAGACTTTAACTTTCCCATCATGAGATGGCCGACAGGGACCCCCTTGAGGGAGGGAGCCGAGAGGACCAAGAACAAGCAAAAATGCTACAAGACCTCATGGAGCATCTCTTCCTGAGTCAAGAAATCCACACAACAACCAGGGGAAACATCATTCTGGACCTACTATTTACAAACAACCAAGAAATAATACATGGGTACAGAGCCAAAAAGACAGTACTTTCAGATCATAAACTCATCACAATAACATTGGCAAAGAACAAGAATACAAAAAGTAACCAAGAGTACACTGGAGAAGAACAAGGATTCAGGAATCTTAACTTCAACAGTGGTGAAGCAGACTGGGAAGGAGTAAGAAATGCCGTAACATCAACAAACTGGGCTGAAAAATTGCACAACCAAGACCCAAGCAGCATGATGGAAATCATCGTGACGGAGTTACTGGAAACGTGCAACAAGTACATTCCCAAAAAGAAAAGGAAAGGAGGCAGAAGGACCCAAATACCCAGGGCCAGGAAAATACTCATGAGAAAAAGGACAAAACTGAATAAACAGATGGATAGAACAGAAAAAGAAGATAAAAAGCAAGAAATCTGGACTCAAATAACTGAAATAGAAGAAAATATTCAGAAATCCCATGAACAACAGAGGAAAAGAGAAGAATCCAATGCAATCACAAACATAAAACTCAACCCAAACTACTTTTTCAGCTATGCCAAAAAGTTCTCAAAAGCCTGTGCCCCCATTGGACCTTTACTAACACCTGAAGGACAATTGGAAGAAAATGCAGAGAACATATGCAAACTTCTTGCCGAGCAATACCAGTCAGCCTTCAGCAAACCCGACGAGGCAAAGAAAGTAACAGACCCACATACCCTACTTTGTCTGCCAACACCCCCTGATGAAACAATTACTTCAGGCCTGGAAGACATAGAATTCACCCAGGAAGATATAATTACAGCAATAAAAGAGCTAAAACTGAACTCAGCGCCCAGACCAGATGGCATACCAACAAGTCTGTTAATCAAATGCAAAGACAGCATAGCGTATCCATTACACCTACTGTGGCGTCACTCATTGGATACAGGTAAAGTGCCTGACCAGGCAAAGAAAGCAACAATAACCCCAATCTACAAAGGGAGACCCGAGGGCTCAGCAAAAAAACTACAGACCCATAGCACTCACCTCACACATGGTGAAAGTGTTTGAAAAAATCATCCGAAGCAGGATTTATGCCTTCATGGAAGAAAGAAATCTTCTTAACATTGCCAACATGGATTCCGGAAAGGCACAGATCCTGCTTATCACAGCTCCTGGCATACCATGACAAACTCCTCCACCACCTCGTAGAAGGTAAAAACATCGACACGGTATTCCTGGATTTTGCGAAGGCCTTTGACAAGGTGGACCATGGCATCCTCATACATAAGATCAAGGACCTTGGAATAGCAGGTAAAGTGGGTTTATGGCTATACAACTTCCTCACTGAAAGAAAGCAGTCAGTGACGGGAAATGGAGCCATTTCAGAGGAACACAGTGTGGTGAGCGGTGTCCCCCAAGGGTCTGTACTAGGACCTCTACTCTTCCTCATCATGATAATGATGTCTCATAGACAAAGAAGTGACCCACTCAACAACGGCCTCTTTCGCCGATGACACAAACATATGTAAAAGCATTGGAGCCAGAGAAGACATCAGCCTTCTTCAAGAGGATCTCGACAAAATCTATGAATGGGCCAAAATGAACAACATGCTATTCAATGGTGAAAAATTCCAACTTCTCAGTTGTGGTAAAAACCAAGAAATCCTCAGCAACACCTCCCTCCTGTCAAGCGAGAAACAAGTGATAACCACTAGCCCACATGTAAAATGTCTGGGCATTCACCTCAATGCTGATGGCACTTTCCAACACCACATCGAAGAGACCATCAAGAAAGCTAGAAGGATTGCAGGGTGGATACTTAGAACCTTCTACTCCCAGGAAAAAGAGTGTACGTATGATGACTCTATGGAGAGCACTAGTCCAGCCCATCCTGAACTACTGCAGTCAACTATGGTCTCCCAACAAGGCTATGGATATCCAGGCACTTGAGTCAGTCCAACGGTCATTCACAAGGCAAATAAGAGGGATGAAAGAACTCTCCTACTGGGAAAGACTAAAAAGACTAGGACTATATTCCCAGCAACGACGCAGAGAGAGATATTCCACCATATACATCTGGAAGATCCTAGAAGAAAAAGTACCCAACCCCTCCAACATCAACAAAGTGGATGCTTACATAAATGAGAGGGCAGGTCGGAAATGCTTCAGGAAAGCCCCACCAACTCAAGCCCCGGCAAGAATCAAGACTCTTCTATCAGCCAGCCTACCCTACAGTGGCCCAAGAGCCTTCAACAGCCTCCCAAGAAACATCCGAGACATCACCGGCTGCTCCGTAGAGAAGTTAAAATCCTAACTGGACGAATACCTGTGGACAGTCCCTGATGAACCACCAGTACCGGGTTACACTTCGCTATGTAGAGCACCCACAAACTCCTTACTGGACCAAGTGAACCTACAGTTTAGGGACGCTAGGACCGGCTGCAGCGGTAGAACACTACGGCTCTGAGGAATTATCCTCTAAACAACATCAAGTATCAAGTATGTATCAAGTAAGTAAGTCGCTACACGCTAAGCACTCATCCACAATGGTAATCCTCACCTCAGCCACAGTACCTGAAGGGTATACTATCTCAATATATATATATTCCACAATCAATGTATTATAGATAAGGATTGAAATGCTACTCTAATTATTCTCTTTATTAACTAACTTCATCAATAAGTACAAGAAAGCAAAATAACACACACCTAAAGTTTTCCTTTGTTCCACACCGTCACAACACAAGTGGAAAAATGAGATCGATAAAGTAGTGAAATACGTAGGACTGAGTAGGTGGAAAAATGAGATGGAGCAAAAGAAAACATTAGAATGATACAAGGAGAAAGAGGCACCAGCGTATGAAAGTGTGTATGATGGAACCCTGGGTGGCGACCTTCTCTTCCAACCCAGGACACAGTGTATGGATGTGAATGCTAGGAACTATAGATGGTCTGAATCCTGCAGCAAAGTGTGCCAGATGTGTGCCATGGGTGAGGATGTAACAGTGGAACATGTGATACTAGAATGTGAGAATATGACGAGAAGAGAATGGAAATGATGCGTGTGATTTTGAGTGAAATGGGATGTGAAATGAATGAGGTGGTTGAAAAGACAGGAAGAGAATGGATATTATTGGTCCTGAAACTGTGTGGTGAGACAAGTGGAAGGATGATTGAGGCAGTGCAAGAGTTTTTGGAAAGAAATGTGGCGTATGAGAAATAGACAATAGGACTGGATGCTTGCATGTCATTTTGTTCTTGATTTTTTCCTTTTGTTTGTGTGTTTTTTAGAAGAGCAGCCGGTTCAAAAGTGTGGCCTATGAAGAACAGGCTACCTCAAATATCAAAATCAAGATCCCTGAAAGTTTGTTTATACAGGAGATAAATAAACTGTAGAGTATATAATTGTGGAATGCAATAGCTAAAGGGGCCAGAGGAAAAGGTTAATAGCTTCAATAGTAACAGTCCTAGGCAGTCCAAATTTATTGCAATAAGATTTTTTTTCTTTCAAACTTGCGTGAATACTAAAAAGCTATTCTTTATCTTAAGAGGATGCAACAATTGTTTATTTACTTACCCATAAATGATTACCTAGCAAATAGGCATCTAGGAAGTTGACCAAGTTTTCATGATTGACATTCTTCATGACCTCTACTTCATTTAGAATCAGTTCCTTTTTTGGTTGCTTGTCAAGATTGATGTCCTTCACTGCAACAATACGTCCTGAAATCTTTTCTTTTGCAATGCAGACAGTGCCAGATGCCCTGAAAAATATTCAACATTGTTCAAACATATAGAGAAAACTCTAGATGAGATACTGAGGTGTATATACAGTAAAATTCCTACAACTCGGCTTTCTACAAGTCGCTAATTTCTACAGCTTGGCAAGGCCAAAATATTAATTTTAAAAATTGAAATCCAAAATTTCCCAAAATTGAAGACGCAAATAATCGACAAAACTTTTCACAATTTAGTCAAAATGCTGAATAGTGGGGCAGCAACTCAGCTAAGTACCCAATTATTTATTTAAAAAACCGAAATCCAAAATTTCCAGAAAATGAAACAAATTATACGGCAAAATGTTCTCAAATTATGGCTAAATGGCAAATCATTGGCTATTTTTGTAAAAGCGTTTGGCCATGAAACATGATAAGTAACCTTTAACTGTTTATTATTAGAAATTAGACTTTTCTTTTTAATACTTTGATTTTGTGTGTGTTGGGGTGGAAAGTTGAAGCTCCCCCCCTAAAGCTTGGCAGAATGGCTAACTCTACAAGGCCTGCACGTATATTGTGTTAAGGTCTAGGAGTTCTACTATACATCTATAAGCACCGTAAATGCCAGCATATAAGTCAATATTTGAATGATCACTCTGTAAAATGAGATGAAAGATAATAAAGATATGTCAGAGAAAGGATGGATGAGTGAGAGACGATTGACTAGTGAGAGGAATGGAGTGTGTAAAGATGAGGTGTGCTGATAAAAGAAATAGTGGAAACATATCTAATTTAGAAAGTTCCTGTGAACAAGCATTATAAGACAATAAACAAGAAAAACAAGATACACGACGACAGATAACAGTAGACCTGGATGTGACACTCTGCAACAAAGCGTGCTGGACGCAGCAGTACTGGCCCCATGGCCAGTCTGCTGGCCCATTCACTTGCTGCATATGACTATAATCTAGACTGGTTTATCAGTACAGGGAGGTCCCGTTATACGAGCATTCGGTATACGAGAATCCGATGATACGAGATGTGTAAATTAGGGTCTATTTTCAATATACGAGATCGAAAATCCAATGATAAGACATTCAAACTGGGGTGAGTAAAATTATCAAGTTCAAAATGTGCGCCCTACCACTCCTGGGCTGGACAAAGGGGGATTTGGTTGACCCCAGTGAGGTCACCCCTAGCAAGCCGTGACCTGAAGGGTAATTAAGCATATGGCACGGCCTGACATTTAGGGGTAATTAGCAGGTGTGCGGCCCCAACCTTGGGACCGCAGTCAGGTCACCCCTAGCAAGGCTTGACCTGAAGGGTAATTAAGCATATGGCATGGCCTGACCTTTAGGGGTAATTAGCATGTGTGGGGCCCCAACCTTGGGACCCCTACACTACCTTCTCTTGTACCACGCGGCGTCCCCTATATTACGTCTTTTTTGCTTGTTATGCATGTTTTATGTTTAATTAATGTGCAGTTATGTTATTTTGTGTGCTATTTTCCCTTTCAGAATGCTTTTTCTACAGAATAGGTAGTACAGTGTGGGTAATATAGACGCTGTGTGTTTGTTGTGTTTGCTATACATTACCCTCTCGAGTTTCACGCTATGCGAGTTTCGCGATCCTCGAGTTTCGCGCTGAGTCCTAAATTCTTACCA
This sequence comes from Chionoecetes opilio, assembly GCA_016584305.1. NCBI lineage: Eukaryota > Metazoa > Arthropoda > Malacostraca > Decapoda > Majidae > Chionoecetes > Chionoecetes opilio. Next base: position 12,406 of record JACEEZ010025783.1, on the reverse strand, counting down.
TCCCGACTTTCGCGCATTATATCCCAGAGTTTCGCGTTTTTTTTTTTTTTTTTTTTTTTTTTTTTTTTTTTTTTTGTGTGTATTTACCTAGTTGTAACATACAGGAAAAGAGCTATGCTCGTACTGTCCCGTCTCCAAATCTACTATTATCCAGTTTGCCTTTGAAGTCCTGAATACTTCTTGCATTAATCACTTTTGCATCAAGGTTGTTCCAGGCTTCAATGCTTCTATACGGGAAGCTGTATTTTTTTATATCCCTCTTGCATGTTGTCCTTTTCAATTTCTTCTCATGACCTCTTGTACTTCTGTCGTCCCACACAAACAGATAATTTCTATCAATTTTTTTCAGACCCATTGATGCTCTATACACTGCTATAAAATCTCCCCTTTCTCTTCTTTTCTCAAGTGTTGGGAGTTTTAGTCTTGAAAGTCTTTTTTCATATGTTAAATCTCTCAGGCCTTGGAGCCATTTTTGTGGCTGCTCTTTGTATTCTCTCAATCTTCCTTATATCCTTCTTTTTATGTGGTGACCAAATCACTGCCGCATATTCCAACCTTGGTCGAATCAGAGATGTTATCAATTTCTTGATCATCTCTTCATCCAGATATTTGAATGCCATTCTTATATTCCTCAGCAACTGGTATGTATCTCCTGTGATCTTGTTTATATGCTTCTCAGGTGACAAATTGTCTTTAATCCATACTCCCAGATCTTTTTCGACCTTTGTTTTGATTATCCATTCGTTTCCCATCGAATACTTTCCTCTCTGTCTCTTTTTGCTACTGCCCATTTCCATCACTTTACACTTTTTGGCATTAAACTCCATTTCCCATATTTGACTCCATCTGAAAATCTTATCTAGATCCTTTTGTAGATCCTCACAGTCCTCTTTACTTTCTACTTTTCTTAGTAATTTAGAATCATCAGCGAATAAACTCATATAACTGTGTGTGTGTGTGTGTGTGTGTGTGCGCCTACAGCGCCGTTAGGCAGTGACCTACAGGGGTGGGATGGTAGGCCCTGGAGGTTAATTTGAGGGCTGTGATGGTTGGCCCTTGCCCGTGGTGGCGCAGACAGAATTTCTATAGTGAAGCCCGTGATTAGAGGCTAATGCCACCCCCTGTGTCCTCCAATGCTTTTGCAATCGAAGGTAGAGTTAATGGGCAGCGTGTGGGTGTTCTTAGGCCACTTAACGGTGCAGAGAAAGATTTTAAGTGGATTTTACAGCCCTCATCAAGGATCGAACTCGGGTCACCGAGAACGCCACTCGGAGACTTCTTCTTCTCTTGTGACCTTTTCTGCTTAGTATCACTTTGTAGGTCGTCTGTCAAGCTCGTACTCGAGCTTGACACATATCTTGATGCTAACCACTCTGCTACTGCCTCCCATAAGAGACCTACGGAACACGTCTTCCTACCTTCCTGCTTAGTATAGTATTATAATAGGCTTAGTATAGCTTGTATGTAGGTTTGCTTTGTTTTTTTCCTTTTGTTTGTGTTTTCCTTTACAGGAGCAGCCGGTGTCGCATAAGATAGGTAACACCTCAAAATAAGTAGCACCTTACCTTACACCCCCGCCATTCCTTACTTAGTTATTTACCACAAAACACTCCTTTATAAGTGATTAACCATGACATGTGTGGTACTGTGGTTTTTGGAGGTACTGGAGGAGACAGGAGAGAAGAGAGGAAGGCATTGTGACAGTGTTATTGCCGTATAACACTGTCACACAGCCATCAGCTGACAAGATATGTGTCAAGCTCACTCACTCAGACCAAAACAGCATCCGCTGGGTGACTCCCAACTCAAGCTCCTCTCCTCCCTCCTCTTCTGTAAGTAGTGTTGGCTGAAGCCACCACCCCGGGAGGCGGGTCACAAACCCTAGGCTAACACCCAGTACCCATTCACTGCTGGGTGGACAGGGGCTTGGGGCATTTTCAGGATATTTTTTTGGGGAAAAAGTGAGTCTTATATAAGCTGTAAAATACGGTAGGTACACAGCCCTCAAGTTAACCTCCAGGGCCTACCATCCCACCCCTGGAGGTCACTGCCTAACGGCGCTGTAGGCACACACACACACACACACACACACACACACACACAACACAAATAAGGGACTAAATAAGCATTTTTACAGTGTTTCTAATACCCGAGTTTCGCGATCCGCGAGTTTCGCGCTATGCCTCCGGAAGAAAGCAAGCGCGAAACTCGGGAGGGTAGTGTAGCTTATTTTAGCTTGAAAATTTTTTTTTTTTTTTTTTTTCTCTTTTTAATTGATGGGGTCCTGGAACCAAACCTATATTTTACCATTAGTTATGTGTTTCGTTATACGAGATTTCGCTTTACGAGTATGCCAGGTGGAACCTAACTGCTCGTATCTTCGGGACCTCCCTGTATATGTATATGTATATGATATACTGTAATCTTCGTAAATGTTTATTCTATAATATTATCAAATAAAAAACAGTAAAACACACTAAAGAAATGCCATTACGAAACTCTGAAGAAATATGCATGAAAAATGTTATTTATTTACTTATATATTTCATTTTCTGATAAATTAATTAGCACCATGCATAAATTAGCGTTAACTAAATAAATTACCTCATCAATCAGGAAAACTACCTGATTGATTATTTTATTTATTTAACGGTAATTTATGCATGGTTCTAATTCATTTATCAGAAAACGAAATATATCAATGTAAAGCTAATAAAATTGCGCTTCTATTGATATGTTTCATGTTAGAAGTTGAAAGGTGGGGGGTAAATTAAGTGACAACCAACTCCACACCAAAACTAACACACTAGGATCAACAAACTTCACATTGTATTTGGGATATAGGTAAGCAAAATTTAATATTTTAAATATTTTAAGTGTATATGTATACAGCGGGGTAGGTACCCAACGCACGTTTTGCTAACGCGAATTGCTTCTACAGCGGCAAAAGGAAAATATTCAGTCAATTTAACACGGTTAAATTTGTAAATAGCCCCCCAAAAAACTGTGGCTAGAGTCAAGGATAAAGTTTCGTTATTGGGCACCACCGATTTTTAGGCCGAAACTTAGTTTTTCTGAATATTTTTGATGTTTTAAAATCAATATGGGACTCAGTTAAGGCGGAAATCAATATTTGGTTACACGTGTGGGGGATCCCCACCACTGTGGCCTCCGAAAGATCCTGGCCTGAGTCTCGATTAATGACGTCCCATGAGTAGGTGGATTTTCAGGTTTTCAGTGCATTGAAATGTTGTACTCTTACCTGATATTATAAAGCTACCAGAAGGTATTTAGAAAAACTGAGCCCACCACCGTGTTTATAATATATTGCTGCAAATCATGAGCATAAATTAATCACAGTAATACTACACCTATATCAAGATAATAATTGAAGGAAAATACAAGTGTAAAAATATTGTCTAACTTTTTTTTGCTTTAACTCGCTGTAAATCCTTTAGTTTTGCTTACATTGAATTTTCAATCAGTTTCAAAATTGGAAAATATTTCCAATTCTTTTTGCATGTAGCATATACCGAAATCGAAAAAAAGGAGGTGGTCAAAATGGCCAAGAAAGTAAAACTAATGCAAACTGGTGCCTTAACGTGTAAGCATCACTACCTAGTTGTGAGTAGATGAGGCCTCATCTTTCCTCAGTTGGGAGACGGGCTCACCCGTCAAGGCGCCACATTGGAGTAGTTTTACTTTCATGGTCATTTTCACCAACTACTTTTTTCTTTTCGATACATGCTAAATACCAAAAGAATTGGAAAAGTGTGTCAATATCGAAACAGTGATTGAAAATTCAATGCGAGCAAAACTAAGGGAGTTACAGCAAGTTGAAGCAAAAAAAGTAAGACAAAATGTTAATTCATTATTTTATTTTCCTTCAATTATCTAAATATAGGTGTGGAAATTATCCACCAGCCACCCTCTCAATAATTGGTAGAGTGGTGGTTTGTTCCCCCCCCCCCCCTTGTGAGGGACGTATTGTCCGCTGATCATAGGGGAGCGTAGGGATGTATATATATAATTATAATGGTAATGGGTAATAATTAAGGTAATTTAAGTAAATGATCAGTACTGGGGTATTATAAATGAACATTCCCAGTGGTTATTAAGCATTTGCACCTTAATTTGGAGCGACCGGTCATTGGCCGCCGTCATTTAAATTTGCACCAATTGTGGTGGTCCACCTGCCGCCCACCTAAAGGTGACATGTGTAATTTGTGGTGGCCGCTGCCCGCTCCGCCCAAGGAAATTTTAGTACACTCCTAACCCTCCGTGAGAGAACAACATCTCTTATTAAATATACGTGCTTGTATATAGGGGAGGCGGTAGCGGAGTGGTTAGCGTCTCCGACTGGCGTTCTCGGTGACCCGAGTTCGATCCCCGAAGAAACCCAAAACCTTTCTGCACCGTCGAGTGGCCTAAGAACACCCACATGCCCTGCTCATCAACTCTACCTTCGACTGCGAGTGCATCGGAGGACACAGGGGGGCGGCATGAGCCTCTAATCACAGGCGTCACTATAAGAATCCTGCCTGCGCCACCACGGGCGAGGACCAACCATCAAAGCCCTCAAGTGAACCTCCAGAGCCTACCATCTGAGCCCTGGGTCACCACTGCCTACAGGCGCTATAGGCACATATGTAAAAAAAAAAAAAAAATAATAATAATATATATATATATATATATATATACAGGAGAACCTCGTTTATCCGGCACCCACGGGGGGGAGCGCATACCGGATAACTCATTTTGCCGTTGTTTTGAGAGTTACTCTTATGGAATCGCCCAAAATCCATTTTTTTTTTTTTTTTTTTTTTTTTTTTTTTTCCATCACAAGGAACCGGCCAAGGGCACAACAAAAATGGGTAACACAAAGGCCGCTTAGTTGGCAGTCCCTATAAAGAAGACAGTCAGAGAATAAAATAAAAAAGTGGGGTGAGCCAATTTAGTTCGGGAGGTGTCTTGTTACTCTTCTTTTGAAAAGATGTAAGTCATAGGAAAATGGAAAAAAAAGAAACAGGAAGAGAGTTCCAGAGTGTAACAGAGAAAAAAGAAAAAAAAAAAAAAAAAAAAAAAAAAAAAAAAAAAAAAAAAAAAAGCCGGGGCGATTGTGCCGTGTTTTTAGGCTGCCGTGTTTGAATGCCGGTTAAACAGGTTCTCCAAATGTATATAATATAATATATATATTATATATATATTATAAAATATTTAATATAAATACTGTCGGACCCCGCCGAAACCCACAGTACGGGCCTGACCCCCTCGGGCCACGCAAAAACGTGTTCGGGAATAACAGGTTTAATAGGAAAAAAAGGGGGTTACGTTCCCAACATCACTTTTTGGGGGTAAAAAAAAAAAATTAAATTTTTTTTTATAAGTAAAAAATAGGTTAGTTCCAGACCCTCTTTTTGGAGGGTAAAAAAATTTTTTTTTACTATTTTTTGGGGGAATAAGATGAAAAGGGAAAAAATGTTTTACAATTTTAAAATTTTTATTAAAAATAAAAAAAACCTTTAAAAAATAGAAAAAAGGTTTTCATTAAAATATAAAAAAAAAAAGAGGTAACAGGCGCCGGTGGTGACAGGAGGCATGGCTGGTGTCTGGGGGGAGATCACTCAGTCTGTATATCGGATCATCAAAGCCACATAAAGGGATGGGAGAGACAGTGACATGATGAGGTAGATTATTTGGGTAGCGGAGTAACAGGTGCCTGGTGGTTAGAACAGGAGGTGTAGAGGGTGTAGAATGTTTCTGGCTGGTTTTTGCGGCTGGAGATGGGTTTTAAGAAAGCGTGATGGCTTTTGGCAATCAGAGGCCTCACATGCTCGCTTAAAGTTCCTTGTAGGGTATAAGGCCTTCATCCACAACTCTCTTGAACTTGATGGCTACACTCTCCTGTATTGGTCTTGGTCAGTGAAGAGCTCTGTCAGTTATCTGCTTCCCTCAGCACAAGTTTCTCAATTTTCATGATGGTAAACACAGGCCTTGTCTCTGTGTCGTCATCTTCGATCAGCATCATCACCTGCCTTTGGTCATATCTCCTCGATTCTCTGGATAATCTTCTTCCACTGAAGGCTCTTGCTCCATGGGAGTCAATGAGTTCTGCCACTATCCTCCTCAGTCATTGTCAGAGAAGCCTTCACCCCAACAGGTGTGCCAGGTCTTAAATGTCCTTCAATTTGCTGGTGACTGCAGGAACCCATTGAAGTCGTTGACACCTCATGCCCGAGCATACCAACAGGCATTAAGGGTGCTTGGCTTCACTTCATCCATGCCTGGCTTGATGGTCAAAATAGCAGGTCGGATGTTGTACTGCTTCCAGAAGTCCCGTGAGAGTCATCGTGCTGTCGTCTTCCATCCTCTTGAGTGCATTCTCTTTACACAGCCCTCTGGTAGTTGCACTTGAATGTCTTGATCACACCCATGCCATCGGTTGCAACAGGAAGTTGTCCTTGGGGGAAGGTAGGAAAACCGCACACTCGGATGGTCAGTTAGTGCTGTGAAGTGTGGTCCACACGTATCCACTAGTAGAACTGCCTTAAATGCCAGATTTTTTCTTGGACATGTAGAGCTGCACTTCTGGCACAAATGTTCGTGAAACCACTCCGCAAACACCTTCGTTGTCACCCCATGCTTCTTGTTTGATTTTCCATACCACTGACAGAAAACGCTTGTGGAGGATTCCCTTCAGAGCACGTGGGTTGGCAGCACGATCACAAGTGCGGTTTATCTTGCAGTCCCCTGGCAAGCCTTCCCCCACAAACCAGCAGTGTCAGAGTCCTTAAATGCCTTGAATCCTTGTAACCTTCTTTGACTTCCCTTTGTGGATGTAATTCCTCTTGTCCCATTTTCTTGTAAAATAAGGCCAGTTTCTCCGCGTTGAACCCTGGCCCTTTTTTTTCAGGTAAGGTAGTCACTTCTTCAATAGGGACTTGCAAGGTGCTGAGTATGCCTGCGCCCTTCCTTATCAGCTGACACCACTCTCACCTGTGAAAAAAAAACGAAGAAAAAAAACCTTTTTCATTATGGGGAAATATGGCAAGTCAATAGATAGATAGATGAAGTGTGAAAAAATATTTAATGCTCTTCATTACGGGAATATAGCACGAGTCAATATTAGATAGATAGAAGTGTGAAAATATATTGAATGTTTTTTACCTGTGCGGAGCAATTTTTGTGCAGGCTAAAACGCTGCTCGAATCTATGGAAGCCACCCAGGCTGGCAATAAACCCCTGGGGGCAGGGATATCCAGAAGGCTCCTTCTTCTCTGCTATGGTGGGTTCGTAGATGCTCCTCGCCTTTTCCCTGATGGCTATACGCCTGTCCCACGTTCTCTTCCGCTGGTCTCCTTGCTCTGATATCCCACTGTATGCGTAATGACAGAAAAAACAATGCTTACATACAATGGTTAACCTGTACAACGGTAATGCCTCAACACCACACACACATGCATGCTGGCTAAACACACCGTGCACTACCCACACACACACACACACACACACGCCTCAACACAGCCCACACCACCGCAGCACCTGTTACCACACCTGCACGTATGCCACCTACACACACACACACACACACATGCCTCAACACAAGCCCACACCAACCGCAGCAACCACCTGTTAACCACACCTGCACGTAGCACAACAACACACACACACCATGGCCTCACACAGCCACCCACACCACCGCGGCACCTGTTAACACACCTGCACGTAGCACAACACACACACACACACACACACACACACACACACCCGTAGTAATATACGTAGTACATAGGGTGAAATAAACATACTTGATTCATATGAATAAGTAATTAACTCACCCTGGTACCACCCTTACACACCCCCGAGCACCTGTTAGCACACCACATGTAGCAACACACACAATAAACATAACTTATTTATAATGAAAAAATCATTAACTCACCTGTTTCAGAGTATTTTCCTCCATCTTCTCTAGCAGCGGGTCACGTCGCCTCACAGAGCCACCTTTGCTAGAGACCCCCCCCCCCCCCCCACCCCCCCCACCACCATCACACTCTCTCCTCGAACGCTTTGTCTTATTTTTTCACGGGTCCTTCAGAAAGGTACGAACAGTGGCCTCATGCAGGCCAAACTTCTTCCCCGTATCAAGGACCGCCTAGGCCACTATCAATCAAGCAAGCACATCCATCTTCTCCGCTAGGGACAACATTTTCCTCTTCTTCTTCTCGCTTGACCCTGGAGTAGGTGGAAGGACGAACTCTTGGAAGACATGGCCAGCAGGAGCAGCACGACTGGAGGCAACGAGCAATCACGAGCAAGCGAGGAGAGAAAGACTAACGGGTAGCAGCTCTGGCGGCCCTCGCTGAGCGTGCCCAGCTGTCCCCCGGCAAAATGGCCGCCGACAGCATCGATAAACATCCGCCGGTAAATTCAAATTCGTGTTTCCGCGAGTAAACTCGTGTTCGGCAAAGTCATAGGGATATTTTTTACCTATTCGTGGAAGATGCGGAGTTTCGTGCAGGGCGACTCGTGTTCGGGACGGGGGTCCCGACAGTATATAAGTATACCGTATTTGCTGGCGCTTAAGACGCACCTTCCGCAAAGCGCACCCCTATTTTAACAAGGAGGTTTTGAGAAGAAAAACCAATATGGTGTTTGTGAGGGAAAAAATAAATCCGTAAATTTATCATAATTTTTAAAAAAAAAAAAGGATTTTTGTAGGGGAAAGCAAATGATTATGAGCCTGTACCTACCATAGTACATATTCACAGTGCAGTGAATGTGAATGAAAAATTATACTAGCTAAAATGTCCCAATGGAATGACTGTAACCAAATCGGTCAAATATATTGCAGGCTTTCCCCCAACGAATTGATATTCCTAATATTATCTACCTATGACATAATATCTTATATTTAATGTTGTAGGTATGCCTTGGTTGCTTTTCTGCTATGTGTTTATACTTTGTGGAAAATTTGCAGTAAAAATATTAGTATTATTTTGGTAGTGGCTTTCAAAAGTCCTAGATTCTTACCTACATCATCGGTGTAGCTTTCTTCAATATGAGTATTTTTGAGACCCCATTTCCCATGGCGCAATTGAAATTAATAATGGAATTACATTATAATTGAATGGAGGGACAGGTTGCCCCCCCTCACACACCACATGTAAATAAAACATTGATGTCCGACAAAAACGAGAGCCAGATTAATTCAAAACACACCAAAGCTATTCAGGAGGACTAAAGTTTTCGGCCTCGAGATCGGTGGTTGTCCAATAACAAAAAATTCACGAGATATTAGGTAACATTGAAATGTAAGCAATCTCTACCTTGTTATTGTTGTAATTGTTGAAGGTCACCGTTGTCGGAATCGACAATATTTGGCCCTGTTTTATCAACCTATGAATCTATCACAGTCGCGAGGGTTGATAAGGTCTTCTTCAGAAAGGTACCTGTCGGTGACAGGCTGGTTCACACTCTGAAATCACGTCGCGTTTCCGTAGCCGTGCCTTGTATTCACACTATTCGTCACGTTCTGTCACTTTCGCAGTTCCTGCTCACCCTCTAAGCAGACATGGTATGGTTGCCTCAGAGGGACTATGGTTGAAGAAATTTTATAATAGCACTTCTGTTGGATGAGAAAGGGAGTTGAACTCTAAAAGACCCTGTTTTGGGGTAATAAAGCCCTGAGAAAATGATAATTATCCAGCACGGCACAGTCTCATTATGTTTAAAATATTCTTTCCCAAAACACGTTACGTGACCAGGACAAGTGATGTATTGGAGCCGTGACGCGGCGCACCGTTTAGTGTAACACGTCTATTTGTTTGAATGTAAGAAATTATAACGGATGTGATGAGACGGTGCCGTGTCACCATGATGGTATTGTGTGATTCGGCCTTGAGGCGGACGGTGTGGTGCCGTGATGGTCTTGGTCTTGGTGTACCGTGTGGAAGACTTGTCCTACAGGTACAGTTGCAGCCTTTTTACTAGCACTCTTTCATACAGTTTCCTTATCCTTAGAGGTACAGGGGTGACGATTGAGGGGTCGAGGTGGTACAAAGGCCTATGCTGTCTCCTATCCCACCTTGCTTACCACTGTAGCGGCGCTAAGACACACACGCACATACACACCTGCATCGGCTTAGGCCACCCCCCTGTCTGGGACCAGGATTAGAGGCCCGAAGGTGACCTGACGCTGACCTGACTTGTCCTCGTCGACACAACTGCAACATCAGCCGGGTAGTTCAGTCAGCCACAGGACACACAGAGACACACACGCCACGCACCTCTTGTCCCCACGTTGTACAATGACTCGCTGTCAAATAAACAACAAAGCCACGACGCCCTTTCTCCATCCTTGTGTGTATAGACAGACTCCCCAAAATACTACACCTCCCTCTCACCGCTCACACTCCTTCAAAATAACTTTAACACGCTCTTTGTTTCACTATTCCATTTATCAACAATACTCATTCCAGCGAAGATTCCATCACCATTTTCTGTCTCCCTTCTATCATCTCCTTCCAACTGTTGTGTCAACTTGTGTGGCCCGAGTCGAATGCGGATTAATTAAGGCGACATCTAATATGCGGGAAGTTTGTCTTTTCCATGAGTGCGGGGAGGAGTCTGAGCGGTAATGACCCATGGTGGGTGCGCGGAGGGCGTCGCCGAATGAAGTATCCCAGGTGAAGCGGCAGACCTGAGATATCAGACATTTTACAATGGAGAGCAGCAGCGAGGGGTGGATGATGTTTACATCTGACACGGCCATCTTGGCAGCAACAATCGCTATCTTGTTGCCCCAGCCCTTATTTTCTCTTGAACTCCAACATTTTCTTAGTATTATGCATTACTGTTGATAACACAGTTACAAATTTGTGCTCAGTGGACTACTGTTCAAAACAGATCACTCCAGACCCCTTAGTAATACACCACCGGCTGTTCTGTATTCTCTGCCCGGCCTCTCATGCGCTAATATGGCCGCATTAGACGCAGGGTGAACTTTGCATTCCTTTTTAAGGGAAAAAACTGCGTCTTATGCGACGGCAAATACGGTATATATATATATATATATATATATATATATATATATATATATAATATTATATATATATATATATATATATATATATATATATATATATATATATATATTATATATATATATATATATATATATATATATATATATATATATATATATCTATATATATATATATATATTATATATATATATATATATATTATATATATATATATATATATATATATATATATGTGTATATATATATATACTATTATGTGTATATATATATATACATATATATTATTATATATATAGAATATATATATAATATATATGTGTATATATATATATACATATATATATATATATATATATATATAATATATATATATATATATATATAATGCCCTTTGAATTTAAAAGAAAATATATAAATAGTAATATCTCAAAAAAAAAATAAACACGTTTAATTTCATTTTATATTAAGTTTACGTTAATTTTGCCTGTCAAATATTGTTTCCTTGAATTTACTATCAGTGGAATTTGCTACAATAGAGCCTATGTCAGCTTAAATAAAGGTAGACTATCTTACTTCTTACCCATATATTCCTCAAGGGAAACGGTTCACTGACGATGACCTTCGTTGGTGGGCTAATGCAGGCTGTTGTGTTAGGTACTCTTTTGTCGAACCACAAACGAAAGAGACCCGCCTCAAACATGCTCAAAATCCTGGAAAAAAGGAAATTTGTAGTAAATATGTTTCCAGTAAATTTCACTCTTTTAGATACGTTACTGCTATTGGTAAAAATGTATGTGCAATATATCAGTATGATTACCGTCAGTTACGTAAACTTTAATTTGGGTCCAGAATATATACATATATATACATAGTATATATATTATATAATATATATATATATATATATATAATATATATAATATATATATATAATATTATATATATATTATATATTTATATATATATATAGTGTGCCCACTGATGTGTGTCACAGTCCTGGTTACTCTGCGCCACTCACCCACATCAGTGGAAAAAAAATTATAATTAATATAAATAAAGATGTAGAAAATAAGTAAGTACTGTTGGATCTAAATAATAATTCGTTAATATAAATAATGATTAATATATTTCTCCCTTTGCTGATCACTTTCTAATAAATATACATTCACATGTTGCCTTAATTCTAAGTCTTCTTATCCCCTAACGATACGCACGCGTAGTGGCTCAATCTTATCCTAATGTATTTGTTATATCTGGTAACTTACTCCACTGATACACTTAACGATACGCACGCACAGTGCTCAATTCTATCCTAATGTAGTTTCTATCTCTCTGTAACTCACATCGCACTTGTTACC
>JACEEZ010025782.1:57515-59642 GCA_016584305.1 Chionoecetes opilio | reverse complement strand
GGGTGGGAACCCCCGGCATCCAGTTCCACCTGATGGAACCCTAAAAAGGCATCGGCGATGTTTGAAAGTGCTGCACCGGCACCCCAGGAAACCATGTCGAAAGGTGCGGCTGTGTGGTGCGTCTCCCTCTTCAGCATGCATTTAGGCGTTGGAAGTCCACGGTGCGTCTTGGATGACCGGTCTTTTTTCGCCACCACCACATCCTCGCGCACCAGTCTGTGGCCTCGCCGGCAGGGGACCGGCTCAATGACGCCCCTACTGACGTCCTCTTCTAACTGTGCCTTCACTTCGGCCTCCCAGTGCTTCGGAACGGTTGCAGGGGTGTGACAGACGTATGGGCAGAACCTGGCACGAGATGGATGTGGTGGGGAGGTTTCGCCATCACTGGAAGGGGGGACCTGGTTGTGTTAAAGGTGGTTAACGAAAAGTGCTGTAGCAACCACTCCTCCAGCCTTGTAGCGTTCTCCTCCAGCGGGGGAAAGGGCACCTCAGTGGGCTTGGGCGACGCCTGGTGACTCATACCCCCCTGAAAGCTTTCGCTGAATGCCGCTCCCACTACAGGCTGGGTGTGTAGTGGAAAGGCTTCTGGCACCAGGCCGAGGCCCTTACAGGCTCCCAGGGAGCAGTGGCGTAGCTAGGTATTTATGATTGGGTGGGCACCTGGGAGGGCACAGCTGACTATGGGTGGGCAATAGATGAGCTGAACAAGCCCATACAGCTGAGGAGTTTGGTGGGGACTGGGGACTTACTTTCACTTACAGTGCCAAGACCCCCCCCTTGCATATTTTGCATTCTGACCAATATCAAGAGTTTATCTGATGTCGTATGGACTATGGAAGGTTATTAGATTTTATTCTAGGAGTGTGTGTTGAGTACTGTAGGGTATCATCCAGTTGCTGATGGAGAACGAAATAAAACAGTCATGACAAAAAATGAAATACATATATTACCACTTATACAAAATAGAAATAACATAATTGATACTGAAAATAAAAAAAAATGCAGAAGTTTTAAAGCAGCAGGCAAATAATATAAACATTTCCACTGAGAAAGTGAAAATACCTCACTTAAGCATAATTCTTCTGTTCTTGTGGTTCTCAGCAAACTTATCAACAAATTCTTCTAAATCAAGGCTTTTAACTCGCCTGCTTTCAATTGACAACACAGCAAGATTACCTAATCTCTCATTGCCCATTGTATTTCTTAGTGTAGTTTTGATTAATTTCAGAGCAGAAAAGCTTCCCTCTGCTGAAGCTGATGACACAGGTAATACTACATAAATGTTGGCCAATCTGTAGAATTCAAGAAATGCCTCTTCATATGGACCAAGAATTTTCACTAAATCTAACAGTGATTTGGGCTTTTCATTGTCACTTACATCCTTATAGCGTCTTTCTAACATGCGTTTTGCAGAGTGCAGCTCATGGTTAAGATCTTCCTCATTAGCACGAAATGCATGAATAAGTCCAGACATTTTCTCAAAAGACAAGAACTTCTTACTTTGTGGATTCAGTGCCTATAATGCTTTCATAAGTTCACATGCTTCATTATTGAAGCGCCTTGTCATTTCTGTTAACATATGATCTAGAATAGGATAGAAGAAGTTAATTCGTGTTGAATCCTTAACACTGAAATAGTGTGTGCTCCCTGACTGTTTTCCAATAGAATCAGTAACAACAAAATCCTGGTGGGTGGTGACCACTGGGAGTATTTAAATAAAACTATAGATCAAGAAATATTTATACACATGTGCAAAAACCGATATATATATATATTCATCCCTTGACGTATATGGCCACATCAACAAAACTTCACAAAATATGTTATTACCTCATTATAAGGCACGAAACCAACTTTAAATGAATTATAAGAATATGTACATAAGAATTTTAAGAACAAACACTCGTATATGAACAATCTCCGAGATCCACAAAAGAAATTCGGAAATAACAATTCTGGCGGTATGTAGTACTTTTTTCCTTAACCAAAACGCCTCCATTGTACGTAGACAGTTTCCGTTTCCTTGGGTGATCCCTTCCCTGTCATTCTACACTCTGAAGTATCAAAACCATGAGCTGCTGAGTTTCTCTCAACTTCATCCCACAAAGCATCGGCAGTGGCCGATGC
>JACEEZ010025782.1:50015-52515 GCA_016584305.1 Chionoecetes opilio | reverse complement strand
ATGACACTTAATGCTTGGAAATTCTGAACAGGACGAAAATGACACTTAATGCTTGGAAATTCTGAACAGGAGGAAAATGACACTTAAGCTTGGAAATTCTGAACAGGACGAAAATGGCATTTAATGCTTGGAAATTCTGAATAGGAGGAAAATGACACTTAATGCTTGGAAATTCTGAACAGGAGGAAAATGACACTTAATGCTTGGAAATTCTGAACAGGAGGAAAATGACACTTAATGCTTGGAAATTCTGAACAGGACGAAAATGACACTTAAGCTTGGAAATTTTGTACAGGAGGAAAATTACATTTAAGCTTGGAAATTCTGAACAGGAGGAAAATGACATTTAAGCTTGGAAATTCTGAACAGGAGGAAAATGACACTTAAGCTTGGAAATTCTGAACAGGAGGAAAATTACATTTAAGCTTGGAAATTCTGAACAGGAGGAAAATGACACATAAGCTTGGAAATTCTGAACAGGAAGAAAACGTCATTTTTTACTAAGGCATGAAATGGTAAAAACTAAACTATGTATACAATTAATACTTAATGGTAATTTTCTTACAACTGCTCTTTCTACCCACAACTATATCCATTTCCCATATAAGACTGATAGAGATAATTGTAATAAAGATAATGATGACGATTACTACTCACTGCACGGGCTAGGTGGGCCTCGGTGAATCCCCAACTCAGGAATAACTTGTATTCATCGCTGAGTCGAGTGTGGGTCAATGTTGGGTCGTCGCTGTTGATGCTGAATCTCACCTCATCCTCGGCGAGCCTGTCAAAGTGAATGAGTCTATTTCTTTGGACATTCAAAGACTATGTATTTCTTCTCCTCACATGAGTTATTTTCTTCTGTAAAGTGTTTTATTCATCTGTCTAGTCTGGTTTCCCCTCCCTCTCTCACTCACATCTTCCCATTCAACAAGGGGTCGTCCACTCGCACTTCCAAAACCTATTTCTACTTCCATATATCCTTAACTTGTCATCACAGTAAACCTCTTGAATATGAAATGACTGCTTTCTATGTCCTCACCTTAGAATGGGATGTCTCTTAGAGGAAGTGGTGAGTGACTGCACATCCCCGGTGAGGTAGGAGTCATACCTCAGTGTGAATATTATCTTGCTGGCACATCTTGTATATCCTCATCCTACAAGACACGATATCCATGCCCTATCCTCTCTGCCCCAAACATCTCTACTGCCTGAAATGATGGCAATACAATGAGATCATGGTATATTTATAGCAGTAATGGTATGCAAAGCTATAGGTATACAATGACATAGCCTGCTGCGGAGCAAAGACGATGGAGTGAGTGTGTTGTATGGTTCTTTACTACAAATATGAATCAAGACAGGAATTGCAGACTGATAAATGACTTAAGAATGAAGAATTATAGATCAGATGCACTAAATACACAAAACAAGCTTAGTATATATGTTATCCATGCTTTATCT
Source organism: Chionoecetes opilio (assembly GCA_016584305.1). Taxonomy (NCBI): domain Eukaryota; kingdom Metazoa; phylum Arthropoda; class Malacostraca; order Decapoda; family Majidae; genus Chionoecetes; species Chionoecetes opilio. The sequence continues at coordinate 51,051 of JACEEZ010025782.1, read as the reverse complement.
TATATCATACCATGACAAAGCATCAGTTCTTGTCAAGCTCACCTTCTTAACACAGATGGCAGGTCCTTCCTCGCATGCATGGACAGTCCTGTGAATGCCCTTCTCCTTGGCGGCCTGAAACACGGCACATTCCACATCGCTCTTCGTGAAACTCTCACCTGAAAACATTAACAATAATATTAGTGTGTGTCTAGACTAGGCATAGCTGTTGGAGTAGAAGTGCCAGGTCACCATCCACCGGGCAGGCAAAGAAAGACATGAAGGCAGCAGTGTCTTGAAGAGGACCTGGGAACATTAAGCATTGAAGAGGTTGAGTCAATGGATAGAAGTAGCTGGAAACGTATCATCGGCCGTCTAACCTCATAAAACATTAGGGGCAAATTTGACGCTGAATAGAAAGATGATGACGATCAGTGTGTATCTAGATTAGGAGTAAGATTTTTGCAGTCTCTAATCAGTATGAAATAAAGCTCACTTTCATATTCTAATCCCTCGTCACCTGCCATGTCGATACCAACAACACCTCGCTCCTTATACTCCTCACAGAGTCTGAGCATGTCCCACGACCACTCTGCAAAAAAAAGGAAACATTGGATTAATTCACTAAAATTCAGCCAAATGTTGTGATGTATATAAGGTACTTGCATGCCCCCACTCTCATCTATAAGCGTGATATTAATATGCCTTCAAAGCCTGGGTATGTATAAGAGATTTGATAATTAATGAATGCAAGGATTGGTGGAAACTGAGAGGAAGATAAAAAAAGGGATGGAAAAGGCTCGTTGAGTGTAAGAAGAATACCGTTCATGCAAAAACTGGAGTACGTAGGAGGGAGGGGACAGTAAATGCATGAACTTAGCTAAATAAAAGCAGAAAAGAGGAGAATATAAGAGTTCAAATATGTGCAAATAACAGAGAGAGAGAGAGAGAGAGAGAGAGAGAGAGAGAGAGAGAGAGAGAGAGAGAGAGAGAGAGAGAGAGAGAGAGAGAGGAGAGAATTACAGAATAAGATGAGCATATGAAAAGACTGCCAAAG
>JACEEZ010025782.1:22515-42515 GCA_016584305.1 Chionoecetes opilio | reverse complement strand
ACAACGGCTTGTAATTTATATAACTATCACATACGTTTGCCTATAGTTACTGGTACCGTAGATCACACTTACGTCGCCAGGTCAACTTTATTTTCGATTTACAGACTTCAGGTTCCGTTAATACTAACATTTCTACATCCATGATTTCAGGAAAGTTAGAAGGGCATATCTGGAGAGTCTGTGTCATTTGTGTTTCATCTGTGTCATATTATGGTTTATAATGAACAAACTAAAAAAAAAATATCACCCGAGTGGCGACCTACACTAAGATCGCCAGCTAGTGTTTATGTTCTGAGTGTCCTCCCGCCGTCGTCGTCGCCCGAAAAAACAAACCAGTTGTGAAATTTGAATTTGTATATACTTGCAGATACAAAGCATAAAACAAAGCTGAAACAGGGTAGATTATACAATCATGATATAAACTACTGTGTATCATCTTCAGTGGCACATTCACATCAGTAGTGATGTGAATTCGTAATATTTGGCGCCTGGCGACATTATTGCAGCTGGCGACTATAGTGTTATCTACGGTAGCTATGTTATCACGTAGTCATTGTTTCCATTGCTTCTACTCAGTACTAAAAGATCTGAGTTCATTATCAGTGTTTATATATTCATCTCTGTCCTGCCTGATTCCTAGAATATCATGATTGGCATTGGCAGCAGCGTCACAACACCCCTCAGTACGATATCGGCAGTAGCTGGCAGTACGATATGTTGGGCAAAATGCGCCCAACAAAACTGGATGCGAGTCTGCGACCTGGCAAGCGAGCCTCTCTGGCTGTTGAGCCTCGTTTTGATTTGGTGTTTTCTTTCTGCTATAATTATGGCAAAGAACACACGGGCCCATGGATGATAGACATGGACAATAGCAGTCACAGCGTGCCACATCCCTCAATTTAGTGCAGTGCACACTCACACCAGTCACCGAGCAGAATATAAAACTGAACTGATAAGTCGTACGTTGGCAGCCGCGATGCGCCATTCTAAATGAAGCGATGAAAAAAAACTGCGAAAAAACCGGCTTGAGCGGTGGGTGCGGCGGTGCGACGCCCCCGCAGCATGCTGCGGCGAGTGCGGCGGACTTTCCCGGGGCGCCGCAGTAGTGTGACACCTATCATTGGTTTGCGGGGGTTGTTATCGCAATGCGGGCGCGGCGGCCGCATCGCTGGGGGCCGCTAGTGTGACAAGGGCCCAAAAAGGAAAAATAATATGGGACAGGACCACATGAGTATATATATATGATTTTAGCTTAGGCACTGTACGGTAAAACTAGGTCATTACAAGCACAGGTCAATACACTATCCTTACCTACCAAAATAAGATCTCTCAGCCCAGGTTCCAAAATTAAACATTTGGTTTAGGTGGAGGATTGGAGGAACGAGTCTCTGATGGTGAAGTGGAGGAGGAGGAGGAAGGGGGCAGGGAGTAGTGAATGAACCCATACGCTGTGGAGCTGATCTATAAGTTGCTTTTTCTCTTCTGGCGGCAGGAATGAGGTAGAGCAGCTTGGAAATTCTGAACAGAAGGAAAATGTCACTTAATGCTTGGAAATTCTGAACTGGAGGAAAATGGCATTTAAGCTTGGAAACAGCTTCTGAACAGGAGGAAAATTTTACTTTTTACTAAGGCATGAAATGGTAAACTAAACTATGTATCAAATAATAACTAATGATAATTTTCTTACAACTGCTTTTTCTACCTACAAACTAACCATTCCATATAAGACTGATAGGATAATGATAAAAAAAGATAATGATGACGTTTTACTAACTCACTGCACGGGTTAGATGAGCCTCGGTGAACCCCCAACTGATGAGTAACTTGTATTCATCACTGAGTCGAGTGTGGGTAAGGTTTGGGTCGCCCGCTGTTGATGCTGAAACTCACCTCATCCTCGGCGAACCTGTCAAAGTTAATGAGTCAATTTCTCTGGACTTTCAAAGACTATGTAATTCTTCTCCTCGCATGAGCTATTTTCTTCTGTGAGATGTTTTATTCATCTGTCTAGTCTGGTTTCCCCTCCCTCTCTCACTCACATCTTCCCACTCAACAAGGGAAGTCCACTCACACTTCCAAAACCAATGTCTACTCCTATATATCCTTAACTTGTCATCACAGTAAACCTCTTGAATATGAAATGACTGCTTTCTGTGTCCTCACCTTAGAATGGGATGTCTCTTAGAGGGAGTGGTGAGTGACTGCACATCCCCGGTGAGGTAGGAGGAATGGGGACATATCTCAAAGTGAATATTCTCTTGCTGGCACATCTTGTATATCTCCTCGTCCTCCAAGACACGATAGCCATGCCCTATCCTCTCTGCCCCAAACATCTCTACTGCCTGAAATGATGGCAATACAATGAGATCATGGTATATTTATAGCAGTAATGGTATGCAAAGCTATAGGTACAATGACATAGCCTGCTGAAGAACAATGACGATGGAGTGAGTGTTGTATGGTTCTTCACTAAAAATATGAATAAAGACATGAATTGCAGACTGATAAATGACTTAAGAATGAAGAAATCAATAGATCAGATGCAAGAAATGCACAAAACAAGTTTAGTATGTATGTTATCCATGCTTTATCTTATATCATACCATGACAAAGCATCAGTTCTTGTCAAGCTCACCTTCTTAACACAGATGGCAGGTCCGTCCTCGCATGCATGGACAGTCCTGTGAATTCCCTTCTCCTTGGCGGCCTGAAACACGGCACATTCCACATCGCTCTTAGTGAAACTCTCACCTGAAAACATTAACAAGAATATTAGTGTGAGTCTAGACTAGACATAGCTGTTGGAATGGAAGTGCCGGGTCGCCATCTACCGGGCAGGCAAAGAAAGACATGGAGGCAGTGTGTTGAAGAGGACCTGGCAGCATGGGGCATTGGAGAGGTTGAGTCAATGGATAGAGATAGTTGGAAGAGTATCATCGGCCGTCTAACCTCATAAGACATAAAGGAAAAATCTGACGCTGAATAAAAAGATGATGATGATGACGATCAGTGTGTGTCTAGACTAGTAGTAAGATTTTTTCAGTCTCTTAACAGTATGAAATAAAGCTCACTTTCAGATACTAATCCCTCGGCTCCCGCCAGGTCGATACCAACAACACCTCGCTCCTTGTACTTCTCACAGAGTCTGAGAATGTCCCACGACCACTCTGCAAAAAAGGGGAAACATTGAATTAATTCACTAAAATTCAGCCAAATATTGTGACTTATATAAGGTCCTGACTGGTCTGACTATATAAGGAACGTGTCCTGGTATATCGGTATATCGTGTCCTGGTGGAACGCCGACGTGAGTTTCGACAAGGGATGCTTGCAGCCTATGTTGATCTCAAGAAGGCGTTTGACTCAGTGCATCGTGAGTTACTCTGGGATCTTCTGCGACTTCGCGGGTTTCCTGCAAGGACTATTGGTTTGATGACTGGTCTGTACTCTGGGACTGAGAGTGCTGTGAAGTGTGGGGGAGGTGTATCCAGCTTCTTTCCTGTTAACCCCTTGAGACCTAGAATGTAATTTATATTGTAATTTGACTACCATTAGACGATTTTTAGTGACTATAAGCAACATTTTATAGATATGACCTGCTTAGTATCCTTGTCCACTAACTAATTTGGTATATTAAGTCACTTTTCGTAATTTTATGGCTAACAGCAGACGATTTTATATAGCAAAGGAAAGACCTGGGCGTTAAGGGAGTAAATTACTACAGGAGTGAGGCAAGGGTGTGACCTTGCCCCATCCCTTTTCAACTCTTGTATGGACTGGGTATTGGGTAAAGTTGTAGATCAAAGTGATTGTGGAGCATCCCTCGGCAACACCAAGATCACTGATCTTGTTTTTGCCGATGATGCAGTAATCTTTGCTTAGTCGCTGGAGGTCCTGATAATGGCTCTCGAGGCGTTGCAGGAGGAGGCAAAACCTTTGGGAATTTAGGTCTCCTGGCTTAAGACCAAGGTATTTGGAGGCTTACTAGTAGATGAAACACTACAGTCTGTTCATGCGTGCGGCGAGGACATTGAGATCTTGGAAAGTTTTACATACCTTGGTAGCGCAGTCCATAATGACGACGGGTCACGTCAAGAAGTCTTACGGCGGATTGGCATAGCCCATGGTGTTATGGACTCGCTCAGCAGGAGTATTTGGCGCTGTCGGTACCTGTGCAGGAGGACAAAGATCCGGATCTTCAAGTCGCTTGTGATCCCTGTCTTACTCTATGGTTGTGATACATGGGCACTAAATAGCGACTTGAAGAGACGAATCGATGCCTTTGGTAATAAGTGTCTTCGCAGAATCATGGGGTATCGCTGGAATTATTACGTGTCAAATCAGCGATTGCACCGTGAGACTGAATCGAGACCTATTACCAGCATAGTCCGTCAGCGCAAACTTTGGCTATATGGGCATGTGGCACGCTACCCTGAAGTCGATCCTTCCCATCGGATTGTATCTGTAAGGGCCTATCCAGACGAGCGGGCCTAATCGGCGGGCATTCCCGTCATCGGGCACATTTGACGGGCAAACCACCGAAATGCCCGATTCGCCGTTGAGCGAAATCACCAGGCAGTGTCCGGTGGCTTGAGGAGCTACGACGCTGCCAGACGCAAGTTAACATAGGGGATCCATAGAAGGCTTGTCTCCCACTTATCACATCGTTGTAACACGGTTCACATCAGGAACTTTATACACACAGCAACAACTATGCTACACAATACTTTCTTCGCAGTAGTACTGGGTACCATGTGTATCGTACCGCACTCTACAACCTACTGGCATCGTCGGGCACGCCTGCCCATTCATCGACTCTGCCGTGTGGACAACATTCACGGGCATGCCCGGCATAATTTGTCCGCCGACCGCGTTGCCCGCCGGGCACGCCCGCTCGTCTGGATAGGCCTTAAGAGACAATCCGGCGTGGAGGAGGCCAAGGGTGCGTCCACAAGTCTCGTGGCTGGAGCAAGTTGATGTTTCTTGTCGAGAGCTGCTTGGTATGGGAAAGGAGCCTGCATGGGGACTCGTGCTTGGTGACCCCCGGGAGTGACGTCGTAAGGTGGGCGAGGCGACGCGCCCCCCCGGCGTATGCCCCCAATGATTGATTGATTGATTGATATAAGGTACTTGCATGTACCCACTCTCATCTATAAGCGTGACATTAATATGCCTTCAAAGACTGCGTATGTATAAGAAATTTGATGATTAATGAATGCAAGGATTAGAGGAAACTGAGAGGAGAAGAAAAAAGGGGATGGAAAAGCTTCGTTGAGTGTAAGATAAATGCCATTCATGCAAAAACTGGAGTACGTAGGAGGGAGGGGACAGAAAATACATGAACTTAGTTAAGTAAAAGCACAAAAGAGGAGAACATAAGAGTTCAAATATGTGCAAATACCAGAGATAGAGAGTGAGAGAAAAAAAATTTCAGAAGGATGAGCATATGAAAAGGCTGCCAAAGAATGGGCCCCAGACATAATTACGTCACGGTTTGTTTACATCGGTGCATTGTGGGGATAAGTCGGGGTCGCTGCGGGTGGACCTACGAAGGGAAAACTACGGCGATGGAAGAATTTCGAGTTATTTTGTGCGAAATTGATATTCCAGGTGCTATATTACTGTGCTCTGTTCTCGCTGACAACACTATAGAGAAGACCTGAGGTAATGGCTGATGTGCAGAGGCTTCTAAACCAAGAAAGCAGAGTCATAACAGAGCCTCGTCAAAAGGTAAGCAACTGGTAGGTACGTAATGTGTCCCTACCACTTGCTTACTTCTTAATGAGACTGCTGTGACTGTTTTCCTGGTTTAGAAGCCTTTGCTCATCAACTATCACCTCAGGTCTTCTCTATGTTGTCAGCGAGCACAAAAATATAGCACCTGGTATATCAACTTCGCCCAAAACAACTCGAATTATTTTCATCGTCGTAGTCTTATCTTTGTAGTTTGTACATATTCATGGTTATGATAGTATTAAAATACCTTATTAATTGAGTTCCTTTTGTTGCCTTTCCTCATAATAAGTAGTGGTACATCATAGTTTAAGTGTTACTTGACGAGCCAATGAATACTCTTGAGTCTACACCAACATCGCCAACCTTTGCTTTGATTTATCTTATTACTCCATCCATAAACAAGTTGCATAACCACGGTGACATTACCCATCCTTGCCTCATGGTACCTGGTACTGTCGTCTACCGATATTTTTATCCCTACACAAATCGGGAAAACTCGCCGACGGTAATGGTTAGGTTAGATTTTGCTTTGATTTATCTTATTACTTGTAGTAACTGCTGGTGATAGATTGTTGGCGCTTCACGTTGCTGGTTTGGGGTTTCACTATTGGCGCCGCGGGGTTAATACACACTGTTAAGATGGACCTATCATGGACTCGGCATCAGTCGGTACCGAGCCACCACTGTATATACACCAATATAACTGAACCTGGCCTGAGCTTATTCCTACCCTGTCTCTCTGGACTCTACTACGCTGGGATATCACACTGGCGACGAGGATTTTACGAACCCAGTGTCGTGATGCCGCACTTTGGCCACCTTAGTGAGTTTGACGAGAGCAACAAGTCTGTTTGGGGCGAATACTGCGAGAGGCTAGAACAGTTTTTTGTGGCCAACAAGTTTGAAGATGCGGAAGTCAAGATGGCCGTGTTCCTTTCCATCGGGGGGGAAGCTACGTAAGCACCCTACGTCTTTGGCAGTCCCCGAACCCCAAGGGAAATTGCTCTTCAGAGTTGATAAAAAAGCTTAAAACCACTACGACCCGAACCCCTCATTATTGTGGCAGGGTTTCCGATTCAACATTTGCGGGAAATCTGGAAAAGAATCTGTGAGAGATTATGTTGCCGGGCCTTCGGAGTTATCTCCAAATTGTAAATATGGACAATGTTGAATAAAATTTATTCGTGACCGGTTGGTGTTTGGTGGGGACGTGAAGCCATTCAAAGCAGGTTGCGGGCTGAAACGTTTAAACGCTCGAGAAGGCAGGGACATTGCAGGGGCCTGGGAACTGGGGAATGTAATACGCATAATTGAAACAGTATAATAAACCGCAGAAAAAGACCAAAGTGCTGAAATGGTCAGCTGGGTAGGGCAAAAAAAATGAAGCGCTCGCGGAAAAATAAAGTGAAATTTTATGGTGAACGACTGAACCCTTCTAAGTGTTTTAGATTTTTAAGGACAGACATAACAATTCCAACCCCCTTTTAAAAACCGGAAGTGTTCCTGTCACAGGTGGGTCACACTAGAGCAGCGCATATGGGGGCGGTGTCTGTGTGGAAGACTCGACCATACGCGGCAGGCGATGCCGGGGAAAGAAAAGGCAGGGGTGAGGGAGCTTCAGAAGTGGGAAAGCTTTTTTTAAATTTTCACTCGGCTGATGATAGTATTCACAGTTTCACCCCCCCCACTTGGACTGAACTTCACGGACGGGAAATAAATGGAGGTTGACACTGGAGTTCAGTTCTGTTATGGGCAAAGCTTTGTTTCCGGAGCTTTGTAAACAGCATTCCCAGTTCAACCTTTGGATGTGTTTTAAAAAATATACGGAGAAGAATTTAAAATGATTGGAGTAGAGATGTGGAAATTCCTTTGGGATGTGTCCTGAAAAAATTTCCCCGATCATAGTGAGAGGTCGGGTAAAGGCTTAATTTGGGCGTAATTGGCTAGACAAAAGGGTTTCTTTAATTGGACCAAAGCTGCATGGTGAAAACCGAAAATCAGGAAAAGGAGTAGATATGGATTTTAAAAAAAAAATTTTTAAAGAAGAAATTGGCGGTTTTCTGGCGGGGAAAGGCTCATCTGTTCGTTTATAAAGGGTGAGGCCCCAAATTTTTTAAGGCCGTCCCGTGCCGTCTCATCCAGCAAAGGGGACAAGGGGCTCATTTTGGCTGGAGAATGGGTGTTATAAAAATCTGTTAAATTTAGTGAATGGCACCCCTTGGTCTAGTGCCTAAGCCCTCGGGAGAGTACGGCTTTTTGGGGGATTTTTTAAACTTTTCAGTGAATAAAGTTTCAGCCTTGGAACAGTCCCTCTTCCCAGAGTAAAGAAATTTTTTTCGGCCCTCTCAGGGCTGCATCTTTTTTAAATTAGACATGGCCCTGCTTTCAATCAAATTTTAGGTAGACGAAGAATCACAGAATTGTATGTTTAAAACACCTGAGGCTCAAAATGTTCAAGGCCGCCTTTTTACCATTCAGCGTTGCAATTTTTCCAAAAAAAGTTGTCAACTCTACTTGAGGACTTCCCCAGTGACAGTGTTTTGGAGACGTGGTTGTGGGGGGGGAAGGATGGAAAAGAACCCGATGCCCCGCGGAGGAGGTTCCCGTCGGAGGTCAGGTGGGTTTTCGCGAAAAAGAAAAAAGCCAACTTTGACTGGGTTAAGAACTTATCTAGGTCACAAGATTTGTGAACCAACAGAAGAGAAGATGAACTATTATGGAACCCCCCCCGGAAAACAGAAGGTCCTGAAGGCTGGGCCCCCTACTTATAAAAATTTTTGGGTTCGCCTGGATCGTCCCAACCCTGCGTCCCAAGGTTTGAGGAAAGTCTAAGACCGTCCCAAACGGCGGCTTAGGACGAAGCGCTGAGCGCACATTTAGCAAGAGTCCAATTTGGGTTCTAAATATCACTATAAGAGTCATCAGAAAGGTATAAAAAATCCCCAAAAACACAAGATTAATATTTTATGATATTACGAAAACTAAACGAATGAATTTTACTATATGAAAATTGTCCGATATGCAACGTTCCGTTCAAAAAACCAAACATTGACATTTTCTTCGCCTACGAGAGAAAAGTAAAAATTTTTCAGGACAAGACTTTCACCTTGGCCACTCTTTCAAGCAAGGGAAAAAGTCCTATGTCCGCGAGGGGAAAATTTTCCCTGCCCAGATGATCGGGGAAGAGCAAGGGAATGCCCGACAGGCCTGCCAACCACATGATCCCCCCGGCCCANAACGACATAGGTTCTCCATGGCATAGGCAATAAATTATTATCAAATAAATTGAGGAGGGAAGGGAGGGAGAGAAAAGCGGAAAAGGGGGGAAGAGGAGAAAAAAGAGGAAAGGGAAGAAGAAAAGGAGAGGTAGAAAAGGAAAGACTAACAAAGATAAAGCTACAGATGGAAAAATACGGGGGGAAAGGGCGAGGCACGGGGGAACGAAAAACAAGCGGGTTTCCGGGGCGATGAGAGAAAGAAAAATCGTTTTTGGGAAAGGGGGACCCCAAAAACCTGCCTATTGAAAAAAAGGTATTGCTAAAAATAAATGAATTTAGCTGAAAACCCCGGGAAAACGATTAAAACATATGTGCCCCAGTGTAATGAGATATGCTGATATAATTTGGTCGTTATTAGTCTGGGGGCCCAAAACTGAGAAGTGTCTTTAAAATCGACTTTCGTGGTACCCATGCGGTAACAGCTTCAAAAATATCCAAACTGAAAGGAAAAATTTGCCTACTTTTCGAATCTGGCAATGAAAATTTCAAAAATCGTGTAGCTTCATGGAAAATTTTTTTGGCTACCATGACAACACATTACATATTTCAGACCAACATGTTAATCTAGTAGTCCAGTGGACCCCACGTGCCCCCCGTGGACAATCTAATGAGACCTACTTCTTTAGATGCACAAATATGTCTAGAAAACAAAAAATCAATGTAACCCACTGTCAACTAATGTCTCATGGGCTCGTATGGGGCATCGTCGATCGCGAAATATTTGACTTTCTCGAAATTCCCAAAAAGTCTATAAAATCACAATAATGTAGTTACAAATTTAGTTTTGGTGCCCACGTGACAAGAATAACATGGACTATGGTAATAAGAACAATTAATGCAGAAATTTGGTAAAGTTTAGTCATGGAACGGCAAAATCCCTAAAAATAGGCGGAAAAATTACTTCGGTTTCGCCGACAACTTTCAACATAAATGACAATAACTTCACCAATATACAACATACTGGTCAGTTTTAAAATATCAAAAATCATCGTCTATATTCCCCCATCTAATGCAGTCAAACAATTGACATACATATGAATTATCATACACTAATTGTTACCAATGTAACCCACCCTCCTAGTGGGAAAATACATCCATACATTCGATAAAAAATTAGTTTTATATTAAATTTTACCAGTTAATCATGGGCAACTAGATAATACAACTTAGTTTGTTGCATGGGCTTATCTCCTTGTACCGGAAGGTACGACGGGGCAGTGCCCGTACTTCGGAGATACGGGGAGCTTACTTCCCCAGGCTAGTAACGCCCCGGGTATGCCGGGGGGGCGGGCCCTCCCTGTCCCCCTAGGATCCCTGGCTTGATACCCGGTACCCCAGGGGCCTCCTTATTCGCCCGCCCCTGTCATGCACTGTCCCAAAATATAGCTACATCACCATCTGCTGCGTCGCCTTCAGGAAGGGCCTGTATATGGTGCTCAAGAGGTCCTAAGATCTGTTGCAGGTGTCTCGTAATGCCCCGGGGTTCCGGGAGGGAAACCCAGGGGAAGCCTCCTGAAGAAGGTATCTAGTAGGGCGTTGTAGTCGCGTAGAGTTTCACCTCCGGCCACGCTCGCCGCTAGTGTCCGGCCCCAGCATCCAGCGACTCCCCAAGGGCCCTGAAGAGGAGGCCACAGGGGTAGGTAGTGTGGAGGGACGTCATGGTCTCGTAGAGTAGCACTTCCCTACCCCCTGGGGCAAAATAGGGCGCCCTTTGGCTGCCCCACGGTGGTTCCGGGAAGCCATGCGGCCCCAGGGAATCACCACCGGGGCGGGCAGTGTTGCAGGGACATCTTGGTCTCGTAGAGTTGCACTTCCCGCCCCTGGGTTATGCGGGGTATTCCTTAGTCGTCCCGTTGAAGCCCCGTGGTTCCTGGGTTCCAGGAGGAGACCACAGGGGCAACGCCGAGCGCCGCTATTTTGCCCCGCCGTGGCCCCTTCATCTCAGGAGCCCAGGAGGAACACAGGGGCAAAGCCACCAGGGCAGGTGCCTGGCAGGACGTCGGGACTTCGTAGAGATGAGTAGCACCTGCCCCAGGGGACAGCGGCGTTGGCGGGCGTCGGGCGTCTGGTAATGAAGGGCGCGGCGTGTGTTAGCACGTACTTGAGCGCGTGGTACCTGGAAGGAATACCACCTAACACGCTCGCTATGCTGCACTTAGACAAATACACTAGTCTTGTGATCACTGCGACACAGCAAGGCGTGTCGCCACACTGGAGGATATATAGAATCTGATCCTCTCTCCCCTGTCTTCAGGAAGAGACCCCCGTGTGTGGGTGGGCACGGGCCAAAGGTTAGTGCTGACATAGGTGTCAAGTGAGGCGTGAATTGACGGCGAGAAGTGATCAAGGAGTGTTGGATCAGCGTTAGTCTTCTTCCTCGCCTCCTCACTTTCTTTCACCTTCTATCCTCTCCCTCACTTTCTCTCTCTCTCCTTCTCCTCCTCTCATCTTTTCTTTCGCCGGGGGACGGGAGGGACCCTCAGCTGTGGTCAGCAAATCTGCAGGTGGGCGCCGGCCACCCCTCGCTTGCTTGATAAGGGAATGTTGCGTAAGCACAACATTATGCCTCTCCCTCTATCTACCCCCATCATCAGCACTCTGCCTCTTCCTTCCTTCTCTTCCAGTCTCTCATTTATCCTTCTATTCCCTCCTCTTCCTCATTCTCCCAACTCTCCAGCCCTCACTTTGCTGAGCTGGTGGTAGTCATGGAGGACATGCATGCAGATGAGGACAATGCCCCTGTATTTAAACTCTCAGACGTGGCTAACCTCTACAAGACGAGACTGGAGCAGCTGGTGCCACGGTAACCAACAGAATAACACACAACCAGACTGAAGGACAGACTTCTTTCTGTGCTTCCTGATCTGAGAGCCCATTCTCAGGGCCGAGACACACTTCTCTTGGTTTGAGAAAGATATAGGTCCCGCCCTGAAGAAGGCCTGTGATCATGACAGTGATGCCATGCACCTAGTAAGAGCAGCACAGGTAGTACGTAGAGAAATGTTTCAGACCAGGTTCACCTTTGACGGCCAGAAAGACGGTCCACACTGACTGCCAGAAAGATTCTGTGACACCATCCCTCCTTGCTCTGGTGAACATGATCCTCGATGGGGCGAACATGAAGCACCAGACTAAGTTGGACAACACAAGCACCACAACTGCTGCTCTTACAGTATCGCAGCTACTGGTGTTCAACAGTGTAAAGCATGCACGCAGTGTGGAGTTAACCTCAGTGCGCCACAGCCGCGAGAGAGAAACCCCACTCCCACTCTACTTGTCCCTCAAGATTCACGCTGTGACCAGGAGCAGAGGTCTGATTGACACACTGTTCAGCCTAGGGATGTGTGTGTCATATGATAGATTACTACAGCTCACAGCAGACATTGCCAATGGTGTCTGCCAGCGCTTCAACATGGAAGAGGTTGTTTGCCCACCCAAGCTGCGCAAGGAACTGTTCACTACTGGGGCTGTCGATAATATTGACCATAACCCCAGCTCTGCGACAGCCAAGGATTATTTTCATGGCACAGGTATCTCCCTAATGCAACATCCATCACACACGATGGCGGACTCGACCGTGGTGTAGTGGTGATTGGGCAAGACATCTCTTCCGCCAAGTCGATAGCACCTCTGTCATCAGTGTACACAAGTGTGCCACCTGCTGCCATGAAGACGAAGCACTTCACTGCACCAGCTGTACAACGTCCTGCAAGGCCTCCCGACCTCCTGGCTGCTGAAGTTGCCGTGGAAGAAGAGTATGGGTGGCTGAGGACAGTGAAGACAGCTCTAGAGAAGCAATCCATGATGAATGGGTGTCATGTCTGCCTACCATGCCGATGTCCACAAGCAGTTGTCATGGTCTGCCTACCAGCACCGATGATCATTGCNTTTACATCGGTCATCTGATTGGGATCAGTCAGGTCTTGCGGGTGGCCTCGAAGGAAAACTACGGCGATGAAGAATTTCGAGTTATTTTGTGCGAAATTATATTCCGTGCTATATTACTGTGCTCTGTTTCGCTGACAACACTATAGAGAAGACCTGAGGTAATGGCTGATGTGCAGAGGCTTCTAAACCAAGAAAGCAAGTCATAACAGAGCCTCGTCAAAAGTAAGCAACTGGTAGGTACGTAATGTGTCCCTACCACTTGCTTACTTCTTATGAGACTGCTGTGACTGTTTTCCTGGTTTAAAGCCTTTGCTCATCAACTATCACCTCAGGTCTTCTCTATGTTTCAGCGAGCACAAAAATATAGCACTGATCAACTTCGCCCAAAACACTCGAATTATTTTCATCGTCGTAGTCTTATCTTTGTAGTTTGTACATATTCATGGTTATGATAGTATTAAATACCTTATTAATTGAGTTCCTTTGGTTGCTTTCCTCATAATAAGTAGTGGTACATCATAGTTTAAGTGTTACTTGACGAGCCAATGAATACTCTTGAGTCTACACCAACATCAGCCAACCTTGCTTTGATTTATCTTATTACTCCATCCATAAACAATTGCATAACCACGGTGACATTACCCATCCTTGCCTCATGGTACCTGGTACTGTCGTCTACCGATATTTTTATCCCTACACAATCGGGAAACTCGCCGACGGTAATGTTAGGTTAATTTGCTTTGATTTATCTTATTACTTGTAGTAACTGCTGGTGATAGATTGTTGGCGCTTCACGTTGCTGGTTTGGGGTTTCACTATTGGCGCCGCGGGGTTAATACACACTGTTAAGATGGACCTATCATGGACTCGGCATCAGTCGGTACCGAGCCACCACTGTATATACACCAATATAACTGAACCTGGCCTGAGCTTATTCCTACCCTGTCTCTCTGGACTCTACTACGCTGGGATATCACACTGGCGACGAGGATTTTACGAACCCAGTGTCGTGATGCCGCACTTTGGCCACCTTAGTGAGTTTGACGAGAGCAACAAGTCTGTTTGGGGCGAATACTGCGAGAGGCTAGAACAGTATTTTGTGGCCAACAAGATTGAAGATGCGGAAGTCAAGATGGCCGTGTTCCTCTCATCTGTGGGGGAAGCTACGTACAGCACCCTACGATCTTTGTGCAGTCCTCGCAAGCCCAAGGAAATTGCTCTTCTAGAGTTGATAGAAAAGCTTCAGAACCACTACGATCCGAAGCCCTCTAGTATTGTGGCACGGTTCCGATTCAACAGTTGCAGGAAATCTGGAAAAGAATCTGTGAGAGATTATGTTGCCAGGCTTCGGATGTTATCTTCAAATTGTCAATATGGACAGATGTTGAATGAAATTATTCGTGACCGTCTGGTGTGTGGTGTGGACAGTGAAGCCATTCAAAGCAGGTTGCTGGCTGAAACCGACTTAACGCTCGAGAAGGCAGTGGACATTGCAGTGGCCTGGGAGACTGCGGAATGTAATACGCATGAATTGAAACAGTATAATCAACCGCAGCAAACGACCGAAGTGCTGTCAATGGTCAGCTGGGTAGGGCAGAAAAATGAAGCTGCTCGCGGCAGAAATAAAGTGAAACTTTATGGTGAACGACTGAAGCCTTCTAAGTGTTTTAGATGTTTAAGTGACAGACATAACAATTCCAACTGCCCGTTTAAAAACCGGAAGTGTTACCAATGTCACAGAGTGGGTCACACTAGAGCAGCGCATATGGCGGGTACGGTGTCTGTGATGGAAGACTCGGAGCCATACGCGGCAGGCGATGCCGTGGAAGCAAAGGCTAGTGGTGACGGAGCTTCAGAAGTGGTGTACAGCTTGTTTAATTTCCCTCAGGCTGATGATAGTAGTTCACAGTTTCACCCGCCCCTACTACTGGACGTGAAGCTTCACGGACGGGAAACTCAAATGGAGGTTGACACTGGAGCTTCAGCTTCTGTTATGGGCGAAGCTTTGTTCCGTGAGCTTTGTGGACAGCACTTCCCAGTTCAACCTTTGGATCGTGTATTTAAAACCTATACAGGAGAAAGAATTAAAGTGATTGGAGTAGCAGATGTGGAAATCTCCTTTGAGGATAGTGTCCCTAGAAAATTACCGCTGATCATAGTGAGAGGTCGTGGTAAAGGCTTAATTGGTCGTAATTGGCTAGACAAAGGTTACTTTAATTGGACCAACATGCTGCATGGTGAAACGCTGAAAATCACGGACAAAGGAGTAGATATGGATTATAAAAAAAAATTTAATGAAGAACTTGGACGGTTTACTGGCGGAAAGGCTCATCTGTTCGTTGATAAAGAGGTGAGGCCAAAGTTCTTCAAGGCACGTCCCGTGCCGCTCTCACTCCAGCACAAGGTGGACAAGGAGCTCATTCGGCTGGAGAATGCGGGTGTTATAAAGTCTGTTAAATTTAGTGAATGGGCAGCCCCTCTGGTCGTAGTGCCTAAGCCATCGGGAGACGTACGGCTTTGTGGGGATTTTAATCTTACAGTGAATACAGTTGCAGCCTTGGAACAGTACCCTCTTCCCAGAGTAGAAGAATTATTTTCGGCCCTCTCAGGATGCTGCATCTTTAGTAAATTAGACATGAGCCATGCTTACAATCAAATTGAGTTAGACGAAGAATCACAGAAATATGTAGTAGTTAACACACCTAGAGGTCTCAAGATGTATACAAGGCTCGCCTTTGGCATCCATTCAGCTGTTGCAATTTTCCAAAAAATGTTGTCAACTCTACTTGCAGGACTTCCTCATGTGACAGTGTTCTTGGATGACGTGGTTGTGGGGGGCAAGGATGGAAAAGAACACGATGCCCTGCTGGAGGAGGTTCTCCGTCGGATGTGTCAGGCTGGTTTACGTCTGAACAAGAAGAAATGCCAACTTAGACTGTCTCAAGTAACTTATCTAGGTCACAAGATTTGTAGAACCAACAGAAGAGAAGACTGAAGCTATTATGGAAGCTCCCCCACCGGAAGACAGAAGGTCCCTGAAGGCCTGGGCCCATACTTATAAAGATTTAGGATTCGTCCTAGGATTCGTCCTAACCCTGCGTCCTAAGGTTCGAGGAAAGTCTAAGACGCGTCCTAAGACGGCGGCTTAGGACGAAGCGCTGAGCGCTACATTTAGCAAGAGTCCAATTTGGATTTCATGAAATATCACTACTAAGAGTCATCAGAAAGGTATAAAAATATCGAAAAACACAAGATTAATATTTCTATGATAATTACTGAAGACTACAACGAATGAATTCATCTATATGAATAATTGTACCAGATATGCAACGTTCCGTTCAAAAGACACAAGCATTGACATTGTCTTCGCTCTATCGACGAGAAAAGATAATATTTTTCAGGACAAGACTTTCATCCTTGGCCAGCTCTTTCAAGCAAGGAAAAATGTCCTATGTCCTGCGAGGGGAATTTTCCATGCCGAGATGATCGGCGAAGAGCAAGGCAGATGCCTGACAGGCCATCGCCAACCACATGATCGCCGCGCCGCCTTCCATAGCGAGAGATACGTCAAGGACTACCGGTTATAATGGACGAGGACTTCGCGGTCGTTTTCAAAAACACTGACTATTTTTTCCTGGCCTACAATAGGTGCTTTTTCTAATGGAGATAGGGTTATAATGGACGAGAGTTTCGCGGTCGTTTTCAGAGACACCGACTATTTTTTCTTGGCCTACAATAGGTGCTTGTTCTAATGAAGTTTTATTTTGCGCAAACCCAAAAAAAAAAAAAAAAAAAATGTATACTTTGTGGTTAAGGTTAGGTTAGGTTTCATTAAAACCTATATGGTTAGGTTAGGTTTCATTAAAACCTATATGGTTAGGTTAGGTTTCATTAAAACCCTTACAGTTAGGTTAGGTTTCATTAAAACCTATAAGGTTAGGTTAAGTTTCATTTTTTTTCATTATTTTTTTTGATTTTTTTTTGCGCAAAATAAAACTATCTCCATTAGAGCAAACACCTATTGTAGGCCAAGAAAAAATAGTCGGTGTCTCTGTAAACGACCGCGAAACTCTCGCCCATTATTACCGGAGATAGTTTTATTTTGCGCAAACCCAGTTTAAAAAAAAAAAAAAATTATCACCGAATATTATGGTACCATTTCCATTAAAAACACTATCTCTATCAGAAAAAGGCACTAAAACTTGTCCGGGAAAGATTTTTCAGAGTCTTATAGGTTTTAATGAAACCTATAATAATGTTAGGTTAGATATACTTTGTGATTAAGTTTAGGGGTAAATCTTAAGAACAAAGGCTCCATCCTCTATCTTCTTCTTCTTATAGCCAACAAGCTTGGGGACATGGTGGGAAACCGGGGTTTTTGGGTGGGGGAGCACACACATAAGGGAAATATGGCCCCCTACAAAATAATCCCTAAACTAGGGATATTCCCTAGTTCATGAACTTTATCGGGAAATATTACCCCGATTAAGTCTATGTACTAGGGAAATTTTCCTAGTTTAGGGATTTTTTGTGGGGAGCCATATTTCCCTTACGAGTTTGCTCCTTTTGTGGGGGAGCACACATATAAGGGAAATATTTCCCCGATAAAGTCCATGAACTAGGAAAATTTCCCTAGTTTAAGGATTTTTTTTGTGGGGGGCCATATTTCCCTTATGTGTGTGCTCCCCCACCCAAAAATCCAGGTTTCCACCATGTCCCCAAGCTTGTTGGCCATAAGAAGGAGATAGGAGATTGAGCCTTTATTCTAAAGATGACAAACTCTACAGACCTAACCTAGCACCCCTCTTCGAGTCCCTTGTGCTGTGCACTAACCTAACCTAACCTAACCTAACCTGACCTGCCCTAACCTAACCTAAAGGCCGTGTCACACAGACACTTTTTCCGGCATCTTTTGGTATTTTGCTACCAAAAGATGCCCGTAGTGGTGGCAAAAATATGCGTGTTCGTCACACGACGTTTCGGCTACGAGCATCTTCTACTGGTATCTTCCGGGACCCGCAACCAAAACTAAATAATACAACATTATGGATCGCTGAAATTTAATATCGGCCATGTAGACAAAGTAAGGATCGGCACTCATTAAAATATAAACAGATGTCTTAAAGACAGTAAGTATAATACGTAGAGCCAACATTTGTGTCAGCTTAGCGTGGAGACCTTGTTTTTAAGATTTTCCAGGTTAGTTTTGGTTTCATTAAAACCTAAAAGGTTAGGTTAGGTTTCATTAAAACCTATAAGACCCTGACTAATTTCTCCCGGCCAAGTTTTAAGTGCTTTTTCTGATGGAGATACAGTGTTTTAATGGAAACGGTACCATAAAATTCGGTGATGATTTTTTTTTTTTTTTAACTTTGGGTTTGCGCAAAATAAAACTATCTCCATTAGAAAATGCACCTATTGAAGACCAGGAAAAATAGTCGGTGTCTCTGAAAACGACCGCGAAGTCATCGTCCATTATTACCAAATTGCTGAGTTAGGTTACGTTTAGTTTAGGTTAGGTTCGATTTAGGTTATGTTAGGGTTTGGTTTAGGTTATGTTAAGCTTAGGGTAGATTTGGATTAGGTTATGTTGAGTTATTTAGGTTAAAAAAAACTAATTTGATGGTGCGCGATTGTCCGGGTGGTTGGCACCGCCAACTCCTGCGGAATATTTACCGTTTGGTTTAGGTCATCCTCGAGCCTGACAATTCTAACCTGTTTTCATAGTGTAGATTTCTTCATTCTGAGTCTTTTAAAACCCAATTTCCCATGGCGCAATTGAATAATAATGCTGATACATATACTACCTAGAATCTAGTTCTTTCAACCAAAAACTGTTCAGTTAGGTTAGAGGTGGGGTTTGGTATATTAACAGATGATATCAAGTACAAATAAGAAAATTATCTAGACTACGGCAGTGGGAAGAGAAATAGTTATATGGATATTGTTCCATGGCTTAATAAATCACGACTTATTCAATTTTTTTAATTTTTATTTATAGTGAGCCTACTCTAAATCGCTTTTATTCTCAACATGATACCATTCTTCATCAACAGTTTGGTGGGGATGCACTTCAATCTGTATCACGATACATGATATCAAGGCAGGAGGAACATGACTACCTCAAAGAGTGAATAATAACACACTCGTGACTTGACATGCACTGATCGCCGTATTTTGTCAGTGTTGCTTGATATTACATTTCCCACTAGTCTGTCACATATATAATCCCTTCTCGGTCCAAGCGGTATCGCTTGATTAGTTATGTATCAACAAGTTCGTCCAGTACATCTATCCTATCACGAAAAGTGCTCAGGAGTGGGTGGAGCACTCCATGTTTACGTCTTAGGACGAGTCTTAGCCGCCGCCCTGCTCGCTAGGACACCTCACACCCTGTCCTAGCCAAACCTCGAAATTAGGACGAGTCTTAGCGATTTAGGATGCGCTCGAAATGATTTAGGACGCCGGCCGCCATATTTAAGACTCGAGCGAGTCTAAGACGAATCCTAAATCTTTATAAGTATGGGCCCTGGCTTGGTCTTCTGAATTACTACAGTAAGTTCCTGAAAAATATTGCTACAGTTTTATCTCCCTTGTACCTCCTTCTACGTGACGGTCAACCTTGGGTGTGGGGTAAGGATCAAGTGGATGCTTTTAAGAAAGCTAAGGAGCTTATACTTTCACCTCCCTGTCTGGCCCATTTTGATGTCACCTTGGACACTGTGCTCGCATGTGATGCCAGCCCCTACGGTGTTGGATGTGTTCTGTCCCAAATTGACAAGAAAGGTGAGGAGCGAGGTTGCATTTTACTCAAGATCTCCCAACGAGACTGAGCGCCGTTATGCCCAGACGGATCGGGAAGGGTTGAGTGTTGTTGTAGGAGTCAAGAAATTTCATTACTACTTGTATGGCCGGCCAATTGTAATCAAAACAGATCATAAGCCTTTGCTTGGGCTGTTTGGGGAAGATAAACTTATTCCACCTGTGGCGTCTCCAAGAGTGCTTCGTTGGGCTTTAATGTTATCTGCTTACAAGTACGAACTCGTGTATTCTCCTGCCAGGTTACACTGTCATTGTGATGCTCTCAGTCGTTTACCAT
>JACEEZ010025782.1:0-21306 GCA_016584305.1 Chionoecetes opilio | reverse complement strand
ATTAGGGTTTTTTTTGGGGGAAAAGGTTTGGTTAAAAAAAAAAAACGGGTTAAAGGAAAGGGGGCCCCGGAGGAAATTCTAAAGGGGGGGGGGGGGGCTTTTTTTAAAATCTGGCTCTAAAGGGTCCCAAAAATGGGGGGGGCCTAAAAAACCTGGGGACAAAAAGGGGGGGGGCGGGGGGGGGGGGGGGGGGGGGGGGGTTCAAAAAGGGTTTTTTTGTTTATTTCGGGGGTTACCCGGGGGTTAGGGAATTAAGGAAGGGAAGATGAATTTAAATTAAAAAAAAAGAAGAGAAAAAAAGAAAAAAGATGGGGGAAAATTAAAGTTTAAGGAAAAAGTTTTAAACCAAAGGGAAAAATTTCTTCCTTTTTTTCCCCCTTTTCAAAAAAATTTCAATAAAAAAATTTTACAAAGGTACAATTAAAAAATTGTATCTAAAATCGCATAAATATTAGTCAATTTCGTTTGGTTTTTTATTCCCTGTGATGAGTAAAAGGGGAACACAAACCCTGATCCCTCTTAAACCCTTTGTTTTTTTTTTGGGGGTGGGTTGGGGGGTTGGTGGTGTTTGGGGTATCCCGGAGTTTTACTGGTCTGTAGTTTTTTCATGGAGGATAAGAAAGAAAAGAAGGGAAGAGAAAAGAAGAAGAGGGAGAAAAAGGAAGGAAGAGGAGGGGGAAGGAAAGAGGAAAAGAAGGAAAATAAAAAAGGAAAAAAACAAGAAAAAGAAAAAAGGGAACGGGAAAAAGGAGGGGGAAAAAGAAAAAAAGAAAAAGAGGGGGGGGGGGGGGGGGGGGGGGGGGGGGGGGGGGGGGGGGGGGAGAAAAGGGAGGGAAGGGGAAAAGGAAGGAGAGGAGAGAGAGAGAGGAAGAGAGAGAGAGAGAGAAGAGAAGAAGAGAGAGAAAGAGGGGGAAAAGGGGAAGAAAGAAGGAGGGGGAAAAGAGAGAGAGAGAGATTTTAAGTGAAGGTTTAAAAAAAAAAAGGAAAATTTTTGTAAATGCAGTTTTCAGTTTTTCAAAAAAAAAAAAAAAAACTTCCCCTTTTTTTTCTATCGTTTTTTTGGGTTTTCTTTTTTCCCTCTTCTTTTTCCTTCCTTTATTCTCCTCCTTCTCCTTTCTTTCCCCCCTTTACTCCCTCTTTTTTCCATGGGGTGTCTGGCGGGCTGGCCTCCCGTTTTCGTCCTTCCCTTTGTTTTTCGGGAGTTTTGGGGCGGAAAATTTAAAAATTAGGTTGTTAAACCCAATGCCCAGGTTTTAAGGGAAACTTTTAAAGGGGTCTTGGGGGGGAGCCCCTTTTTAAAAGGGGTTAGGTTTTAAAACAATTCGGTTGGGTTATAATTTTGGTTCGGGGACGGGACCATTTTTGGGGTATTCTCCCCCTTCCGGGTTTGGTTATATTTGGGGGGTTTTTGGGGCGGGCCTTTTTTAATTTTTAGGTTCGTAACAATGTCCGGGTTTAGTTAGGGGAACTTGGGGAGTGGGTCTTGGGGGCGGAGACCCTTAATTAGGTTTTTCGAAAACCAAAAAAAAGGGGGGGTTTAAAAAAAGGGTTTTAAAAATATTAATTTTTCTTTCCCCTTTTGTTTGTTCGTCCTGTCCGTTTGTTTTCTCGTTTTCTCGTTCGTTTTTTTCTCTCTCTTCTCTTTCCTTTTTCTCCTCTTCTCTCTTCCCCCTCTCTCTCTCTCTCTCTCTCTCCTCTCTCTCTTCTCTCCTCTCTCTTTTCCCCTCCCAAAAGAAACGTGTTCACCAGGAAAAAAAGACATCAAAAAGCACGAAAGGGACTGGATCAGCCCAAGGAGCCACAGGGGAGAGGTAAGGGGGCGGGGGGGGGGGGCCACGGGGGCCCCGGGGGGTGGGGGGCAGGGGGGTTTTTTGGGGGTGGTGGGTTTACACCCCAAAAACTCAGCCAATACACGCAAAAATTCGGGGTCACGTTCACTTTCGCGAGGTGGGTAGAGGGGGAAAAAGAAAAAAAAAGGGGGCAAAAAGGGGGAATTCTTTAACCTTTTTAGCTGTAAGAATGGCACTTATCGCTATATCACAGGTAAATCCTTTAGTGGTCTTCATCCTAATGCTCTTCACCCTTTTTCCCTTTTTAAAGACGGTAATCCCCACTTTGCGAAAACTGATTAAAAAAGCGGTATAGAGTGTGAGGCTAACTTTTTCGGACACGGGGTGTTAATGTAGTGTGAGGGGGGTTGAAGTGGGTGAGTGAAGTGAGCGTGAGGGGAGGTGAGAGGAAGTGAGTGTGAGGGAGTATGAAGTGTGAGTGAGAGAGTGTGAATGTGAGGTCGGGTGTGGGTGAGTATGAGGGAAGTGAGGCGATTAGGTGGGTAAATAAAGACTGGGGGAAGTAAAAGGGGGAAAGCCCCGCACCTAAAGGTGAAAGACGTTAAACAAAAAGGAGTGTAAGCCCTCCCCCATGTGTATGAAAACTTTTAATATCACACACCTACGCGGTCAGGGTGTCACGCGCGGGGGGGCACAAGGGCGTGAAGATAAAACCCCAAACCTTAACCCTCACTCCCCCTCAAAAAAAAATACTATACTACTAGATCCAGAAAATAAAAAGAGGACGAAAAAGATCAAACCTCCCCGCCCAAAAATATAAATATTTACTATAGATACACGAAAATCCGGGAAATGTATCCTGTGCTGAAGATGACTTGTGGGGAGAACCTTTGCGGCGGTGATGGAGAAAGTGGCGTAAAAGGTGATGAAAGGGGGTGAAGGTAAGGAGATCCCCGGGATTGACACAGGGAGGAGGTTATGGGCCAAGACCCTCATTTAAGCCCGGCCGCCCAGCGGCTTGTTGAGGCTGAGTGTGGTGACGGGTATGAGGGAATGACCTCTGACTCCCCCCTTTAGCGTTCCTTCGCGGGTTTTCTCACCAAAACACATTAATAAGAACAAAAGGGAACAAAAGAAAATAAGAAAGTAAAAAGGGCAGTGAGACCACACAAGGGAGTTCCTGTGAGTTCCTGTATTTTCATTTCCAACGATCTATTTTTCCTGGTCCTCGCACCTTTCCCCCCGCAGCGCGCCCACGTCTCGCTTTTAAAACTGAGTTGGGTTGGGAGGTGAGGGATGGGGCCCTGATTTTATGTAAAAGCTTCGGGATTTTCGAGAGTGGGGGGCCCGGCCAGCCTTCAGCCCCTCCTCCTCCCTGCACTGGCCGCTCTCGGGGGTTCGCCGTCTAAGTGTCATACAGCGGTGATTAGGCGACCAAAAACTTTGTACTAATGTCACCTTTTAAACATGTGAAAGTGATGCGTTTTTAATTTCCCCAGGTTACGTAGGGGTTTGAAAAAAAAAGGAATAAAAAAAAAGGGGCAACCTTCATTTCGGGTCTTTTTCCCTAGAAGTCCAGAGTTTTTATGATGCATGCCATTTTTTTTTTCTTCCCGAATACACACGTCTTCATTTTTTTTTATCATATATTACTTTTTTACACAGTTTTTTCATCTTTTTGTAAAAAAAAACTTGTGTGAGTTTCGTTTTTTAATTGGATAGCCCGATCCTCACGCATCTATTTTTTACATTTCGTTCACTAAACTGAAAATGTTTACGTTTATAAAGGGGGTGGAAGGAAGGGGGGGTGGATGGGACAAATCCCCACGGAGGGGCGGAAGGAGGGAAAGAAGCACAGGGGGACGGTCACTGTGAGGACATCAACCCCTTTCCCCTAAAAAAGGGGTGAGGGCAAGGGACACGGGGAGGTCAATTTTTTCGATTTAGATCCACACACAAACCCCAAACCACACAGTCACTAGCCGAGACCCCCCTTCACCCCTAAAGCCCTAGCTAAAGACACAGTTTTAAGGAGAAGGAAAAGAAAATGTCGAAGGCAAGAAATCTTATGGCAAAATCCCTCAAAAATTTTTCTAAATGAGCACTTTTTAGCCAAGTTTTGGCCAAAGTGTGAGGGGATACCACGGCTACCTGGGAATCAAGGGGGGCCCGGGGGGCGGGGGGGTGGGGAGCGACGCGGGGGGGCGACTTGGGGCGGTGAGGGCTGAGGGGCGGAGGTGCGGGGAAAGGGAAGATCCCCCTCTGGGGGCCCACGCGAGCCGTTACTGGGGGCGGGCAAGGCCTGTGGTGCTGCCCGTCCACCCCACCTGTCCTCCCCCTCTGCTCAGACTCCCGCCGGCGATGAGGCTTTTATGAAATTTCGTTTCTAGGGCCGGGCCGGATGGATCCCGGGGTTCTTGTTTCCTGCCTTGCTGTTGTGCTGGTGGTGGGCTCTCTCTCTCTCTCTCTCTCTTCTTCTCTCTCTCTCTCTCTCTTCCTCTTCTCTCTCTCCTCCCCTCTCTTTTCTGGCTGATTTTTTTATTGCATTTATATTTTTTTCCACATATGACCTATCTCTCTGTACCTGTTAAATAACGCACTAAGGATCGTAATCTGTGTTGTTTTTATTAGCATGATTGGTCTTAAAAAACGCTGCTGCGTCCGAAAAAAACGTTCATACAATGCGTTCAAAAAATAGGAGTCGTGATCTATGCTCTGTTTTGGCGGGGGAAAAATCCTTTACCGAGATGCCCGGGGTGAATTCAATTAGATTTCAATGGTGATAAAGGCAGTCGCTTACTAAACTCACACCCACACCCACACCCACACACCACACACACCACACAGCACAGACACAGACACAGAAAAACACACAAAACCCCACCAAACACCCCACCACCACACAAACCCCCCCACACACACCCCGCGCTGCCGCGCCCAAAACCCTCCCCAAACACACCACAAGCAAAACCTTTAAAAAATCAACAAAAAAAAAAAAAAAAGGGACAAGCGGGGGGACGGCTGTGTTCCTTCCCACATCGTCCCCAAAGCTTAAAAACCACGGGGCTTTATTCAGTCACTTAAACCAGGAAGATCCATTAACGGCAGACCCACCCTTCCCTTCAAATAACATCACCCACTTCTGTAAGCCCAAACACACAACACACACCACACACAAAAAAAAACAAACAACACAAAAACCCACACACACAAAACACAACCCCAAAACACACACACACACACACACACACACACCACACCACACACACAGTAATGGACACCACTCTCCATCAACGCCACTGCTGAAACTCAAACCCCCTTTTGCTTTAAAATTTCCACAGCCCCTCAAAAATTTTTTTCACGAGAGTCAAAGGGCACTTTTGCAGCCACTTAGAGGGGGGTGATTGGGTCCTGTTACCCCTGCCCAAGACCAAAAAAACCCCTGTCAAGGCCCTACGGTCCCTTTTTTTTCCCCTCCTTATGAACGGGCGTGCTGGGGGGTTTCTAGTCATTTCAAGGTCACACATTTTAAAAAATGTCTTTCTCATAGTGTGTTTCTCATCCTGATCTTTCCCTTTTGGGGAACAAAGGGTCGTTTAGCAGTGAGAGGTGGTGTTTTACCACTTTAAAAAGAAAGAGGGAAAAATAAAAACAACGACGGTTTTTGGGGTGAAAGGGCAAGGAATAATGATGGGCCCGGAAAATAGAGGTAGAAAGGGTGCAGGAAAAAAAGGATTAAACATTATTTCATTTCCCCAACTTGTCTTTTTTCCTCTTTCTTTTTTGGAAAATTCGCCAAAAACTCTACAAACCCTTTTCTCCATTGCCCCAGCAAAAAGACGAAAAAGGGAAGGGGTAAGGAGGTGCTAAGAGCGGAAACTTAAAAGCGACGGGGGAAAAGGGCGGCGACGGTTAAAAAAAGGGCAAAAGAAACTATAGGGAAGGCAGCAAAAATTTTTCCCTAACAAAACAGAGAGAGTTTTTTTCGCCCGGATGAATGTGTCTTGCCGATTGTTCTGTCCGCCTCACCCGAAGGTTATGACGGGATAATGAGGAGAGAGAAGAGAAAAGAGAGAGGAGAGAGGAGAAGGGAGAGAGAGAGAAGAGGAGGAGAGAGAGGGGAAGAGAGAGAGAGAGAGAGAGATTGTGTGTGTGTCTATGATAAAAGTTAATGATCATGAGTAATTTAGGAAGGGAAAGTGTCACCACATTCATCAGGTTTCCAACAAAACACGCACGAAATTTCCCTCCCGGCCCACCCGCGGTCCTCGCTGGTTTGGACTGAAGGGGCATAGGAGGGGGCTGGAGGGCGTGTTGGGGGGGGGGGGGGTTTTTCGGCCCTTTGGGGAGGTTTTTGGGCCCCGGGGCCCAAAAAACAGGAACCCGATACTTTTCAGTCGGTCTCTGTATACTTTTTCCCTGACCATTTGCACACCCCCTGAGAGGACAACAACCCCCCCTCCCTGTTCGGTCGCATGGTCTTGTGTGGGTTTCCCGTTTTTATTATGGAGAAAAGGCTTTTCTGCGCCCATTTTTGCAAGTAGTAGTAGTATAGTAGTAGTAGTAGTAGTAGTAGTAGTAGTAGAGAGTAGTAGTACAGTAGTAGTAGGGGGCTATGATATATATATATATATATTATAATTATATTTAAAAAAAGCAAAGGGGGTGTGTGGTTTTGGTGTGTGTGTGGTTTTGTGGGGGGTTTTTGGTGTGCGGGGGTGTGTGTTGTGTGTGTGGTATAGGTTCCCCCCCCGTGGTGGAATCCCTAATCCCCATTTTTGGAACGGTTGACAGGGGGAAAGGGTTTTTAAACCCTTAGAGATGACCAATCACTTTTTTTTTTTTTTTTTTAGAGCCCATTTGCGAAAGTGAAAAAAAAGTGGGTTGCGAGAATTGGGGGAAACTGAAAAGAGGGGAAAGGTGGTGTGGAGTTTTAATGGTTTTTAGTGTTTTTGGTAAAATTTTTTTAATTGGATAAAAATTTTTGGATGAAAATTAAAAAAAAAGTTTTGGTTGTAAGTGTATTGGCTGATTGAAGTTTAAGGATGTTTAAGAAAATTTGCTATACAAACTTAAATATTTTTTTTTTAGTAAGGGGCTAAAATTGGGGTTCCCCGTTTTCAAGACAAACCGCTGCCCCCCTGGCCCAAAAAAACAACTTTCCCGCCGCTGGCCCTGCTGTAGTAAACTAAGGCCTTAAAAAAGGAAAAAAAGTGGTGGGTTTTGGCTTCGCAAGTGGTTTTGGGGAAAGAACACCTGGGGAGTGGCGAATTTTCGAGTTGGAATAAAACCCCTGGGCCCCACCCTCCCCCCTGCTTTCGGTCGTCAGGGTTTGCTTTTGGTTCCCAAATTTAAAAGGAAAAATGGCTTGCGTGATTCCTAAAAGTATATAGTATAGTATAGTAGATAGTGTATTATCGTAATATACATTGATTGGGGGTTTAAATATGTTTTAAAATCTTTTTATAAATATTAAAAAAGGGAAAGTTTTTTTTTTTGTGTGTTGTCAGGTGGGGGGTTTTTTTTGTTAAATTTTCCCCTTGTTGAATTAAATCCAGGGAACCAGGTTCGGAAGTTTACCCTTTTAATTGAGAAACCTTTTTTTTTTTTTTAGAGTTGGGGTTTGGTAAAAGGGGGGTGGGTTGGGGAAAGGGGTTGGTAGGGTAATGGGTGAGGAAGGAGGGGGGGGAATGGGTGTGGGTAATGGGTGAGTGAATGGGGGGGGGGATGGGTAATGGGTGAGGGATAGGGGGGGTGATGGGTAATGGGTGAGTGAAGGGGGTGGGGGTGAGGGGTATGGGTGAGGGAATGGGGGAGGGGGGGGTTGAGGGTGGGGTTAATTTCTGATTGGAAGGGGTTAGGGGGGGGGTTTTGGGGGGTTGGGGGCGAAAAACTTTTTCCTCCAAATTTTCAAAAGCGGGGGTTTGGAGGTTTTTTGGGGGGCCGAACCCCAAATATGCAGGGCTGCCCCCCCCCCGGGGGGTGGGGGGGGGTTTTTTTAAAAAAAAAATTTTGCTTTTTGGGTTGGGGGGGGGGGGGGGTTTTAATTTCCCCCCCCCCCGGGTTTTACACTATGGAAATTTTTTAAGGGTTTCCCGGGGAATTTTTAGTTATGGGGGTTGTTTTTTTTTTTTTTTTGGTTTGGGGAAAATTGTAAAAAAGGAAGGGTTTTGGGTTTGGGGAATTGGGGGGGTTTTAGGTTTGGGTAGGAATGGGGGGGGTTGGGGGGGTGGGGGGGGGGTGAATGGGTGGGGGGATGGGTTGAGGGGGGGGAATGGTGGGGGGGTGAGGGGGTATGGGTGAGTGAATGGGGTGGGGGAAAAAATTTTAATTGGGGGGGGGGGGAAGGGGGGGGGGGGGGGGGGGGGTGTGGAAGGGGGGAAGGGTGGGGGAATCAATTTTTTACTCCAGTTTTCAAAATTTGGGGGCTTTGGGGTGTTTTTTTAAAAAAAAAGGGGTGGGGAAGAAAAGGAGGAGAGAAAAAGCCCCCATTTTTAATATATATAAAAATTATATATTTTATAAAAAAAAAAAAAAGAAGAGGTTGAATATTTAAAAAAATAAAATATATATATATATATATATTTATAATATAATATATATATATATATATATTATTATGGGGACTAAGAGGAGGGAGAGAGAGAGGGGAGGGGAGAGAGAGAGAGAGAGAGAGGAGAGAGAGAGAGAGAGAGAGAGAGAGCGTTACTTTAATACTTTTATACCTGTACTTTAATACCATTTTTGCAACCAAGCGCTTTGTAGCTCTCCAATAGTTTCTGAACAATTTCTTGTGTAATTACTTGCACGTGTATTTCCAAGAAAGTTCTTGACGACGTCTTTGAATGCTAGCCAAGCATTCTTTTAAAGGTCTGACTAGTACCGTTGAAATGTTCTTTCTTTGATGAGCTGTCGAATTTGGGGACCATCAAACACACCGGCCTTGATTTTTCAATTGACAGTCCAGGAAATGCCAAAATGATGTACTTCAAACAGTCGCCATCAGTTGACAATGCTTTTACAAATTGTTTCATGAGCCCTTTAGTTTTATGTGCAGAGGTGGGAATATTATTTTCTTCCTGCAACAAGTGGCTCTTTGTACAATTTAGGATCTCCAGGTTTAAGATCAGATCTCGGAGGCCAATTCGTCTAAACCCCAATGCTTCTCTCGAGCTCTGCTATCCCACATACAGAGAAAGCAGGGATACTTTGTGAAATCCACGTTGTTGACCAAGAAGGAAGGACACCATTTTAAGGTCAACACAGATGATCCAATTGTGTTTGTCATATTGCAAATAACTCAATGACTCTCTTTACATCTCAATATTCTTCACGAAGACAGACCGAATGCCCAATAGGGACTGCGCCAAACAAATTGCCATTGTGTAGAAGGACACACTTCAAGCTCCGCTTTGAGCTATCAATAAACAATCGCCATTCATTTGGATTGTAGATTGAAAGCCCTAATTCCTTCAGTAAAACCCGGAATGTTTATGGCAAAACACAAAACCGCTGGGACTTCGAAAGTACTGGGAGAAATGTACTTTCTCTGGTTCGAAAGTATGATACCTTCACTCCTGTTCAAGTTATGTTTTTTCGTTTAGTCTTGATGTAGTAAATTTTTGAAGCTTTTTTGGATAGGGCCCAAATCACGTGCTAAATCATTCAATTCGTGCTGATCAAATCCCCTACGAACTGAATCCTCGTGAATGTCAAAATCTGCATCATTGCTGTCACTGCGTTTTTCAACATCACTCAGATCTTCTAGAGGAGGTAGTTGTTCGAAAACTGGCACTGGAATTTCAGCTGAATGAGGCATTGGTCTTATAGCTGACGGTAGATTAGGATATTCTATTTTTCTTTTATTTTTCTTGTTAAATCCTGATGTTTTCACTAAACAAAAGTAACAGTCTGTGGAATGATCTTTTGCTCTCGCCAAACCATGGGAATACCAAATGCCAACTTTCACGTGTTCCTTTGGTCCACATCCGTAATCTCTCGACACACTGCTTGCACACTTTGTGAGGGCCCATAGATTGTCTTTATCACCGAGTTTCACTTTAAAATTGCGAAATAAAGCTTGTTTGACAAAAACGGTGATGCTTGCCCTCTGACTTGGGGAAAAGGTGAAACTACCAACATATATAGCAGAAGGAAACAGGTTGTTTTAGGCATTTACGACGAGACGTAGCAGGAGCACAAAATGATCTGAACAAAAGAAATATATACCATGTAAAAAAAACACTAAGCTGGAATAGTTACAAGCTTTTTAAAACAAAAAAAAACAGCATAAAACGAAATAGAATTTCAATGGTATGTTGTTACAAGGTTAAGAGAAAGCCTAACAAATCCTCCTAATTCCTACTATCCTAGCTTTCTGTTTGCAGATATTGATAGTACTGACCTATTGGGGGCTGCACACACCTCTCACCGCACTGTCTCAATTGTAACTGCACAAACAAGTTTTCCACATAGCTCTCGATGAGTCAAATCGTAATCAGCTGGCAAGTTTTACTACAGCTCACAAGTGGAATTTTGCTTATCTGGAGGGTAAGCTATAGAGAAAAAACTTGACGTGCTAGAAAAAAACTGACTACAGATTTGGAATCAGCATGCCAATTTTAGTCTAAATAAGCTCAAACATCTAACTCAACAATTTTTTTTTTTCAAATTGGTCCCCAGTGTAATTGAAGCAACGAAAAAAAAAGCTTTATACAATTATTAATCTTTTATATTAAATTTTCACCGTTTTGAAAAAATTACGTCTAGGCATAAACTAATAGATTTTATTTTTACAGCGTGACACGAGAGAAAAATGTATACCCAAAACAACAACAAAAGTGGAATAAATAGGAAAATTACAAAGACAACAACAACAAAAAATAACAATAATCAATAAAAACAAAAACAGTGAAATTAATAGTTAAAAAAAAAAAAAAAAAAAAGAGGAAATAAAAAAAAAAAATGGATGAGAAAAAAAAAAAGAAAGAAGAAAATTTCAACCTTATGGAAGGCCGTAGGGGTTTTTAGTCCTATCAAGAAGGCACCCCTCCCTATGGAGGGCCTAGGGGTAAAAACCCTTAAAAAAGGAAGAAAACGAACTTCGAAAGGAGGGGAAGGGGGGGAGGGTCCGTGGGGGACCAGAGGAGGGGGTAGAGGGGGAGGGCGAAGCGAGGGAAACAAAGGCGGGGGCCTTCTTAGCCCGGGCACCCCAAAGGGGGCCGACCCGCCCCAAAGGCCACCCCCCTTATGGGGGGGGGCCGGTGTCCTGTAGCTAGGGCACCCCCTTTCGCCCTTATGGAAAGGGGCCTGTAGGGGCGTGAGTCCCGTGCCACGCTGGGGGCACCACCTTCCCCTT
Organism: Chionoecetes opilio; assembly: GCA_016584305.1. Taxonomy (NCBI): domain Eukaryota; kingdom Metazoa; phylum Arthropoda; class Malacostraca; order Decapoda; family Majidae; genus Chionoecetes; species Chionoecetes opilio. Next base: position 10,158 of record JACEEZ010025782.1, on the reverse strand, counting down.
TTGGGGGCCTTAGGGGGGTCCAGGGGGCCCACCCCCTTGGCAGGGCGCTAGGGGCGGGCCCCTTCCGCCAGGGAAACCCTGCCTTTGGCCAGGGGCGTAGGCGTGAGCCCGGCAGCAGCCACCTTCCCCCTTATGGCAGGGGCCTGTAGGGGCGTGATCCGGCCCCGCTAGAGGGGCCCACCCCCCTTTCGGGGCCCCTTTAGGCGTGGCCCCCCTGGAGGCTTGAACCCTTTGCCTAGGGGCCTTGGGTTTTAGCCGGGTTGGGGCGCCCCTTGGTTATGGCGGGGCCTGTAGGGGCTTCCCTCCTTAGGGCACCACCTTCGCCCTTTGGGGGCCGTGGGGCTTAGGGCCTTTAAGGGGCCCCCCTTCGCCCTTATGGCGGGGCCTGTAGGGGCGTGAGTCCCGTGTCATGCTGGGGACCACCTTCGCCCTTATGGCAGGGGCCTGTAGGGGCGTAGTCCCGGTCACGCTAGGGGCACCCCCTTCGCCCTTATGGCGGGGCCTGAGGGGGGGTGGTCCTGGGGTTACCACTTGGCCCTACCAGGGCTTTGGGGTTCCGCCGTTTGGGGCCCACGCCTGGGGGGGGTTTGGGGTGAGTCCCGGTCACGCAAGGGCACCACCTTCGGCCCTTATGGAAAGGCCTGTAGGGGCGTGAGTCCCGTGTCACGCTAGGGGCACCACCTTGCCCCGGCAGGGGCAGGGGCCCTGCGGCGCGGGGGGGGGTTCCCTAAGGCAGGGCCCGGGGCCCCTAGCAGGGGCCCTCTGGGCAGGGCCGTAGGGGCCACCTGTCCCCTTTAGGGCAAGGCCTTAGGCAGGCCGGGGGGCTTCCGCTAGGGGCACCACCTTCGCCCTTATGGCAGGGGCCTGTAGGTCGTGGACCCGCGTCACTAGGGGCACCACTTCCCTTATGGCAGCGGCCTGTAGGGCGGAGTCTCGAGTCACGCTAGGGGCACCACATGTCCTTGCCGCTTGGAACCACTGAGCTCTCTCTATGTTAATCTAGACCTCAGTGCTTGGAACCCACAGCGGCGCCTGCTTGGATCTAGGTAGACTGCCTCTTCAATTTAACTCCAATGTGTGTCACGTGACCTCTGATGGCTGTCCCTTATTTGGTCATGTTGATCAATCCATTAACTCCAAGCTGTATATCCCAAATCCTGGTGCCCTGTTGTGCCAGGAACCTTCAGGAACAACTTGCATCGAAGCTCCTCTCCAGCCTTCCCAGCACACACTCACACCCCCTCTACAGGCATGATCGCCATGACCACCAAGACAGCACCGCCAGCACCGGGCAGTCTAGGGGCAGACGAGCACACCCGCCGCCTGGTGGAGGACGTGCGGATGCTGAAGAGCACCGACGTGACCGCCATCATCAGGGACACTCCGCGCCCGCTGGGCCGCTGCGTGGAGGTGATGATGGACGCCGAGCAGTGGGCCGGGCACGGGGCCCTGGGCCGCGGCAGGGGCCTGCTGTGCGCCGTCAAGGTCAGCGTCTACCACCACGTGGTGTCGCTGTTCCGCTGTAGCGACGGCCGCTACCTGTACTTCGACCCCCGCTCCACCACGCCCTTCCCGCCCTTCGCCGCCTTCTGCCGCCGCCACCACATCGGCGAGCGGTAGGTGACGGTGGTGCGGGCAGACTTCCAGCGGCGGGGCTTCAGGAGCTGTGCCTACCACGCCCTCACCTTCCTGGACTACGTGACACGGCTCAGGGAGAAGGACTCGTGGCTGGTCGTGGCCTCCTTCAGGAAGCACATGGGCCAGGACACCGACCTGAAGGCCGTCAGCACCGTGCGGGACATCCTGCGGGACTTCCCCAACCACATCGACCTGTCCCTCACCACCACCAAGGTCGCCGACGCCTAGCCCCTCTATGTGCCGCCCCCTCCCAACTACTACTGCCCCTCCTCCTCTTCACCAAGCACTTCCTCCTCCTCCTCCCCCTCCACACCCAAACCGTCACCCCCACCCAAGCCTGCCCCCCCTCCCCCCGCCCCTTCACCCTCCCCCGCCGCGGGTCAAGGGTCAGGCTCAGGGGGCCCCGGGCAGGGCATCCCAGCCTTCCCCCCGGGCCCCCCGGGCCCCGCTGCCCCGCCCCGCTGAGAGGCCCCGCACACCTGCCCATCACACCTCATGGCGGAGATGATAAGATGAAAAAAAGACAAAAATTGAAAACCAAATAAAATAATTTAAAAACTGACAAAAAAGTTTAGAAAAAAAAGTGTTGAAATATAAGATGATGGCGTTAATCTGCTTGATTTCCCCCCTAAATTGGGACGCCAATGATCTGTTTTCTTTTTATGCAAATAAAAGTTTTATTTTTTTACACTTTACTAAATACAAATGGCTTATATTGATGGAAAACCCCGATCCTTGGAAAATTTTGGCGTTCTCCTGCTTGGCTTGCCGCGATTCCACTGAATTGACACGCCCAAATTTCATTTACTTCAATCTTATCAATTCAACTGAGTTTATTCATTACATTTCCTTCCAGCATGCATTTCCAACAAATTTTCTTTATTTTACAAAATTCCTTGAATTTGGAGGAAAAAGTAAATTTTTCTTCGGTCCGTGCCTTTCTTATTTATTTTTTATGTTCTGCTGAAAAGGTTATTTCTTTCTTCTCTTTCTCTGTACATTCTCGACCTTTTTCTTCTTTATTTCTTTTCCTGGTCTTCCCTTTCCACCTACTTCCATTATGCTTCTTCCGATAGATTTATTCCTTGACTTTAGGTCATTTGTTCATGTATTTCAAAATGCATATTCATCGAAGATCAAATCCATCATCTAAAGAAACTTAGGGGTCGTTATTATAGTGTGCTCCCCCTCTCTCTCTCTCTCTCCTTCTCCTTCCACTCTTCTCTCTCTTCCTCTCCTCTCTCTCCCTCCAAATACTCCCCCCCCCCAACCCCCCCCTCCTTTCTCACGCACTTACCTGGAGAGAGGTATAGGGATTGAAGCAAGTGAACAAAATTATGTAACTAAAATAAATTAAAACACCCCACACACACAAAAACACACACACACACACACACACACACACCACACACAAACACACACACACACAAACCACACACACACACACACAACAAAAACACACCACACACACACACAACCCACACAGCACCCCACACACACAACACCACACCACCCCACACCCAAACCAAGAAAAAACCCTTAAATTTTTCTTTTCTTGCTGTTTGCTGCGGGTGTGTGCTCGATCTTGGTGTGGCGTTCTCTGCTTGGCTGCTCTTGCGTTTGCTTGTGCTCTGTGCTCCTGGGTTTTTTCTTCCCCGTGGGCTTTTTCTCGTGGCCTGTCTGTGATTTGGGCGTTTTGCTCTGTCTGGGGTGTGCTGTTGTTTCTTTGTTTTCGTTCTGCCCTCTCTCCCCCCCCCCCCCCCCCCCCCCCCCCCCCCCCCCCCCCCCCCCCCCCCCCCCCCCCCCCCCCCCCCCCCCCCCCCCCCCCCCCCCCCCCCCCCCCCCCCCCCCCCCCCCCCCCCCCCCCCCCCCCCCCCCCCCCCCCCCCCCCCCCCTTTCTCTTCTCCCCCTACCTTCTCTCCTTCTTTTCTTTTTCTCTTCTCTCTTTCTCTCTATCTTTCTAATTAGCTTTTCCTCCCCTCGCATCCTCTCCTCCCTTCCTTCTCTCCTGCCCTCAGTGAATTTATTACCCCCTTTCCTTTCCTTATCTTCTTTCCTTAACTCCCATTCTATCCACACGCTCAAGCACTTTCTCCTAGCACTGTCCTTCTCTGCACTATCCTCTCTTCATTCACTCTGTCTTCACCAATCCGTTTCCTTATGATTTCCTATATCTTTGTTATGCCACTGTTTACATGACTCAACGCCCAGCAGCATAGAAAAAGCATTAAAATCACACGCAGCTGTTTCAACGCCACCAACGCCACTTAGCGCAAAAAAACGTCAATTCAACAAACCGACAATTAACGTATCAGCATAAACGCCCTTCCCCGCGCTACTTGGCCTGGAAACCCACCCACAGGTACTCAAGGGGGAGTACTGTGCCACTTCAGTGTTTCAAAGGATTAAACTACTCACGGTTCCTCGCTGAAGTATAGTGGTTAGCAGTAGAAGGAAGTTATTGCCGAAGTATTGACATGGAAAATATTACGTGGTGTTGTGGGGGGGAAGAGGGGAAAGAGAGAGGAGAGGCAGAGAGAGAGAAAGAGAGGGGAGAGAGGAAAGGAGAGAGGAGAGAGAGAAGAGAGAGAGAGAGAAGGAAGAGAGTTTGTGTGGGGAGTGGAGAGGGTAGATAAAGGAAAGTGGTCGGGTGTGTGTGTGTGTGTGTGGTGTGTGTGTGTGTGTGTGTGTGTGTGTGTGTGTTGTGTGTGTGTGTGTGTGTTTTTTGTGTTGTGGTCTGGGTGTGTGTGTGTGTGGCTGTGTCGTGTGGGTGTGTGGGGGTGTGTGTGGGGGGGTGGTGTGAGGTGGTGGTGGGTGTTGATATATAGATTTGGAGATTATCAAACGTGAAGGAAGAGGGGGATGAAAATTTTAAGAGAGGGCGTGGTGTGCTGGTGGTGGGGGGGGAAGGACGAGGGAGAGGTGGAGGAGGAAGAGAAGAGGAGGAAGGGTAGAAGAAGAGAGGGGAAAAGGGGATGGGAGGGAGGAAGAGGAAGAAGAGAACAGGAAAGGAAAAGGAAGGAAAGGAGAAAAGGGGAAGAAGAGGCGGAGAGTGAGGAATAAGAGAAGAGGAAATGAAAAGGGGGGAGAGAGAGGAGGAGAGAGGAAGAGAGAGAGAGGAGAGAGAGAGAGAGAGAGAGAGGGGGAGAGAGAGAGAGGAAGAGAGAGGAGAGGGAAGAAGAGGAGAGAGAGAGAGAGAGAGAGGAGAGAGAGAGAGAGAGGAGAGAGAGAGAGAGGAGGTAGAGAGAAGGAGAGAGAGAAAAGAGAGAGAGAAGATGAGAGAGAGGAGAGGAGAGGAGAGAGGCGAGAGAGGAGAAAAAAGAGAGAGAGAAAAGAGAGGAGAGAGAGAGAGAGCGAGAGAGAGAAGAGAGATGAGAGAGGAGAGAGAGAGAGAGAGAAGAGAGAGAGAGGGGAGAGAGGGTGAGAGAGGGGAGAGAGAGAGAGAGAGAGAGATGATGAGAGAGAGAGAGAGAGAAGGGAGGGAGAGAGGAGTTGAGAGAGGGAGGAGAGAGGAGAGAGAGGGAGAGAGGTGTCATGTGGGCAAGCTTAAACAAGCTAGAAACGATTTTGTATGAGAAGTGAGCTTTACGGCGTCTGGGGGATTAATGTAGGGGGTTACGGCAATGTCGAGGACACATTTCGATAGAGTTTTCTCCCACTCTACAACTTGGTCTTCAGTGAAATTTATCGAATCTCGAACGTAAGTGGCTTTTTTGTGAGTTTAGAGGAAATGGAGTGCTTTAGGTGAGCTTCGTGGCGTCTGGCGGACTTAGTGTAGGTTGAATATAATTTTGAGGCCACATTTCTGATAGAGTTTGTGGCCCTCTACAACTTGTCTGCAGTAAAATTTTTTTAATCACAACCGTAAGTGGCTTTTCTGTACGAAAAACTCCTCTGAGCCTGCCCCGCCCGCCCCGCATAAATCCGTCCCTAATTTTATATACTAGCCGCAAAGCCGCCTCCCGGGGGGTCTTTTGGCTAGCTCCTGCGGAGGGCTATTGGTGGGCCTTCGACCCACCACCTGGTTGGTGGCCGAAGGCCCAAAATATCATAGTTATTTTTCCCCGTATAAATGCATACAAACATTACTCCATCTCCACTAATATTCATCACTGGGAAAATTACATTGAATAACAAGTATTTAGACCGTCATTATACACAATTATTACTGAGATAATTTTTACGTATATATGTAAATAAAAAAATCCACTTTTTCTGGCTGCAAAATTCCTCAAAATTTTGTCCTCGTTTGGTTTTTGGCCTTTCCGACTAAACTATGATCTAAAAAAAAAAAAAGACGTAAATAATTTTTTCCTGTTTGACAATATCTATTAAATGGCACAGTCCGTTTAGTCCTAACATGTCACGTTCCCCATGATATATCGTGTTTTTTTGTTTTTAGAAAACATTGATTTGTGGTTCATTTATACATGAATTTTAAATCCGCGTTTATCACTGGATTGGCCTTCAAGAGCTGCATCTTTTATATTCCATACCATTTCGTCCTTACGTTTATGGTTAATGTGATATTAACGAAAATGTGTTTTTCAAAAAAAAATCCTGGGCCATAGCCTGCAGTTTTTGCCGATAATAAATATATCCCATTTTGGATCAAAATCGGTTTCTATGGGCTTCTACTGAGGCGTTCACGAAAACCGGTCTTTGTTTGCCGATATTTTATTCGAAAAGCAATTTTTTTTCCCTCTGTAACCTTATTTTCCCATCTATAAATGCATACAAACATTACTCCATCTCCTTTAATATTTCATCCACTGGGAAAATTACATTGAATATTAAGTATTATACCGTCATTTTACACAATTATTAATGAGATCATTTTCACGTATCTATGAAAGAAAAAAAAATCTTCGGGATCTCTGGCACAATAAGGCATATTGATCGAATCGCCATTTTCCCCCAAAAATACTAACCTACAAGAAATATGACTTAATTTAAAAAAAGCTAATTTTGCTAAATCCAAACAATGCCACTGAAATTTACGTTCTAACATGTCACGTTCTACTTTCAGCATGTTTTTTTGGTGGAAAAAAAGAAACATATTTTACTCTGTGTCATTCTGACAACAACTGTTTCCTATAATTAACGCATACGTTCATGCTCAAAACACAAATTTAAATTACACAGGTTAAATTTCTCACGGATTTCTTTTTTTATTAACCACAGGCAAGTTGGAAACATCTTCATCAGAAAAAGCCCGTTAAAAACTTCTTTTCAATTCATCTATTACGTGTTGTGAATGTTTTAACGGTATAAAATATTCTATTCACATTTTTTTCACCCGTCCCCTTGATGTGTTGAGTATTTCTCCTGACAAAAAAATCCTCAAAAACCACATTTAAATTACACAGGTCATTTCTCTACGGATTTTTCTTTTAATTATCCCCCAGGCAAGCCTGGAAAAAAACTTCATCAGACCAAACGTGTTAAAAGCTTTTTTTTAAATTTATCTATAACGTGTGTTTGAATGTTTACTCGTATGCAATGTATTATTTTCATAAAAGCACCATGGAATTTTGAAATCAAAACACGCTTTAAATTGGTTTTTTTAGCAATGGATTTTTTTTTTTGATTGCACCACAGGAAGCCTCGTGAACCGGGTTTTTTTTTTTTCATCTAAAATTTTGGGTGCAAATAACACACGGATCTCGAGATAATAATGTTTTACCAGTTCCCCTAAATGGGCTAAAAGGCACTTCTCCAATGGAAAAAATTACGCTTCATGCAATCATTCTCGAAGATTTTTTTTCAAATTACACCACAGGGAGGCCTTTTTGAAAATCTGATTTTTATTATCTGTAACGTTTTGTGAAATAAAACACGGTTTTCTACATAATAAAGTATTTCCTGTTCCGCAGCCTATTTCATCTTTCCTGCGTACGGTTATTTGGGGGGGGGGGGTTCAAAGGCACCTCTTCAAGTTTAAACACGCTGTATCATCATTTCTCAATGGATTTTTCCTAATTTACACCACAGGGACCAGTTGAAATACGGATTTTATTATCAATAACATTTTGTGAAAATAACACACGGTTCTCGAGATATTAATGTATTACCCCATTCCGCAGCCTAATTGTCAGCTTTTAGGAGTAACGGTTTTCTGCGGTTAACACACAGACTTTGTTTTTTGGGTTGTGCGGATCAAGAAAAATACCGGTATTGCCGATACCGTTTGCGGAAATAATACCGGTACGTCCTCACACCCGGTATCAATTCCAATGAACTGCAACTCGAGAAATGCCAGTGGTCGCTGCAGGTTTAACTCAAAAGGTTGGTCTGACTGTGTTTTGGCTCCGCGATAAAATTTTCATAAATTAATTTTCCGCGATAAACATTGATGCACCGCATCTGAATACCAAAAAATATTTTCTTCTGTTGATCTACTAATTATAAAGGATGACATGCATTACGATGGAACGTTCTATAATAGCAATTTAATGCAAATTACCCGCCTCGTGTAGCAAAGCTTAATATATTTTTACATGTATATTGTGGCATGTTAAATTTGGCGATGTTTACACTGTTTTCTAAGACAGTACTGCTGCGTCTGGCAAACTTGCCAAAAAAACAATAAGCAATGCTTTGGAAAAACGGAGAATAAAGAATGCCGAAATCGGCTTGTTGCTGCGAAAAATGTAGGTTATAATTGTGGAGGCGAACGCCGCGGGGGGGAGTAGTGGGCGGGAGATTGTGGGGGGGGGATTGAATCAAAACCCTTGCCACTTCACCTCGACTCATTGCAACTTCCAGGCTTTCTATCTGATTGATACACAATATAACAGGAAAATATGACGCCCAGGTATAGATAACCTCTAAACATACGTTATTGACTATATAATACATAGAGTAACATTTTAAACCCCGCCTCCTCAAACTATAACCTCCTTGGTTATTTGGTTATATACAATGTTTTACAGAATCAGGCTTCTATACAATATACATATAGAAGAAAAACGTTCTTAAAATTATACTTTTGTTTTTAAGGCAGGGGGAATGAGCCCATATTTTGTTTTCCAGTAGGGCCAACTTATTTTAAAAAAGTGAGTTAAAAAAAACTGCCAGCGACCCCTGGCATTGAGTTCCAGTTCTCTCGAATTGAGGAAACCTTGATGAGGGTGATGTGTAAATGGGGAGTGAATGGGTGGGGTGATGGGTAATGGGTGTGGGGTGATGGGTGAGTGAATGGGTGGGGGGCAGGCATGTAGTAACGGTACGGTACGGGAATATTTTTCGTAATTCGTACCTCAAATAAATACAGTACCGTAATTCCGTTCCGTACCTGAATATTTGGGATCGTACAGTACTAGTACGATTAATTTCCGTACCGTAATTTCGAACTATTTTTCGTACCCAAAACATTGACTTTTATAAACAAAATCAATAATTGACAAAATAACTAATCAAATTTTCCATTGTGATTAATATTACACATACTTTACAGGTACATACAACACATAGTAACTTTCTACCCATTTATTCTCTATATACTATATACATTTCATAGTTACCTCCTATCCCCGAGACTTACAAACATTAACTATGAGAGAGGTAAAATATATATATATTTTATATATATAATATACCCAAATTAGGGTGCATTTATTTTATGTAAATTTCATCGTAAAAGCATGATGGGATCAAATATATTTCTTCAATCCACGCACCTTAGTTATCTCCTTGACCTGAGATTGGAGGGATAATCCCCATTGCCACGTCCACACCAGGCAGCTGGGCAAAAATTCTACCTATCTAATGAAGTCACCGGTGGGTGTTAATTAATGGGGTCAAATCTCCTCACTCTCATTCCCTATCCGCCCATCCACCCACGCCACGCCGTCCTCATCATTCACCTACCCGCCCATCCACCCACGCCCTCACCTCTTACCACTACCATCCACGCCCTCACTCATTTCTTCAATACCCCTCCAACCCCACTCCCTCCTTCACCCACCCACACCCCTCACTCACTCACTCTTCCATCCCCCAGTTACCATGAAAAGAGGTTGGAGTGAGGTGATTAACAGTAACAGTATATATATTAAGGTAGATAGGAACTAGACACATTGCCTGTTGAATTATTAATCATTATCCCCAGGAGTCCCAGACCAGGTCAACACCCAGGGGCTGAATGGAAAATTCCTCCCCGGTAATGAGGTCACACGTTGGTGTTAATGGGGGGGGGTCCAAATCCCGCTCCCTTTAGTCCCTGACTCCCTGGTCCCTGAGCTGGGTGAAGTTTAAGTGATTTTTACAGATAGATATACATGAAGATAGATAGACAGTATGGATGGTGGCCTACCATCCATAATGGTTCGATATAAGTACGGAAATAAAAAAACGAAACTTTCGTACCGTACCGAACTTAAAAAATATATCGAACCGTAATATCGACCGTACTTTTAGCTCTTAAATTACCTACGTACCGTAATTCGTAGTACCGTAACGTATACTGCCCTGGGGGTGATGGGTGTGGGTGAGGAGAGGGAATAGGGGGGGGGGGGG